>JAJOZX010004963.1:0-117500 GCA_023014485.1 Bathynomus jamesi | reverse complement strand
TGTGCTCATTTCGAAACGATGTAAATGCCTTTATTTAAACTCAGAGTTTCTTTACTTGCTTCATCAAGCAAAAGAGACGTGCAAGGTTGGGGATATAAAACCTAATGTTTATTTTGGATTTATTTTCTAGTATTATATATATATATAATATATATATATATATATATATATATACAGTATATATATATATATACACACACACACACACACATTGCGTCTGAAATATTAACGTACATTTTGGATCAACAATTCAAAAATTAAGATTGTCGAAATTGTGGAAGGCGAGGTACTTACTCATGTTTATTCAGTACTTCAGAATGACTTTTGTATGTAAATCTAATGAAATTAAGTCATCAAAACATGAGTTAGATGAGGCAAAATGCGTGATTTGTCTGTTTAGTTATATTATTGAGTTACGAGGGTCTAGAGCAAGGAAATCGAAATCTTATTTGGAGTCGAAAGAGGCACTTGATAATGCATTTAGCTCTAAGGTGCTGCTAAACTTCTGACAAAATCACAATGTCAACACAGTCCCCAAACGCCCACCTCCCTATCTACTAATCCCTCGTACAGCATTTGAATCAGCCACATCTTTGAAGCACGTTAAAATGATATTTACCGACTGCTCAAGGTTTGCCAAATTTAATATTTGAGCAAGTCTTTTATTTAGAAAATGGAGAGATGTTGGAAAATGTTGGGAAAATGATGAAAAATGTTGGGAAATGTTTGGAAAGTGATGGAAAATGTTGGGAAAATGAGGGAAAATGAGGGAAAATGATGGAAAATGGTGGAAATTGAACATATTAAAATAGTTTCTTAAATATACAATGCACTCATTTCTTAAACACGAATTATGAGTTGATAGTGAGGTATGTAGCTATAAGATAGACTGACAGTTTATATATATAATTCGTCGAAGAGAGAAATTATATAATTTGTAAGACATAAAGACTCATTATTTCAGCCACTAATTGACATTGTAAAAATTGATTCAAGTTTTCGAAATTCTTCGTTTCAATTTCGATTTTACTTTAAAGAATTTAGCTTTTGTTAAAGAGATTTTTCTTTGTGACTCATTTAATGAATTCTGATGAAAGATAATATTGTTCTGACGCCAATTCTCGGTAGTACTGAAACCTTAAGTGTTGAATTTCACCCGTAATTTGAAGATTGGCTCTGTTAATAATTTTTTTTTTTTAATCCTTTACTGAGAGTTACGTAATTTTAATTTTATTTTTTAATTAAGGTTTTTAAATTGTGTTTTTATTAATTTGGGGATAGTTTATTATTTTAATGTTATTCTGTTAAATTAATTTGATAAAAAATAGGTTAGGTATTATATAGAATTTTTTAACAAAGTCATTTCTGACGTTACTCCCGTAAAATGTTATTTACAGACGAGCTTAAATATGTAGTTTATGATTATTGGCACTGGTATTTCACTGTACCAGACCTAATTTAAATATTTCGTAGTATATATTTTTTTAGGAATAAGGATTTAATCTCTAAAATATTGGTTCATCTCTCTCTATCAAACTTTCAATTTAGTGTATTAGCTATTTTTGTTGTTCTCAAACAACTGTTTATATTAACTAAAAAAAGATTTTCGCATCCATATACGCACATATTATCATATCATATCATACAATTAAAACTCAAAAAAAGAATTCAGTACAAGCTCTAAGAATGACATAAAACTGGATAAAGAATGCATTCATTGCACGATTTACCCAAAAATTCAGGTGAAATAATCTACGGTTGTCACTCTCGACCTTTCAAAGAAAGGCGACAGTTATTTTTCTCATTATTCAAAATCATATTTATTTTTAGAACAATTATACCAGGATTAAATACAATTATAAAAAAAAATACAGTTTTAAATTTTATTTTATAAAGCCTCGGCCTTTCGGTATCAAGAGTTCAACCCACATCACACGTGATAAATACACAGCTGCTGCAAGCGAAACGACTACATTACAAATAAAAATTAAAAAAATTATAAACTTTAATTTTTTATTAAGTTATATTATTATTATTATTATTATTTATTATTATTATTATTATTAAAAACTACTTTAATATTTAATTAAACCGTTAGTATATATATAGGACCCCTATATATAGATATATATAGATAGAAAAATTCTAAATAATCGTAGGTAATTTAAGGTTATGTATAACCAATGTATAGGCAGATATGTTACCAAGAGAGAGAGTATATTGGGGATAAAAACTTAAACTATCAAAGAACATTTTTTTGAAAAAAAAACAAAAAAACCCGGGTTTTTTATTTTCAAAGGACATATTTTGAAAAAAAAAAAAAAAAAAAAACCCGGGTTTTTTATTTTCAAAGGACATTTTTTGACCCCCCCCCCCCCCCCCCCAAAAACCCGCGTTTTTTTTATTTATTTATTTTTTTCAGAGAGGAAATTGAACCGAATAAAATCTTTTAAAAAGAATATTTACATTTTTACTTTTTAAATTTTACATTTCGTTTAATTTACATCTACATTTATTATACTCATATATATATATATATATATATATATATATATATATATATATATATATTATCAATACCCAAAGTATTGGTACGAGCTTCTCTTTGTCTATACCCAAATGTTTCAGATATAAATTGCTCTGTAGAGGAAAGCACTCTAGTGCAATGGTTAGTCTACTACCTGTTACAATCAGTATTCATAAGTATGGCTCGTAGATCACACACAGTTGACGGAGTTGGAAGATAACAAGAGATAGTTGGATTTCATATCGTATGTAAGATTGCAAATACTTTAAAGTTCAGGTCAATCGTGGAAAGTGTTATAAGGAAGTAGAACATGCTAGCGTGGAGCCCAAACCAGGTAGGCCAAAAATTGACAAAAGGTGCGAGGCAAACGCGCGTAGTGAGAAAAGACCCGATGTGTAGTCTAAAATTCATCATCCAGGAAGTCAATGAGTGTCAATAGATCTTTTAGCAAGTGCCTTCTTCTACTGTACATACTGAAGAGAACTGCATGCGGAAGGATTCTATGGAAGGGCAGCTATACAGAGGCCATTCACAGCTCTGAATGTGAATGCAAAGGGACGACTGCAGTCATGCAAAACTTCTCGAAAACGAATGTCATAACAGCGAAAACACGTCATGTGGAGGGATTAGTCCGGATAACACACTGTTTGAACCCAATGATCGAAGCTGGGTGTGGCGGCATCCCGGAGAACGCTCCGATCCTCAGTTCACTGCCCCGCCTGTTAAATATGAAGGTAGCAGTGATGATGTGGGTATTTTTCTCATGGCTTAGACTAAAGCCATTAATTAGTGTTTGTGAAGAGTACTGTGACTGCCAAGGCGTATTGTGCCATTTTGGGAACCAGGGCTGTACCTGGACTAACACAACAACGCCCCCTCGTCACAAAGCCTAGAATGTATGTAACCCATTGGTTCAAGCAGAATAACGTTGACAACATGATAATTCCTGCCCAGGGCCCTGATCCCAGTCCTATAAAACACCTCTGGGATAAACTACAGCGGCGCATCAGGAACAGACTGCAGAAGCCGACTTCTCCCGCCGCATTGGAAACTGCGCTGCGGGTGGACTGACACTCTCCATCATCCTCTTGAAACCTATAAAACAATTGGTGGAAAGCGTTCTTGAGAGGATTGATGGCTTTCATCAAGGATAAAGGTGGACCTACTCACTATAAAATACATTGTAACTGATTAATTTATGTTTAGTTACGTTGTCCTAATACTTTTGAGTATGTTTTATACAGTATATACAGGGTGTCCCATTTATCTTGAGACCATGTGAATACTCATTTATATCAAAATAAGTTGATATACCTATGAGTTTTTAACTGTTAATTTATCAATCGATGCAGAGTCACTCGGAAAGAAAAATATTTCAGGTGTTTTTGTTTTTAGTTTATGTACTCACAAGTCACAACATCGAATTGACATATTGTTCATCGAAGCTCGGACGGTTTCCACTGGAGTCTCACGAATGCACTGAGTTATGTTGTTTTTCAATTGGTCCACATTTTCAGGTCTGTTGCAATACACCTTATTCTTGAAATAACCCCACAGGAAGAAATCAGGGGCCGTTAGTTCGGATAAACGTGGTGGCCATGAAATGTCACCCCATCGAGAAATCAACTTTTTGGGAAAGTGTTGCCTGAGGAAGTTCATGGTGTGTGGCATGGCAATGTAGCTGGTCGCTCCATCGCTGAATTACCACGCTTATGACAGCAATATTCTCTTTGTTCGCACTATGGTTTCGTATGTGTTTCTTTGGAACCACAGAGCCTTCATTCCTATCTCTGTTAACGCATCGCAGAATTGAATTTTCTGAAAGCGCGTTGTGCTTGAACTATGGAGGAGCTTTGAAAGTAAAGTTCCAGTCTTTATTCGATGCTGCAAATTCCAAAGTTTCACAGTAAACAATTTGCCAATCTTTACATATCAGTCTGAAAAAATAGAAAAAATTATTGCATCAAACATTTTCCTATAAAATGACGTTTCAATGGTCTCAAGATCTACAGATCTACAGAAGCTAAGGCTAACAAAGACCACAAGATCCACTCTAAGGTTAGCCCGAGAGAAAGGAAAGAGGAGGGGGTTAAAAGAGGAGAATAAGGGGTTAAGTAAGTAGCAAAACCTATCATTCGTGGGTTAACATTCATTCAGAGAAAGAGAAAGAAAGACTCACCATCATCATCCGCCGGCCACTGCCGACAAGTCGGAAAAATAGTCGAAGAGAATGGAAACACAGTCTTAACTCACTGTCATACCATGCAAACTACAGACATGCAATTAAAGAGAGTTACAGACATGCAAGTAAGGAGAGGATAAGAAAAAAAGAAGAAAAAAGTAGGTAAAGTATAACAAAAAGTGGGTTAGTTTACGCTACGAGCTACATCTACGTTCGTGTTAGTCTAATTTTTTTTCTCCCTACATATACACCCTGTATATGTAAGGAATAATGATGATGATGATAATGATAATGATGATATCTGTTCGTTTATACACGCATAAATGGTTAGGCTAATCTATACCAAATTTAGTATACACATTAAGGGAGAACCAGGGAAGGTTTTAATAACACACCCACCCTTTTAGTCCCCTCCCTGGGGGAGTTGGAAGGGGCCCCATAAATTTAGTATACATTAAATAACAAGCAGCAAAATGGAACAACGTATTCAATGCAGTAAGACGAGTTACCAAAGATAGGGAAAACACGAGACTATTACATTAAGGAGTAGGCTTAGACTTTCAAGACACTTGTCTAGGTGATTATGTAGTTCATTGTACGTAGACAAAATTTTCCTGCGACACTGCGGCGTAGATTTTGTGGTCAGGGTTAGTAGCGACTGCTGCCCGTAAACAGAATTTTCTCGTCACCCTCAGTCGCAATTAGGTTTGATAGCAAACATTTTTCGTACATTTTTAAAAAATAGTACACCGGGGTCATTCCAAGGTGATGTTCGCAACATTTAAAGCAATTGTTCAGTATACATTCAACTCAAAAAGTATAAGTTTGAGAGGTAGGACAAAACTGCTATGAGGCATTGTGAATTATGCTCTCAGGTACATTTTGGTGACCGTCACGCCAACTCGGTGATCCATAGTTTTGACCTACCACCAATATTTATACTTTTTTAATTGAATGTTTACTAAACAACTGCTCCAAATGTTGCAACGTTACTGTGAAATGACTCACCAATCTGAAGTCAAGTAAATTATGTATGCGTCATATATATATATATATATATATATATGTATGGGCTAAATTTCACAATTAAACACGTGAAATGAATGAATGATGCAAACCCACAAGGAAAAAGAAAAATGATTCCAAGTACGAGGTGTACTTCTGAATACACGAAGGGCCTTGGAATAATTTTTTCTTTTTCTCTGTGGGTTTGCATCATATATATATAATATATATATATATATATATATATATATTAAGTTTCAGGGAGACTAATATTTTTGACAAGGTCGAAATTTGTTACAAAGATTGTTATTGGCCAAAATTAGTCATGTGGGAAATAACTAACCAATCTAAAACGATCACCTAACCTAGTGTAATCTGGTCTCCGTGAAACTTAATAATATATATATATATATATATATATATCAACTGCAAACAACACACAGTATAATTAACGTAAAGAACGACGCTTGTATAGAAGAACGTGCCGCGCAAGATGAGGAGAGAGAACGAACAAATGAAAAAATGAGGTAACCACCCGGGAATCGAACCCGGGATCTTCCGATTGCCGGTCAGATATGATAACCACTACACCATGAGCCTCAATCAATCAGAAGTAGTAATTCTCCTACATATACTATATATATATATATATATAATACCAAATTATTAAAATATGATAGTATAATGTATCATTCTAGTTGGTTGGATTGAAACAATAAAGGAACATCGCTGAAATAGCTCTTCCACTCTGTCACAATAACAGGACAGATAAGTCATCTCCTGCCATTTATATAACGTAAAATAATACAAGTTACGCATCTCTCTCTCTCTCTCTCTCTCTCTCTGTCTTTAACGAAGGAGAACATAATTACGAAATGAGTATCGATTTCATGAACGAAAATTATACTATTTTTCTCAGAAATGTAAAGAAATACATTCGCTCATTTCACTCATTGAAGAGAAATGAAATAGTTATGTAATGACATGGAAATAGAGATATAAAAAAAAAAATGCGTCAAGATAGTGCCTCAAATTTTTTTTTTAACACGAAATTATAGTGGGTTCTTTCGTTCGTTCTTGGAGTAATTGTCAAGCGATAGATATTCGTATCTATCTATTATAAATATTGATAATTAAATAGCAAGTTACATATTTCATTTACTTATAATGAAGCTAATCAGGGTATATGAATAGTTCTGAAGGTAAAAGGGGGTTTCACAGTGCTTATTCAGTCAGTTTGTATCCTTCATATATGATTAAATTAACAGAAATGTTTTGAAATATGTTTCATTGTTAAAAAAATACGATGAAAATACTGACACCACGTTGAAACGTGTTGAAACTTGTTGAAACTCATCATTGATATGAGCAATTGACAAATGAAAGGCTACTTGAATAATCTAATATATATATATATATATATATATATATACGCAGTATAAAAAGAAAGCCCAAGACGACGGCAAACATAGATTTATTTGTACAAACCTTTCGGAAGTACGCCTTCCATCATCAGTGCTAAAATAAAAAAAATTAACTTACGTTAAAATTAAAAATAAAAAAATTGTAAATATAATTAATAACTAGGAATATCTGGGGGAGACGTACATTAAAAACAGGTTAATTCACTATTTACAAGTGTTAAAAAAGATATTACTCAGAAAATTAAAATCACACTGACTAGAAATTTGGAAACAGGTACGATGTATAAAATAGAATGGTTGACTTACTATTGCCAGTTTAACGGAAGATAGTGATTAGCAATTAAGGAAGGCTTTAATTTATGAATAGGTAACGACTCAACTATTTTGAGGGATTGAGACGATGGTTACCGCGTGAATACTCGAATGTAAAGGACGAGAGAGAGAGAGAGGCAAAGTACGATAACTCAGGCCTAAGTGCTCATGAGTACGGATTTTGCGGTCGGAACAGCCAATATATCTTGCATTGCAATTAGGACATTTATAAGGCTAGACAAAGCATGAGCATAGATAACTAGGAATGGATTTTTTCTGGCTGAAGAAAATTATCCTATTGATTTATCATTCACGATAACTCAGGCCTAAGTGCTCATGAGTACGGATTTTGCGGTCGGAACAGCCAATATATCTTGCATTGCAGTTAGGACATTTATAAGGATAGACAAAGCACGAGCATAGATTACTAGGAATGGATTTTTTCTGGCTGAAGAAAATTATCCTATTGATTTATCATTCACGATAACTCAGGCCTAAGTGCTCATGAGTACGGATTTTGCGGTCGGAACAGCCAATATATCTTGCATTGCAGTTAGGACATTTATAAGGATAGACAAAGCACGAGCATAGATTACTAGGAATGGATTTTTTCTGGCTGAAGAAAATTATCCTATTGATTTATCATTCACAAAAATGAATATGAAAATTATTTGTGGTTGCGAAGTAAATATTTTAACTCTCTTTCTATTTTGTTCCAGACAACCAAGATACGGCAATTTCATACATTTAATATCTTTCGGAACAGCTGGTAAATTTGCGAGATCGGCCCCCGTGTTGACGAGGAACCGGACCTTGGTTATGACGTCAGTGACGTGGAAAAGACTGGCCTTGTTTGGGGGTCCGGGAGCACAGGACGCCATTGCCCGGCTGTAGAGTCTTTTGCCTTACGGCAGGTCGGGTAGCAGTGCCCACCCCTTTCGTTTCATCGATCGTATATTCATATATTTATCCGTTGCTCCGCAAAGTATATGGGCAGCACCTGCCGCAAGTTTCAACTGCATATCATTGAACAGCGAGAGATATTCAGCAGAGCATCACCACCCTTCAACAGACCTTCGAATTAACTATCAGAGACCACAGCTCGTTGAAAGACCATGCCATTGACCTTCCCGCCTTCAGAATCGTATGTATGAAGAACACTAACTATCTAAACGACCTCCGCATTCAAGAATCCATTTACATCCGAAACACGTGCTATTGCCCGCGCATGTCTTTGAAAGCATACCAAAGTGATTCATTTGGTTTACAAATTAAAATAATTATATACAAGAATGTTCACTAATGTCACTAATAAATAAATCACTATTCACTAATAAATATTTAAAAGAAAATATTTAAGTCATACTTAAAATAAATGAAATTAAATTACCATTAAAAATCATTAAAATATATTTGTCGGTTGAAAACAAGCCAACATGAAAATAATACATATAGATTATAATATGATGTCTTTCAACCTCAGTTCATTATCATGTTCTCGTGTATATATATATATATATATATATATATATTTTATATTTATTATTCAGTTAAATATGCCTAATTTAATGGTACCTATATCATCACTATATATATATATATATATATATAACTTTTTTCAGTTTTACTAAGAACAAAAAAGATCTGGAATATACCCATTTTTGGGCAAGGAACGAGAGTGACCGGTTTTTCGATATAGCGAGAAAATTTATAAGAAAATGCGAAATTGAAAAGGGAACCAATTTCTCTTAACAAAAATTCTCTCTCTCTCTCTCTCCTCTCTCTCTCTCGATTATATTATATATGTGTGCCCATAATGGGCCAATAACTCTCAAACCCTTTTTTGCAAGCTAATTATTCGTGACTCAGCAAAAATATGTAAATTAGGTAAAAGGCAATAAATAGTCTATGGTTGTAGCTGATATTCCAAAACCTCGTAAGTAGTAAAACCTGATTTTAAAGAGAGAAAAACTGCCTAATATCTAATGTAGGGAACGTCTGCTGCGAACGTTCGGAATCCAATTGTTACAATGTTAAAGAGGCACAAGTGAATTCGAATTTTTTGTACGATTATATATCAACATGAACTAAAGCCAAAACCGAAATAATAATGATAATAATAATGATAATAATGATAATAATAATAATAATAATAATAATAGGATGCCTTCTCATTTAGTAAAAAAAAATAAAAAGGAAAATATTTTGGATATTTTTACGAAATGAGGGGTCGAACAAAGGGCGCCGAAATGGCTAATTTTCCTTTGAAGCGAAGTGAAGACACCTAAGATCGGGGTTCGAATGCCGATGATGCTGGTAATAGTAATCCAGGAGTTAGAGCAATGGACCGAGTAGTATGTTTGCAGGGACTCGAGTGAGGTCAGGAGAGGTAAGGGTGGAATGAGGGAAAACAGTTGTGAGAAAAAAATGAGGTAGGGGAAAGTGAGGGGAAAAGGGTAAATAAGAGTAAATCTCATGGGTATGGAGGTGCTAATCCTTTAATCCGGTGCGAATCCGGTCTGATGAAATATGCGAATTGTTTTTGTTACTGCTTAAAAATAATTTTTATGTTTCTTGATATATATATATATATATATATATATATATATATATAATATATATAAATTTTATATAAAAAGTAAATGTCTTTCTTCAGTCTGAGACATTAAATGGAACCCAGCCTCTTTCTATGTTTTTTTTAAATTATAAAGCTTGATCTAAAGATTAAGGGATTAAAGACTTTAACTCTGAACATTAGAACCCAAACCTGTCCTGAAGAAAATCGTTAACAAAAATTAAAATTATTTGTCTCATACTGTATAGTTAAACAAAATTTCTTTAAATACGCCTTTTTTTTGTAACAAATGGGTTTGATGAACGAAGTTTGAAGTCTTCCGAGCGAACCGTGACGTAGTTACTGGCAGGCAAATCATCGGTCGAAAGCACTTTTATTTTGCTACTGTAGTCAAGCTCATTCATGACTGACTGCTTAGCCACTTCCTCGGACAGGTGGTCGTCTTATGAGAATTCTATTTTATAAGATTGTTGCGGAGAGTAATATAGCTTCATGTCTTGAGATTCATCTAAGCTGGTGAGTCATGAGTACAATACGAGTAAATAGCTTCTAAACAAGTATTTTGCCTGATTTACAAATTCATTCATTGTTGATATGATCGCCAACCTTTTTTCTAATCCTCATACCAAGTTTTCCTCCGTAGTTACATCGTTACTGGACAGAATTGTAACTTTGGTACTGTGAGAAACATTTGGACAATATTTATTTGTTTCTTTTGCATGCATATCGTTTACAGTGTGATTGAACGCTTGGTGTAAACTGTAGTGGGCCTATCATTTTGCATATGTAATGCGTAATCTGTTTTTATTAAGGGTTATTTAGCAGCAACATCTCAAAGTTTATCACTTGTTTGATAATTATTCTCATATCATCTACTCGGTCTTTCGAGGAATCGTATACTTCCGGGTTCGTAAGGAATGCAAGACAAAGAAACATACAAGAAATACACGAGTTTAGTTATAGTTTTTGAACTCATTTAGCCTTGGGTAAACTTTAAAAGTGGAAGGCTACTGATTACTGCCCACAACGAGAAGTAGGCCTCTTAAATGAATGCCAATCACAACCTAAATGGAACATTCACTGAAAATATAGTAAATGCTAGAGATGAACTACAAATTCTAATGGTGCAACTGGAGGATGCGTCTCCTTTAAACTAATTAACCTCATGCACATAACCCTTCAGCACACAGTGTCACTTTACTGATTCTCTTCTGGTTAACGCCAGACGATTTTATTCAGTCTCGGAAAAGACCTCCGGGCGTTAAAGGGTTAAATGAGGTTAGGCAAATCAGGCATAACATAGATTATTAAATGAATTAAATGTTAATTCTAAAGTACAACATTACAAAGAGAGAGAGAGAGAGAGAGAGAGAGAGAGAGAGAGAGAGAGAGAGAGAGAGAGAGAGAGAGAAATGCCACGTTTAATATTACTCTATGCAAATAAGTTGAATTTTTCAGATAAGAAGATAAAGCAGTAGTAGGCACTAGTGAAAGTAAAATCTAGGTAAAGTGATGGGTAGTCTGCACTAGTAGTAGGCAGTAGTAAATTGGTTGGCACCATTAAACTATAATTTTGGTTCTTTAGGACTACTTCAGGTAATACATGTAAATCTCACAAGGTGAGTAAAAAGTCCGGAAACATATAGGACTAATGTTACATTTTGTAGGGTTAGTGGACTAGTGGAGTGGCCTCCTCGGTCCCCCGACCTGACACCGCTGGACTTTTACTTCTAGGGACAAATCAAGCCATTGTGTATGATCTGCAATCCGGGACACAGACCACTTGAAGCAGCAGCGCATTACAGAAGCCTGTGCTGCAATCCAGCCCGATGTCCTGGACAGAGTACAGGTCGAGTTGGGAAAGTTTGGAAGTGAAAGGAGAACATATAGAGCACATCTTATAACATTATTTGTAACACATATCTTTTTGCAATAAAAGTTTCCTATCCTTCCTATGTTTCCGAACTTTTGACTCACCCTGTATATATATAAAGTAAAATGGTACTTGTATAATAATACTATTACTGGGTGGGGAAGGCTAGTCGGGATAGAGTAGAAGCAGTAATGCTCACTTTGTCAATAGATGTAGTAGGAGGCGCTGGTCTGGTCTGATTTCAGACAAGCGAAAGTTCTCAGATGATACCTCATTGGTAGAGAAGGGAAGTTTGATGGGATCTCTCAGGAATCAAATCCTCCGAAGAGACGTTTACAATTTTGGGGGTGCTACATGGGTAATACTGTGTACAACTGTTAGCCCTTTTTAAGAAAAAAATTTTGGTAAAACAAGAAAAGATTTTAGTTTTATATAGAAATTGTGATATTCCCTTTTGTAATAGATGTAGCAGGAGGCGCTGGTCTGGTCTGATTTCACAGCAATGGATGTTCTCAGATGATGGGAAGCTTGATGGTAATTCTCGGGAGTCAAAACCTCTGAATAGACATGTTTATCTTCAGGAAAGCTACTTAGCTGAACTAGAACGTTAGTCAGTAACACAATTTTTGTAAAAAAGATAAAAAATTATATGTATTTGTTCTTAAATTGGGGGCTGCTGGCCAGCTGGAGGTTCCTCTGGATCAGTGCTTTCTTATCTAAGTAATTCCTACGCGAAAGACGCAATATAAATTACGTTCTGATAAATTTTTCTCTCTAAAAATGAGGCGGGGGTTGGGGAATCACAACCTTGATGTACACTTTCGTGAGAATTCTTAAAATGGGGTGCGCTGATCGGCTGGAGGTGCTCCTGGATCAGTACTCCCTTATCTTAGTAATTCCAGAGCGAAAGACTGCAACGTACAGTAATTAATTAATTTGTAAAAGTAAGTCTCTGAGCACGATGACCTTGGCATTTAGCGAAAAAATGATACGTACGACGATGAAATTATTATTTCTTGTATATAATAAATAAATTTTAAAAATTCCTTAAAAAATTCATAGTGTAAATTATATTAAGTACTTTATTATCCACTGCCTTCTAGTGCGTAAATGGGTACACGAGATAATACGCATGGTGTGAATGAACTCTGAAGCTATTCTTTTTATTATACTTTTTCCTTCTTTCCTATAAAGCTTCTGTCACAATAATTTTCTGTCAGCAGTGGATGTCGGATGAGGGAGAACCTTGTCTGTTTTGTACTTCCCTACTACTTCTGTTCCTGTGTGAAAACTTTACACGTTTGTAAGTGTAAGCATGGTATCAATGTAAGCATAGTATCAATTTTCAGTATGCTTTGTTTTCATTTGTTTTTCTCAACATCTTTCTTGGGCTAACCTAGAGTGAATCTTAGGATCTTTGTTAGCTTGTAAGTCTGTAACTTTGTAACGTAATACTAATGGGTTTAAGCCCTATTACTAGAGAAAAGCAGTAGGAATTAAATGCTAGTAGGAGGCATTGCCTAAAGAGGTCGGTAGTTTGGGAAATAGTAGGTGCTAGAAGTATAGTTATAAGGTATAAGGGGGTAATACTAGGCAAAATATAGGCAGTAGAAGGCTATCTACTCGTTATTATAGCATTTCAGCTACTAGCTGGGAGCAGAGAGAGAGAGAGAGAGAGAGAGAGAGAGAGAGGGAAACTAATGAAGAAATCTTTGTTTAATAAAAGCGCCACAAAAATTGCATATATATATATATATATATATATATATATATATATATATTATTAAATGAAAGGAGAATGCACTTTTGAGTTTATTGACGTCTTCGGTTTTCAATTTACAGATTGTACACGTGAATCAATTTCCTAGTTCCTGACTGATGATCAGTTGCTAAGCAAAGTCTCTAAAGAATTTTAAAAGAAAGAGAGAGAGAGAGAGAGAGAGAGAGAGAGAGAGAGAGAGAGAGAGAATATATTTTGTCATCATAAATATATCTAAAATTCATTTCAGTTTTTGCTCTCTCCAAAATGTCGTAAAGTCTCTCTTGCAGTGAGTGTAAGGCGATATGCGAGAAATTCATTAGTTATTTATTGTTGAATGAAGTGATGATATTAACTTTCAAGTGATGTGTTTAAATTATATAAAAACTAAATCTGAAAGATGACACTCACACACACACACCACACACACACACACACACACATATAAACACACACTGTGTACACAAAATTTCTCAACCGATACTTGGCGTAACCTAATCTAAATGAATGTTGAGTTGATTTCATTCTTTTCAATTAACATTTAACCAAAAAGGTTTTTTGGAAAGGGGGGGGGGGGGAGGTTAGATTCAGTTAAATTAGGTGAGGCTTAATTAGGTTAAGTTAAATTAAGTTAGTTTATTAGTATCGATTGAATACCTATAATCTAACCACCGAAACATCTGTCAATAGGATGTCTTATTGCGATAATCTTATTCATTCGGCCTTGGTTAACCTTGGTTTAGCTTCCGTCCGAATTGTTCATTCTGACGAAGTCAAGCTTGTTACTCTACCTTAGACCTACAGTTTAACGTGGAAACCGAACCACTGGGAGAGAGGGGTGGGTGTGATGGAGAGAGGGGTGGGGATAATGGGGGAGGGGTGAGGTAATGGGGGAGAACAGTTTGGTAGTCCCGATATACAGCTAGCTGTGACATACGGTATATTGTTACATATACTGTGACATATACTGCTACCTGCCCGGAGGGCGATAGCGAGCTACCGCTTGTATCTATCTATAATAATAAAAGGACGCGCGCGCGCGTGTGTGTGTGTGTGTGTGTGTGTATGTGTGTGTGTGTGTGTGTGTGTGTCTGTCTGTCTGTCTGTCTGACTGTTCGTTCCAGCCATAACTCCAAAATGGAAGCAGTTACAAACATGAAACTTCACACACATATTGATTAGGTCCCAAGATTGTGCACCTGGATGTTAATAGATTAAATAATCAAGATTGCTGGGCCCGAAGGCCCCAGCACCGCGATAAAACTACAGAAAAGAACGCGGCCGTGAAAATCTTGAGCTTCACATTGTGTCAAGATTTCTGAATCTTAAGATTTTCATGGCTATAGTTTTACTGACCAGATACTGTAATTGAACCCCCAATTACTGTCATTACTGTCGGTTCAATTATATTTTATTTGGTCAATAAAAACTATAGAAAAGAACGCAGTCATGAGAATTTTGAGCTTCAAATTGCCGCCGTAATCTAATATACTATTGAGCTAAAATGTGTCTGTGTGTGTGTGTGTGTGTGTCCGCTTTTTTCGGAAACGTGCACAGCCTAAACGGCACATCGGAAAATTCTGCAACCACCACCAATTGATAGCCCATGAGCTGCCGATGTGCTCTGTCAAGTTTCCCGGTCCTAGGTTACGGTTACTGGGTCCAAATGCCCCAGCACCGCGATAAAACCAATGAAAAGAACGCAGCCGTGAAAATCTTGAGCTTCACATTTATACTGTGATATATATACTGCTACCCGCCCGGAGGGGGAAGCAGTATAATGGGGAGAGGGGGTGGGGTATTTGGGGGAGTGGGGGTAATGGGGAGAGGGTGGGGTAATGGAGGGAGTGGGGGTGGGGGTAATGGGGAGAGGGGTGGGGTAATGGAGGGAGTGGGGGTGGGGGGTAATGGGGAGAGGGGTGGGGGTAATGGCTTTTTTACTTTTGTGTGTGAGGGTAATGGGGGAGTGGGGGTGGGAGGGTAATGGAGTAGAGGGGTGGGGTAATTGGGGTAATGGCGTTTTTTAAATTTTGTAGCTTAACCACTTCTTCCTATGAGGGCTTCATATAATATAATTTTAAATCTACAACCAATGAAAAAAATGAAGTAGCCACTTCTTCCTTTGAGGGTCTCATATAATATAATAAAAAAAATACATGAAAAAGTTTAAAAAAAATGTCTTTTTCTCTTTACATTTGTGATTGATTGGATAGCCCGAAAGGACTCACAATTTAATTGGGATATTAAGCTCCATTCTTTCATCGATTTGCAGTTACGAATCATTACAATTTTTGTAATTATATTATTTTATAAAGTATGACAAAAAATAAACGATAAAGTTAGACTCGAAGTGAACCATTTTCCGATATGTTAGAGGGGAAAAAGCATTCCATCATATTATAGTATTCAACAAACGCAATACTGTCTTCTTATTTGTGGATCATAAAAAATTGATGTATATTTAAACGACGGTGCTTCTAATTGTACCATCCAGTGATATGCCATATATATGAGATAGATGTGATATGCCATACTTTTGTCGCTTAGCCACTTCTTCCTATGATAACTTCATATAATATAATTTTAAATCTACAACCAACAAAAAAAAATGAAGTAGTGAAAAAAAAATCCGGAGGGCAATAGCGAGCTACCGCTTGTAATCTATACTATAATAAGAGAGCTGTCCGTCCGTCACACTTTCAGAAATTGTGAGAAAAAATTGTGAGAAAAAAATTCAGAAATTGTATTACGGGCGGCAATGTGAAGCTCAAGATTTTCATGACTGTGTTCTTTTCTGTAGTTTAGCCTGTCTGTTTGTTTGTGAAATTTATCAAGGGGAGTAATGGGGGATGGGTGGGGTAATGGGGGAGGGGGTTAGCCCCCAAGTTGTATGAATGGGGGTGAGGAGGTTTTGGGAGATACCAGATTCAGAAATGTTGACACAATGTGAAGCTCAAAATTTTCACGGCTGGGTTCTTTTCTGTAGTTTAGCCTGTCTAACCGTCAGCGAAGCGACGGAAACTGTACTAGTAATCTACATCTATACTATAATAAGAGAGCTGTCCGTCCGTCTGTCTGTCTGTCTGTCCGTCCGTCACACTTTCAGAAATTGTGAGAAAAAATTGTGAGAAAAAAATTCAGAAATTGTAAAAAAAATTCAGAAATTGTATTACGGGCGGAAATGTGAAGCTCAAGATTTTCATGACTGTGTTCTTTTCTGTAGTTTAGCAATGGGGGAAGGGTGAGGGTGGGGGAAGGGTGGGAGTGGGGGGGAGGGTTGGGGTGGGCGGAAGGGTGGGGGTGGGGGTAATGGGGGATGGGTGTGGTAATGGGGAGGGGTGGGGGTAATGGGGGAGGGGGTTAGCCCCCAAGTTGTATGAATGGGGGTGAGGAGGTTTTGGGAGATACCAGATTCAGAAATGTTGACACAATGTGAAGCTCAAAATTTTCACGGCTGGGTTCTTTTTTTGTAGTTTAGCCTGTCTAACCGTCAGCGAAGTGACGGGAACTGTACTAGTTATAATAATGAGAGAGCTGTCCGTCTGTCTGTCCGTCCGTCTGTCCGTCCGTCCGTCACACTTTCAGAAATTGTGAGAAAAAAATTCAGAAATTGTAAAAAAAATTCAGAAATTGTATTACGGGCGGAAATGTGAAGCTCAAGATTTTCATGACTGTGTTCTTTTCTGTAGTTTAGCAATGGGGGAAGGGGGGGGGGGGGGTAATGGGGGATGGGTGGGGTAATGGGGAGGGTGGGGGTAATGGGGGATGGGTGGGGTAATGGGGAGGGGTGGGGGTAATGTGGGAGGGGGTTAGCCCCCAAGTTGTATGAATGGGGGTGGGTGAGGAGGTTTTGGGAGATACCAGATTCAGAAATGTTGACACAATGTGAAGCTCAAAATTTTCACGGCTGGGTTCTTTTTTGTAGTTTAGCCTGTCTAACCGTCAGCGAAGCGGCGGGAACTGTACTGTCTATAATAATAAAAGGACGCGTGTGTGTATGTGCGTGTGTGTTCCAGCCATAGGTCCAAAATGGAAGCAGTTACAAACATGAAAATTCACACACATATTGATTAGGTCCCGCGGGTGTTAATAAATTAATTAATTAATTTAAAAAAATTAAATGGCGTCATCAAGATCATTACGTGTATATATATATATATATAACCTTTGGTTAGCTTCCGCCCGAATTGTTCATTTTGACGAAGGTCAAGCTTTTCACTCCACCTTAGACCTACAGTTTAACGTGGAACCGAACCACGCCCCATCAGCAGCCCAGCGTCGTAACCACTAGGCCACCTTAGGGTACCCATTTATCTACCAACCACTTCCTTTATTGTGTGGAAGGATGAACAGCTGGGTTTTGCTGCGCGCCGGCTGCCGTCGGGTCTCGAACCCGGGGCCGATGGATTCGTAGTCAGCGACGCTAACCACTACACCACCGAGGCACATCATATATATATAATATATATTATATATATATATACACACACACACATTTAACTGCAATGACCACGCAGTATATTAATGTATAGAAACGACGTAAGTATAGAGGAGTGTTCTGCACACGAGGAAGAGAAATAACGAACAAATGAAAAATGAGGTGACCGCCCGGGAATCGAACCCAGGATCTTCCGATTGCCAGTCAGATATGCTACCACTACACAGTGGTAGCATATCTGACCGGCAATCGGAAGATCCTGGGTTCGATTCCCGGGCGGTCACCTCATTTTCATTTGTTCGTTATTTCTCTTCCTCGTGTGCAGAACACTCCTCTATACTTACGTCGTTTCTATATATATCGAAACCTATGGTAAAATTATTGAATACCCGGTTAGGTTCTTGAATGCCCGGTTAGGTCAACTGTACGCCCTTGACGATTGGTTAGGTTAAGTGGTGATATTTTCGTTAAAACGCGGGACATTTTTGCTACCCGCACGAAGGGTGGGTTTTCTGCTATAGTTAGATAATAGGTGTAATGTATAGACTATACTTCCTATGAAAATTCGTGAACTGATTTTCCTACTGACATTGACAATTTAGGTTAATTTACACTTAAGTAACAATACTCACCAAATTACACGCCAACTAGTTACGACGGGCCAACTACCAGTTACAACGTTACACGTTATTTTTAAAATCTGTTGAATGAAGCACCGTATATAGAAGAGTTACAAGTTCCATACAATAATGTAAATGTCTTTCTTCAATTAAAGACGGAGTTCGTGAACTTCTCGGTAGAAACGACCTATTCAAAATTGGTTATTTTTATCTTAAAATGGAGCTGTACGAATAAACTATCATTAAACAGGTCAAAATTCGAAATAATAATTCTCGTTAACTCCGTATTTACATTGTAATTTAGTTAATAGCAATTGTGGCACTAAAAGTTTGAAATTAAAAGTTTGAAATTAAAAGTTTGAAATTAAAAGTTTGAAATTAAAAGTTTGAAATTAAAAGTTTGAAATTAAAAGTTTGAAATTAAAAGTTTGAAATTAAAAGTTTGAAATTAAAAGTTTGAAATTAAAAGTTTGAAATTAAACGTTTGAAATTAAAAGTTTGAAACTGTGAAATCAAAAATCGAAAATGAGAAATCTTAATCAAATTGACGTATTTTATTATTATTTTTAAAGGTATGAATGAAATTATTAACTTTGGATAAATAAATATTTTGTAACTCACCAAAAGATTTACTTATAGCAGACTAGGCCTAGAAATAGGCGTGTTATTCCTCATTTTAGATTGTTTTCATCCAAAAAAAATCACCTATTTTTGTAGGGTTGAAATTACGCAATAATTTAATTAAAAATAGGTCTTCAAAAGTGCTTTTAAAAGCGAGATGAGATCATCAGTTTTAATAATGGAATACTGAAATGGTGCTAATGCA
Organism: Bathynomus jamesi; assembly: GCA_023014485.1. NCBI lineage: Eukaryota > Metazoa > Arthropoda > Malacostraca > Isopoda > Cirolanidae > Bathynomus > Bathynomus jamesi. The sequence continues at coordinate 97,959 of JAJOZX010004963.1, read as the reverse complement.
TTTAGGGATTAAATACTGTGTTACTTGTGTGTTTGTTGTGTTTAACTTTTCCATGTTTAATTGTTGTATTCATTATTAATTCTAAGTACCGAACGCGTCATAACTATTACAATGACCAAGACTCAACTACAAGTTCGTCTCTTTGTCCAAAAAAATTACCCTCTAACTATAAACGTTATGTTATCTTCTATATATATTTTTATGTAGAGGGACCAAGTGCTTGTGCCCCTCAAAGTCGGCCCCCTTTATAAGAAAGAGAGCCAAAATCAAGGTCTCCGAGGCTCACGATGCCATTTATTTTTATATAAATTTTGAAAAGATTGTATAGTGTGTAAATTGCACGTATGTGTAGTGAAGAACAGATCTACAGATCTACAGAAGCTAAGGCTAACAAAGACCCTAAGATCCACCTAAGGTTAGCCGGAGAGAAAGGAAAGAGTAGGGGGTTAAGAGAAGAGAAGAGAATAAGGGGTTAAGTAAGGAGCAACACCTATCACTCGTGGGTTAACATTCACTCAGAAAAAGAGAAAAAAGACACCATCATCATCCGCCGGCCACTGCCGACAAGTCAGAAAAATAGTCGGAGAAAATAGGAGAGGGATGAAAGATGAAAAGAAGTGAAATAAGAACGCTTACAAACCATGCAACACAGTCTTAACTCACAGTCAGATGGAGGAGTGTGTGGTTGGGAGTATGCTAAACTGCTCACAGGGTAAATGAGACACGGAAAAAGATGGCTAAAGAGGACAGTGACGGGAGAAACAGGAGTCCACCACTCCCTGTCTTCTGTCGAACGTTCCTCCCGGAGTACTTCTCTGATCAATTGATGTTTACAATCTCCTCCTTATAATCCTAATATATATAAACATAATTATCTGGGTCAGACTATCACCATCTCCTTGAGTGACGACTCAGACATAAGGAAACAATATCGAAGTTGCTGTGTTGAAGCAAACATGATTATAAGGAACGTCAAATTCTGTACAACGAAGCTAAAGACACTCTTTAGCGTACTTTCTGCAATAATATTTATGGGCAGCAACTCAAGATTAATTATAAAAAAAAGGCTCCTGCAGAATCTTCAATTTGCTTCACAACAAATCCTATAGAGTGCTGCATTAGTTACCCCCAAAGTGTTCAGCCTCTCAAATATTCGCTAATCGCAACGTTCCGAACCTCTCTGAGGTAACGTGCTCAAAAACTCGAACAATCCAATTGCCCAAGCTATTTATCAGTCCTGCTTTACGTTTTCAAGACTGTGGTGAACCTCTTGGTATGAAAGTTTTTGTTTATAGCTCCACTTAATTCCTGCATAAACCATTACACGTACTTTTTATTTCTATTTTATTTTCTTCTTAGTAATACTTTTGGGAAGTTGTTATTACTAATTTTATTATTTCTATTTTCATTACCTGTATTATGGCTATTTCTTTATTACCATTGTCCATTTTGGTTTATAAAATTTACTGTTTAAATAGTTCTATTACGTTCATTACCTTGATGGATACGATACCCTTTAATTCAGGTAGGGTGATCTGTCTCCTGCTAATAAACATTACCATAGTCATTAAAATTATCATCATTACCCATAGATACGTTGGTATTGTCACTACATGTACTTTTTACCTTTATTTTGTCGTTTCTTCCTTTCATAGTCTTGTTAATGGGTAGTTTTTATCGTTACTCGTTCTAGTACGTGTCTTATTTTTGTTTCTCTTTTAATCATAATTTTTATTTTTTTAAATTTATTATTGTCTGTTTATCTTATCGTTTATTGGGCTATTTTATGGGCTTTATATCTTGCCAATAAAGCTTATCATTATATATTTCATTATATCATTATTACGAAGTTTGTTTTTTTATATTAATCATAATATTTATACTATATTAAAATGCTTTAATTTTATAATTAATATGAGAGCCCAGTAAAGCCTAAAGTTTAAGGGCCATACTATTCAGGCAGAAATAAATAAATTTATTCTGTAAAAAATTATTCTAATATTGTAAATTGTAATATTGATTTTTACCAATAAAAATGTATTATTATTATTATTATTATTATTATTATTATTATTATTAAAAACAAGTACAGTGTGAGCACTAAAGTTCTTGAAAAATTAAAATCGTTTGGATCCGCATTACGTGTCGAAATAGGTTAAAGAAAAGTTTATCTTATAATTAGGTTCGAAAGTAGGGACCACACAGACACTAACCAGGAACTTGCTCACTTTTTAACCTAATAATAATAATAATAATAATAATAATAATAATAATAATAATCAGTTAGGAGGATCAGAAACCGGCACAGCGCTCAGGTCAAACGAAGACGACCCATTGCGTAAACTCTTGAATTATTATTAGCTAGCATCATCGGACGTCGAATCTAGGGTGGCCAGACGTCCGGCTTTAAACAGACAGTCCGCCTTTTGAGCACTCTGTCCTTAGGGTGGCCATTTCCAAATTTCCAAAAAGGAGGACACTGCGTATGTGGCCGTACGTTAACATATATATATATATATATATATATATATATATATATATATATATATATATATGTTAACGTACGGCCACATACGCAGTGTCCTCCTTTTTAAATGGCCACCCTAGTCGAATCCCTTACCTCAGGAGAGATGGTGTTGCCCAATGAACCACTGGCAGTTGGTTTTTCTACTTTTCTACCCTATATACCAAAAAGCTATATCAAAAAGGGAACTTATATAAGGTCAATGTTAGGGACTCTTTATTACTTGGAACATTAGAGGTACAAAAAGCCCTTATTTAAGGACTCCGATTCAAATGCTTTGGAATCTTTCCTATTTACAGTGTACAAATGGGTTTAATTCTGTATACATCATAATCTAAAATTTGCTGGACGTACAGTATTGACAAAAGTAAATAGACACCTTCATTTTTTTTCCATAGTGTTTGTTTTGATTATAAAAGTCAATAAATAATAACAGATTTACTGAATCAATATATTTAGAATCGTGCTCCTTTCCTCTTTCCATTATGTGAAGATGACCCACGTTTTGGCATTCTATTCATGAATTTTGTCATTTGTTTGTGAGAACAAACTTCGTGGTGTCTCTTTACTTCTGTCAGTCCTCTACACATCATATATATGATGTGTATTAAAGTTTCAAGGAGCAGTAGTATATTATATGAGGCCCTCCTAGGAAGAAATGACTAAACGACAAAAGTAAAAAACGCCAGAAAAACGCAGTTAAAGTTGTACCAATTTGAAAGTTGCCATAACTTTTGAACTTTTCTGAAGATATTTCGTTAAAATAGCTTCAAAAAAGTTCAAAAGTTATGATACTTTCAAACTGATACAATTTTAACTGCGTTTTTGTGACATTTTTTACTTTTGTCGTTTAGCCACTTCTTCCTAGGAGGGCCTCATACCACGAGAATATACTTTTCCGAACGACTGGCTTTGAATTTTCGGATCAAGTAAAGATAAGCACCCCCCAGCCTTCTTTAATTAGCCTTATAAGGCTAACTAACGAAAATATCACGACCTAACCTAACCAATCGTTAAGTCAACTGTACGCCCTTGACGATTGGTTAGGTTAGGTAGTGATATTTTCTTTAATTAGCCTTATAAGGCTAATTAAAGAAGGCTGGGGGTGCTTATCTTTACTTGATCTGAATTTTCTTATCATGCTTTTGTGAAACTGTATTTAATTCTTCATAACTTCTGTGGTTACCCTCCGTTTAATACTAACTGTAGCTACAGAGACACCTTCAGATACTTTCAATCTTCAACAATTTCTGTAGAGACTCGCACCTTCGTTAGAAAGCATCACAAGACGCCCAATGTTCTATTGACACACAACGGCCACCAAATTAGTTTTTCTTTAAACATTTTACTCCATTTAATGAACTTATACTAATTTCGTCGACAAGACCAAAACATCGACACTAAAAACATTAGCTAACAACCTAACCTAGCCTAACTTAATCTAACATAATAATAACTTGTCGATAGGATGTCAAGTCGATCAGATGTTGTAATATCGTTTTTGGTGACTAATAAAATTTTAAAAACCAAACCCAGTCATACCCAAACCTAATTTTTAACGTTTTTTAGTGATTTTATGTTTCTAAGCGAATTTTCTCTGGAATTGTACCTTCATGTATACAGTACTCACCCAGTTATCCGTGACTGAGTGGCAGTCCATGATCAAGGATAGCCCGATTTCACGGTTAACTCAGTATATCCCAGCAGTGGATGGCTGGTGCAACTGTTGCTGCCTGCTGCCGCGCCGCTGTCTGGCCTCCTACCTCGGCGCCATCACAGACAGTATTATTCTTTTACAGTACAATATACAGTTAAATAGTTTGTATGCACCACAAGACGTGAAAATGTGCGAAGCCACAAGCGCGCATGCGTACTCTATAAACTGAAGAGAGACACTGACTGAGGCGCGTTGTGGAGGGCTGTCGATTAACGGTTTCGTGAAAATCACAGATAACCGCATGGGTACTTTCATGTTTGAAAGGCTAATTTTTATGGGGATGCTATTTCTACTTTTCAATGGACTCAAACTTGCAACACCAGACGACTAAGTGAAATTTGTACATCTTGGATTTTGTGTAACCAAGTTTCTTGTATATCCTATTCTCAAAGGTGGGCAGGACCGAGTTCCAATAGGACCAAACTCCATGAACTCGGTCCTTTTTAAGGACCGTGAGCGGGAAAGTCGGTCCTTTTCTCAGTGAGGACCGAAATGAGGAGCGACGGTCCATTTTTAAGCAATTCAGGACGGTCCGGTTCGGACGGTCTTTTTTTCGTGATTTTAGTGTGTTTAGTGATTATTTGAAGTTCTAAAGAAGATGGATCGTTTCCTCCAGAAGTCTCAGAAAGAGACTGAGACTGAACTGAAACTTGTTTCAACACCTGAAGGACTTGTTCATCAAGTTTAACACGCCTATCCCATCCAGTGCCGCCGTGGAGAGGCTCTTCTCTTTGGGGAAGGAGTAAGGACGTCCTCAAGCCGAAAAGGTCAGGGCCCAGTGACAGCCATTTTGAAATGCTAGTCTTCTTGAAGGGAAACTCAAGCATTTAACTTAATAACTTTTTTTCATCATTTATGTATTGTATTAATTATAATTTACGTTAATAAAATTAAAGATTTCCGGTGTCTTTAATTTCATTTTTCATTTTAATCAAATTTTTCACTTATACTGTACTATTATATATAAGGACCGAGGACCGAGTCGTTCCTAGGTCCTATCTTCAGAAAGGACCGTGACCGGGACCGTCGGTCCAGTTTGAGGCAAGGACCGGGACCGGGACCGTCGGTCCTTTATGAGGCCCGGGTGCCGGCCTTTGCCTATTTTATAATCCCTTCTCCATCAAAAATAATGTCTAACAGAAAAAATTTCGAGTTTTTTTGACGTATTGAAAAAATTTTGAGATACATATTGTTTTATTATACAATATGTTTTATATACAAGCTACTTGTAATCACTTATTTAAGGAGTTTTGCATAAATTCTTTACATTGTTTCTGACTCCAATTTTAAAAATTTAATACAGTCATCTGTAAAGGTAGCCTACGTATGCCTTTTGTCGCTGGTTATCAAATATATGATAACTATAATTAATTTGAACGAGCTCAGTGTAATTAGCGGCATTAATGAAATTAGAACACACACAGCAGCAGCAGCAGCAGCAGCTACGACTAATAATAACCCAACTGTATAGACGGCCCTAAATCTGAAAGTAGAGAAAACGTAAAATAAAAATTAACAAAGAAAATAATTTTCTGGGGTAAGCTTGCATAAATTTCTTAATAACTTCGTCAAACCTACTGTAAAAGTATAAGTGGTTTTTTTTTTGCATCTTCAGCTGCTTATAATAAAGGAACTATAAATATAAACTTCAGCAACATTCGTAGCATTTCCTCAAATTTCCAGTACGTCGAACAAACCATTTCGCCACCTCTAAACCTCACCTTTTCCTCACCGAAACTCGAATGTCTGAGACGACTGACAGCAACCCCTTTTCTGTACCCTCCTACTTTCAGAGGTGGATTTTAAAGTACTTTCAGTTGTTACTTAAGTTAAAGTACAAGCAGGGCCGCCCCGAGGCGTTATGCAAGTCAGGCAACGCCTGAGGGAGGCACAATCTAGGGGGCGGCACAAAATTGCCAAAAAAAATTTCTTTGGTTAAAATTTTACAGTTTTCTATATTAGATGTTTTTAATTATACTTTTTCTTGTCAGATTGTTTATATTCTGTTTTCGAACATTTTTTCTATTGTTTGTTATATTTCCAAAAAGTCATTATTCCTTGAAATGCGTTTATCTGCAATTTCTGAAAATAAGCTAATTCCTAAGATACAGTATATGGATTTGGGAAAGTTTTTGAATTGTGGACCTTGAAATTTAGGATACACTCAGAGCATCCAAAAATGACCAATAGCAGACGATTTCTGGATTTTTTTCTTGGTATTTGAGGTCTCGTTTTAACTCTGCCTGGAGGTGGGCAAGCCAGCCCATTCCCCAGTCGGTCCCAAGCCCGGATAAAAGAGGAGGGTTGGCATCAGGAAGGGCATCCGGCCGTAAAATTTATTGCCAAAACCAGAGAGGATGGCATGCGGACTAGTGCTTGCATAATACCGAAAATTTTCAATACCGGTATTTGGAGGCAATTATGCTAATCCCGGTATTGATACCGGTATTATGAAAAAAATAATTTATTTTGATTTATTATGGTGCCACCCTACCAACCCTCCCACAAGTCTGAGGGACTTGCAGTACTCACCACATTTACTATAAATTAATGACCCAACTCCAAATAGATGGCATTCTATTCGAAAAAGTTTATACAGTAAATTACTAAATTGTAATAAATATTTGAATTTTTTTTTACATATTATTATACAACTACTGGGGTAGATAGAAATTATTAGTATCTAAATATTTATTTCTTAGTTTGATTTTGAAAGTATGCTTTGAGGAAACAAAGAGCATCTAGGGATTGTTCAGATAGACTTGATCTCAGTTTCGTCAGAAATAGGCCTGCAGCAGAAAAGGCTCTTTCTGATTCTGCACTTGTAGGTTTAATTGAAAGCAGTGCCTTGTACAGCTTCTCTAAATTCTCACTTCTCTGTAAAGTAACTTCCAAGCTTTTAAATTCATTAGCAACATCAAAATCAATGGAATTTTTTTTAGATGGCACTTTTCCTAGTTTGTCCATTTCTTGCATGTATTCACTCAGTAATGAATCTGCTTCCACTTCAGTCTTATTTGCAGCTACATTTTCAGGGTTACATGGAAATTCCTGTTCTTCCATTTCTATCTCCAAATCAACCACATTCTTAGGGAAAAGTCTTTTATGGAGCCTTTCTGCAGTTCTTTTGAGAACTAATTTTGATGGAACAGAAAAACTTTCCTCTTCTTGAACTTTTAAAACTTCGGGATTATGAAGATATTTGATTAAACCTACAATGTCTTGCTGTCTTCTTGAAATGTAACGATTTCTAAGACAATCTTTTAACTCTTTTGCTATTGGATTATTTTTCTGTCCTAGTTTCTTTGAAATAAATTTCATTGATGATTCAGCTGTCAGGAGTGATGCATCTTTCGAGCATAACCCTTTAAGAATTATTTCAACAGGACGTAAGGTGTCATAAAGGTTTTCAATAATTTCCCACTCTGTTGAAGAAATGGCTACAGTTGAATGAATCACTCTTAAAGCTAGTGCAATAAATAGTTTTCTTTGATAGAAAGGAATAGAAAACGAAAAAAAGAGGTTAACTGCAAAATACCCCGAAACTTTTTTTTCTCCGAATCCTCCAAAAACAGTTTATTTGCCCATCGGAGGACTAAATTGCCTAAATTTTACAATAGCAATTTTTGTCAATACCGAAAACCTATAATATCGGTATCGGTATTATTTGTACTTCTTCAATACCAGTATTAATACCGGTATTTCAATACCGGTTTTAACCCCTAATGCGGACCAAAGAAGGATCAAGAGAGAAGACTGGCATGGTATGGGCATGTAATGAGAAGGGACGAGAACTACGCTGGGAGGAGGGTGTTATCTATGGAAGTGCCTGGGAGGAAGAAGAAAGGAAGACCGAGGATGAGGTGGAGAGATCGCATCAGGGTGGACATGAGCGAGAAGAACCTGACGGAGGAGATGGCGCAGAATGGGGCGGAGTGGAGGAGACCCCATATAAATGGGACTAATAATGCTACAGAAGAAGAAGAAGATTTGAGGTCTTGTTTTTGAAATAGATGGTTAGCTATTCGGGTGATTTCAAGTGGAATAGTTATTTTGACATTCTTGGGAGGTGCAGTGTACTTATATTGTATATAGTGTAAATCTACCTAAAAAGATTCCTCTATTTCAAGGAGCTAAAGAAGAATCTGTTTAAGTTAAAAATAAAAGTCTCTTTGAGAAAAACATTGGTCAAAAAACTTTTATACTGTGTTGTGTTGAAATTATATTCGATGTTATTGTTGTATTGAACATATTTGACGACTTTTATATAATGGGACTCACTCAACAGATATTTTAGCTGTTTTTTTCGCAAAAATGTAGCCTACAGTTTTCATTTTTGTCATACCGGATTTTTCCACGTGAAAATTTCTCACCATTTGAAAAGGAGCTTCATCTCACTTCATAATTGATGAAAAAAGACTAGTAGGACTCTCCATTTTATCTATTGAAGCCGAAATGGCTTATAATCTCAATCTGGAAGATATTGTTAAAGATTTTGCAGCAAGAATAGTAGATTTTTAACTGTTTTTATAGATATTTTATATTGCATTAGCAAAAAATAAAATTATAATAACGTTGTTTTTTTATTTACTTCTATACAAGGGGCGGCATTTTATTTTTTTCCTGAGGGGGGGAGATCTCCTAGGAACGGGCCTGACTGTACAAGTAATCTTTAAAAAATGTACTCAAGTTAAAGTAAAAATACACGTTTTCAAAAGTACTTAAGTTGAAGTACAAAAGTAAGTGTCTTATAATGTACTTAAGTACTGAAAAGTAAGAAGTACTTTTCAAAAATGAAATAAAATACACTACAAATATATAAGAATATAAAATAAACATCATTATGGCAAACAGCAAAGTACTCAAGTACACTGACTTCCAATTTCTAAGTCTACAGTACGTCACAGGGTTGCCAGGTTGGTTCAAGTAAAATTAGCCACACTGCCCTTTTAAATTAGGCAAATTTAGCCAATTACAGTATAGCCTATTTTATTTATATATATATTTTTTTTTATTTATTTTTTTTTTTTAAGTTCGGGAAGAACCGATTCGCCTCTATTTAAAAGGGCATATCTCGGCGGAAAAACAAAAAAAAGTGAGAGGAAAGACAGAGGAAAAAGAAAGGGTGGAGGGGACAGTCGAAGTGGAAAAAGACCAAGGATGACAAGGACTGCAGGGTCGAGCCCCATCATCCTTGGGTGCGAGGGCCGGGAGGGCGCACGTGAAACCTCCAGGAACAAGCACGTACAAACGAGCACAAAGAGCACTCAAAAGCACGAGCTTAGAACCCCCTTGCGGGGATATATATATATATATATATATATATAATATATATATATTATATATACAGTATGTACAGGGTGGGCGGAAAGTAGCTCCCTATTTTGGATTGGTAAAAAAATACGTATATTATCCATTTATTTCAGAAGAAATAATATGAAAAGGTAGGCATACATGGTAGGTTTTCTCTAAAATTCAATGTGGGCTCCAACTCTTTCCACCAGCTTCTGGAGCTGCCCAGGAATGGCGTCCACTGACTTTAGCAGGAACTCCGGCGGGATGGAGGACATGACTTCCCGAATTCGGTCCTCCAGTTCTTCCAATGTCCTCGGTTTGGTGCGGTAGACTTCTTCCTTTACCCACCCCCAAAGAAAGAAGTCGCACGGTGTCAAGTCGGGGCTCCTGGCTGGCCATTGATGTGGACCACGACGACCCATCCAACGCCCAGGGAAGTGGGCATCCAGCCACTCACGGACAACAAGAGCGAATGGCCAGCCAGGAGCGCCGACTTGACACCGTGCGACTTCTTTCTTTGGGGGTGGGTAAAGGAAGAAGTCTACCGCACCAAACCGAGGACATTGGAAGAACTGGAGGACCGAATTCGGGAAGTCATGTCCTCCATCCCGCCGGAGTTCCTGCTAAAGTCAGTGGACGCCATTCCTGGGCAGCTCCAGAAGCTGGTGGAAAGAGTTGGAGCCCACATTGAATTTTAGAGAAAACCTACCATGTATGCCTACCTTTTCATATTATTTCTTCTGAAATAAATGGATAATATACGTATTTTTTTACCAATCCAAAATAGGGAGCTACTTTCCGCCCACCCTGTATATATATATATATATATATATATATATATATATATATTATATATCCTGTTTACTAAACTAAATAAATATATACATTGTATACTAAAATTTACAAACATACAAACACAAAGAGTAATAACTGAAAACAAAACTTACGTTAATAAATAATTAAAAATCAGTAGTAACTATATTCTCCAAGATATGTTCATTCTTCTCACCGATATTAGCATCATTGGTGCTGGGCAAAGTTACCATAGTTAAATGAGATCGTATTCATAAAATAGATTCCAATATATTTACATTTATTTTACTGCGCTTCTCACTTTTAGTATTTGTCACAAAGGAAAATACGCGTTCCACAAAGGCATTGCTTATTGGAATAGAAATGGCATGAAGTACAACTTGGGCGAGTTCTTTGAAACATTTTACTTCTAAAGCATTTTCATAGATTCTAACTTTTGCCCAAAAGAGAATGGTGACACAGCCAGGCTCGGATGCGGTATTGCCAGGTCTACATAAATTTTTAGAGATCTACAGTGATTATGGCGAAATAAAAAATATTTTGAAATCTATACGATTCTATACTATTACGCCAAAAGAAAATTGTTACAATTAAGAGAATTAATAGATTTTTAATAAAAAATGAGTGTAGTAGTGCGGTATTAGAGAGAATATACGTAACCCGTAGGGTCTATGAAGATATAAATTATACAGTGCGTTCGAAAAGTCTCTCCGCAGTGCTATGTTAAACGCGTAGGAAATTGAAAAACTACCATGTTTTCATTCAACCATGATTTAGTGATTTTATTACGTAACCTTTTGATTTTACGGCACGTGTTGAAAGTGTTTTCCACCATTTTGCGGGTACGCAGCAGCAGCAACTCGTCTACACTCGTCAAATACTTTTTTTAAAGCGTTGGTTGACTGCGGAGAGACTTTTCGAACGCACTCTATGATATATATAAATTAAAATATAAGATAAAATATAAGATATATAAAATAAAAAGATAAAGAAATATAAAACGAGATATCAATTTCAGTCAGATTTCTGGTTATAGGCCCAATTAGCCAAAATTAGCCTAAAAGTTGTTGGCTAGTACTTTCCAAATATCTTTAGCCAGCCATGAATGGAATTAGCCAAATTGGCTAAAATTAGCCAAACCTGGCAACCCTGCAGTACGAGCGGAGATGGAGAGGAGCGAGCATGCGTGAAACAAGTGACATCAGCTATCGAAAAGCCGATTGGCTACCTTAAAATACTGTACTGAATGACTCTTCTGATTGGTTAATGAAACCCAAATGTTTTGGTAAACAAAATCTGGAATAATCCGGTTTCGGTGTCTTCCTCTCTCAATACCTGACATTGAGAGGTGGCAGATTGAAAGCGGGTTTTTCCAGAATTTGTTTACCAATTTTGAATGAAATTGTCAAGCATACAGCTGTTTTGTTACTTCGTACTTTTCAGATTTTCGCAACATTGTACTTAAGCTAAAGTACAAAATTTTTCCCAAGATTGTACTTAAGTTAGAGTAAAAGTATTAAAAAAAATGTACTTTCTAGAAAGTACATTCTCGAAAAAGCTACTAAAGTACAGGTACTATGGAAAAACTATACGCGCTCACAACATGGTATCATATGTGGTACATTTATTTCATAATTAAATATAAATTATTAATTAATTGAATTAAATATCTATACAAAATTGCCTCGGGATTGGCGACATAGCCTATTGGGAATGAAATAATTGAATTGCCATACGTACAAAGAACCTGTACGTATGAATCAGCCCCACATAGCAACAAGAAAACCCAATTTATTATTTAGTCTACCAAAAGGTAGTAGACACAACAAAATCATGCTAGTTCGGCAAATAATACACCAGAACCAAGGAACGGCTCTCAGGGCTGTTTATGTTACAGCGAAGCTTTAAACTGGGAGGATGTCTTTGTCCCCCTCTAGTTCTGAGTGAATTCCTTATAATATAAAACCTAAGACTATAAAAGGATAGGCCTATTCCTTCAGGGGTTTATATAGTGACTGCCTATATTAATTACCTTAAGTAAATTCGCCGCGTAACTCCATCGTGGCGGCCCTACACCGAAAATGATCGTAACGCCCTACATCGAAACAAACAAAGACCCAGCAAAAATAAGGTGAGGCAATTTCAGTTTTCATTAACATAAGGTTTCGCCAATCCGGGCGCTAAAATTACCGTAATCACTTAAATATAAAACGGTCCTTTAACAACCTACATATTTATAACTCTCTAACGAAAAGGCATAGGGCTTTTGTCGGTAACCCTCCACTGACGTCTGTTGGAAATTTCCAACGGATGAGGGCACAGGCAATCAACCCATAGCCCTATATAGTTTTTTCATAGGTACTTAAGTATATCTACTTCACTACTACCCACCTCTGCCTACTTTATATTTAATTTAATTCCAAAGATGGATGTTGTGTATATGTGCGCAACGACATAACTTGCTCTCGTGTCCGAAATTGAATCTTTCGAATTCTACACCCTCTGGTGTATTCCAGCCTCAACACATCTGTGTTATCTACCTTTCTTCTAATTCTACTGACTATCCAAAACTCTTTGATTACTTCACTTCCAAAGTGGATTACATTTTATTCTACTTTCCTCTCGCTGAAATCTCCATTTTAGGCGATTTCAGTGTTCATCACCAGCTTTGGCTTTTCTCCCATTTTACTGACATCCCTGGTGAGTTAGCTTACAACTTCTCTATCCTGAATAACTGTACAACACCCTACTCGTATCCCCGATCACCTTGGAGGTAGGCCAACATTCTGGATTTATTTCTCACCCTCATCCTTCTTTTTTACTCCGTCAAACTTTTTTTTTCCGTTGGCAACTCCGACCACAGTCTTATATCTGTTTTCCGTTCTATCGCGCCAGTTTGGCCTTTATATCCTCCCATATGCCTTTGGTACTTTGGCGCCGCCGACTGGGAGGCCCTTAAGCAGTGCTTCTTTGATTTCCCGTGGAATGACTACTGTTCCCGTGGCCGGGCTCATCTAACATCACGGAGGTGATTCTCTCGTGCATAGAGGCGTACCTTCCTCAGGGCCGGATTTAGGAGTGGGCAAAGTGGGCAGCTGCCCATGGGCCTCCAATCTTGGGGGCCTCCACATATTGACAAGCCATTGTCAAATAGAAAAAACCTGAAACTAGAAAAACCCGATAGATGATCAACAAAAAAACGCGCATCCCTACCACTGTAGTACATAACTTTTACCAATTACTATTTGTTGTGTACTGATTATTATTTTGTTTTTATTACTCTTTTAGGCCTACTCTCACTATAATGGAATACCCGAGTAACCCGAGGCTTTCATTTTTTTGCAGAAATGAGTGGAATGGACAGACACAAGAGTGCACGATGTTTTGAAAGTGTATGTATGTTAATTATATTATGAATCTTATGGATGACTTCAATTATGTCTTCCCCTAAGGTAGGGGGGCCTCACATGGAGGCTGCCCAGGGCCTCCACACGTCTAAATCCGGCTCTGACCTTCCTTATTATTTTCCTATTACTATGCAAAAATAAAAACCTTGGTTTAACTTGCTTGTTCTAATGCTATCCACAACAGAAAGAGGCTTTCAGAAGGTACCGTCGCCAACCAATTCCTGACTTTCACCTTTACTTCTGCCAGGAACCCTGCAAAATCTGTTCTTCGACTCGCCAAAAATTCTTCATCAGACAAAATGTGGAAACCTATCTAATTATTCTTCGCGCTTTCTGGCACCTAACCAAAAAACCTCTCCAACAACTTTACTTCTTCTTTCCCTCCTTTTGTTCTATTCTGACGTCTCAGTTGCCGTCTTCTCTTAATAAAGTTGAACTCGTCACTCAAAATTTCGCCTTCAACTCAATCTTGGACGATTCCGGTGCTGTTCCGACATCTCCCCCTTTTGACTTAATTACAGTATGTCTGAAATAAGAATCTTTTCTAAAGATGTTTTTTCTGTCCTATCTGGACTGAACTCAGTTTCATATAATGCAAAGGGAAAAGCAACACGATCCTAAATATATTGTTTCAATAAATTTGTTATTATTTTACTAACATTTATTATCAAATGAAAAAACCTCGGAAAAACCGAAGGTGTCTATTTATTTTTGTCAACCCTCTGTACACGGCGATGCTAACGTTTAGAAATCTTTCTACAGTTTTTGCAGTTTTATCATGAAAGTGTCGATTACTTTATCTCATAGTTCTAAGCAACTAAGATATCTATATATTATATAATATATATATATATTATATTAAAAGAAATTATTATTATTATTATTATTATTATTCCTCAGGTGTTTTATACAAGATATAAAAACAATTTTCCAAACTAATAAAAGGGTGGACCAAAAATTTTGCTCTCATAAATTTAGTGAATCAAAAGGCGATATAAATAAGTTATCCTTAAATCTATCAATTACCTCATAATTTAGATATAATTTAGATATAAATTTACATATAAATTTACATATAAATTTACATATACTGCGTATATAAATAATATACAATTAGTAGAGTATTTGAGATGAAAGTATTAGGTGTAATATACACAGACACACACACATAAGTAGGAAGTGTAATAATGCATCAAAAATAAAATGGTAATTTTGCAATCTCCCTTCGGGGAGTCAAAAAAAAAAAAAAATGGTGTCAATAATCCAGCAGGGTTGAAGCACCTTAAACAGAAAAAAACAACAACAGGGTTGAAGCACCTTAAATATGAAAAAACACGCACACACATATGTTAAGTAAACTGTCAAAGTTCACTTATAAATTATAAAAAAAAAACATTTCAAAGTGTATATATATTGTCCACTCTATATTACATTTTTCCTTATTACATCGTATATTACATTCTATGTAAATATTACATTTTTCCATATTACATCGTATATTACATTCTATATAATATTGCAGTTTGAGAAAATACAAGCCATTATATTACCTAGCCATTAAACATATTGCATTAAAAAATTGTCAGAATCATATTAAGTGCCAAAACCAATCGAAAACACACAGGTTCGGATCCCTAAAACGTCTTAAGCTGCACGTGCACAAGCTGAGTACCTGCTCACTTATTCCATGTCTGAATTATTATTATTACGGTATATTAAGTTATTATTTGAATAATGAATCCAAGTTATTGTATATAAATGTCATGACTGACCCTATGTATATAAATTGCGTACTGTATAATGTATGTAAGTACCAGTGGCGGCTCGTGACTAAAAATTCTAGGGGTGCTGTCTCTAAGAATGGATTGAAATAATTACTGAAATAAAAGGATGAGCAATGAATAAAAGTTTCAAAAGTTATTGAAAAAGTTATTCAGTGAGCTCGTCCTTATATTGTTCTTGATTATTTCAATTGTAAATAAAAAATTTAGGGGTACTGCAGTTCCGCAGTGCCTACCGACGAGCCGCCACTGGTAAGTACCTAAAGTAACTCTCAGTGCCTCATATCTGGGAGTCCATAAGATGTGATACTTAAAATTCTATGTTCTTGCTGAAAAGAAAAATGTAGGGGAGAGTTGGGGTAAAACGGGGTGGTAGGATAAAAAGGGCACCCGCCTTTTCTGCTCGGGTGGTGTTGCTATCTAGTTGTGAATGAAGTTACTAATTGCTCAACCATGTGTCGTTGGTATGAAGGTGGGACACGTGCAATAGACACTTTGGTGTGCGCAGTAGAAATATATAATTTTTGGAGGAGTGGTGTGATACAGTTCGCTGTGAAATTTGCGACTAGCTTGCTGGCCTGATTAACTATAGGACTAGTTACTTTTATGTAGGCTTATTAAGTTTTTTTGATACTACAGTGTTATTTAGTTTGAATAAAATATACAGAACATTTTCTTTTCCGTGAAAACCTATTAAATTTTACACATTTACCCCGTTTTACATACCATACCAGTGTGATAAAATGGGAATATCTCCCTCATTTGGGAAAAAGAAATTCGCACATAAACAGTTGAAATAAAAAACACTCAATCGTAATAATTTAAAGTGCAGAGGCTAAAATTTGTGGGAGCAGAAAAATCAGATATTTTGAGGTATGAACACAGAAGTTACGAACAATTCAGCACTAAGTACCCTATTTTACCCAACTCTCCCGTACTTGTATCCTCTCTATACTGTCATTTGGAAAATAGAGAATTTCAGTAATTATGGTTTCAAAATCATTTAAGACTAATTAAAAAATTTACAGTCTCAGAAAAAAACGTTTTCCTTGAAATAAATTTCTAAAAATTACTGACTGGTCTGTTCTCCTTTGAGTATTTTTATTCCTTTTTGGGGACAGTAATAAAATATCAGAAACGAAACCAAGTCATTATACCAATTAGTAATTTTTTCTTATTCTTTAAAAATTTGGTTTGTAGGCGAACTTTATTCCAAAAATACCAAGAAAGAAAAAAACACATTCGCTAATAACTGTACCTAAAGTCAAAATAAGATAAAAAAATCAGTAAATAAAGTCATTTTTATGGTTCCAGTGTCTCCTCAATTTGTTTTCAAATTTCTTGTTTTTCTCAGTCCGACGAAGTCTGATGATGCGATTCTGCTCATATTTTTTTTCTTCTTCTTTTGCCAGTTATTTATGGTATATTCTCCCAAAAAGATGAGAAGAGACACAAAGATTCCGCCAACCACTAACATAAATGCGAATAAGGTCTTGGTTAAGCCAAGCGAAGGGGTCTCGTCTTTGGTATACAAGCAATTCTTATGAGAGTAGAGCCACTTGAAAGCTAATCTTTTCATCACTCCTGCTGACATATACATAATTAACCTGTAAAAGATTTTACTAGTTAATATATATATATATATATATATATATATATATATATATATATATATATATATATATATATATATATATATATATATATATATATATATATATATATATATATATATATATATATATATATATATATATATATATATATATAACACTCAGTTGTAAGAGTGTTGCCAATCATACAACCCGACTGCTGGCGCCTGGATTGAGTTAATGCTCGAGTTTAGGTGACCCTTGGGGCACACTCAGCCCCAAGAGGGGGTAAATTGAGTTCAGGATGTTGTTGTTGTTGGTTAGCCGATCAGCCCACCCTGATCATCGAGCAGGCCGGCGGCACGCAGGTAACCGATCGCCCTCTCCGGAGTGGACCAGAGCTTCAGTGCACTAGTGATGTTGTTATTGTGTTCTATGTTGTGCTAGAGCGGTACAGTCTGTCATAATGTGTTCAATTGTTTGTGGTGTGTCCTGGCACAGGTGGCAGGTGTCGTCTGTGGAGTTGTCTAGTCTGTGTTTATATGTCCGTAAGTTGGGGTGATGTACACATCGGAATCGTGCTAAGTTAACTCGATCCGATCTGTTCAGGATGGTCTCTGACCTATCAATGGGTGGCGGCTTCGCACCTAGGACCGCATTCGGACCGAGTCGTGTCAGTGCTTTGTGGGTTAGGCGTGTGTGTATGTGTTTTCTGTACTGTGTGATGTCTGTGGGGCGTGGTATGGAATGGAGTATTTGGTTATAATGTCTCTCTGGTGTTACCTTAATGGTAAGAGGTGCTGGTGCATGATTGTACATGTAGTGGCAAGGGTGTTGTGGGTTAGTTGTCGCTGCTGCCATGAATTGTGTTCCCCTCATGTCTAAATGTTCCCTAACTTTCAGTGTTTTTGTTTCTGTGTGCAGGTGTTCTATTGGTGTTGTTTGAGTGCATCCTGTAATGATACGAAGTGTGTTGTTTTGTATTGTCTGTAAGGTGTTTGAGATAATGGGTGCCCAGCATGGGCTAGCATAGTCCATAACTGAGCGAATATATTGTTTGTATATGAGTGATGTTGTTTTCTGATGGTGTCCAAAGGTTGTGCCTGTTAGTACCCTAAGCGTGTTAAGTCTTGACGTACATTTGTTTTTAATGTCCTGAATGTGGTTTGCAAACGATAATAATGTGCTGTATAATGTTATAATGTTATAATGTTTCAGACCAACAAAGACCCTAGGATCCACTCATGGCTGGTCTACCTAACTGTGTTCGTAATTGTGTATGTCCTCCGTGGTGGCGGAGGGGACCTACAATTTTACGTGGGTTCCGAACCACAAGAACATAAGAAATTTATGTAACAACTTCCTGTACACTGTGTACATTGGCAACGACCAATTTAGCAAAACTAATTAATTATCGATTTAAAACTAAAGATAGAATCTCTGGATCCAGAGGATCACGTCATAAGACTACTATCCACAAATATGTTACACTCTATATCTATTTATAACCGACATGCAAATATATCAGATCCAGAGAATCCAGTCAATTTCATTACGGTATCCATCAATACTAGTACCTTGTCACGAAAAATAAGTCACGGTCCATATCGATTGTGGACCAAGTCAAAATTTAAACCATATACATTACAATATATACACTTACGAGGAAAAGTGTAGGTGTGGCTGTAAAGACTGTAGTAATGTAGAAATGTGTGTGCACCCATCTTGGGTCTCCCATTTAAAGGTGTTTGTGGGGCAAGTGAAGATCATGAGTTTTTCAATACCTCACAGTACTATGGGGGGCACCGCTCAGCAGAGGAATCTCTTTAAATGGGGTGTGTAAGGACAGAGAGTATCCCTAACCCAAGACGCTGCCTCCCTATATCCCACAACACTTGTGTTGAGCTGTGGGATCTATCCCCACAAAGCCTTAATTTTACTACCTTAAACTATACCCAATCTATCAACATATGCGTCTAATCGATTTTTAAACATGTTTATAGACGTGCTACTAATTACTTCTACCGGCAAACTATTCCAGCTATTTACTATTCTATGCGTGAAATATAGCGCATTACCTCCCCTTCACTAACGACAATATTATCCAAAATATTACCATTATCAAAAGGTATTATGTCTATGACCGTAGGGATATTCGTTACATCTTCTATAGTAAAAACTGAAGTAAAAAATTCGTTTAGCAAGGTAGCCATTTCCTTGTTTTCAGAAACTAGTTCTCCTTTTACATTTTTCAATGGACCAAGACACTTTTTACTGGATTTCTATTATTGACGTATTGAAAGAATCGCTTGGGGTTTTCTTTACCGTCACGAGCTATGGAGATTTCAAATTCGCGCTTGGACTTTTTTATTACACTTTTCGCTTCACGCCTCAGAGAGATGTAGTTGTTTCGTAACAACAAATTGTTTTTATCGCACTTATGTTGCCTATAAGCCCTATCTCTACTCTTTATAATGTCTCCTACTCTAGAAGTAAACCACAAGGGCTTGTTGTTTACTTTCGCACGCTTAATTTTGTACGGTACACATTCCTCATTTATAGTCCTAAATACTGTTTCAAACGATTCCCACATTAGTTTTGCGTTGGAGTTCCCCATCACGTTTTCCCAATTGACGTGTGACAATTTATCTCGAAATTTACAAAAGTCTGCCGCTGGAAGTTAGGAATTTTAGTCGAGTTAGTTGGTTTCGAGTGACTTACTGAGAGCACAAACTCTACCATATTGTGATCGCTATTGCTTAACGGTTCTATTACTTGAAGATCAGTAATTAGCCTATCATCCGTAGTTATTACTAAATCTAAAATACTGTCCAACCTCGTAGGTTCCCCAACCTTTTGACTAAGAAAGCTATCCTCGAGAAAATTAACTAAACGATTACCTTCCGCGTCTCCCTGCATTGTATCGTAATTCACGTTGGCGCAATTAAAGTCACCCATAACTAAGGCCTGCTCACTACCGATTATTCTCTTTAGTTCACGATATAACGCTTCGTCCGTATCAGCTGTTTGATTAGGGGGCCTATATATAACCGCAACAAGAAGTTTGAAGTCGTTTAATTTAAGTTCTGCTATAGTCAAATCTATCGGTTCTGGAATTGAGTGCTTTACTTCTATAACGTTCGCAATATTATCTTTGATATACAACATAACACCGCCTCCTCGCCTACCTATTCTGTTTTTAACAAAAAGTCTATAACCTTTAATTTGATACTCCCCTACAAAGTCATGTGTTTCAGTGCTAAGCCACGATTCGTTTATCGCAATTAAATCATAGTCTTTACAAGCAATTGAAAAAAAAATTCATTTATTTTATTTCGTAGGCTACGAGCATTTAAGGATAGAACCTTCAAATTGCTTGCAATTACGACACCTTCGCGAGCGCAGGGGAAACTTGTAGAATTTACGCTGGGACCGTTCGAGTTACGGCAGCCTGAAAAGAAGAGACAGTATTATGAAATAGTCTTCCTAAACGCGCAGCTCCTACGTCATTAAGATGAAGTCCATCTTCAAGGAACAAGTCCCTCCTGCCGTAGAAACTGTTCCAAAAATTCGCATAATGCACTCCTTCCTGTTGGCAAAGAGACTTTAGGTTATTGTTAATATAGGTCGCCTTGCTGTAGAAATCGTTACGTTGGATAATTCGAGGAAGTATACCTGTTAAGACAATCTTATTAGTTTTCTCCTTTAGTCGCTCTATTAAGTCCCTGTACCTAGCCAGCAGTTCTTCCGATCTAGAATTTAAAACGTTATTAGTACCGACATGAATAACATACGTTGTGTCCTCGGCGGTACCGTCTGTAAAATGGTCAACACTATTAGTTATATCCTCCACCCTTGCACCAGGGTAGCAGTAACGGCGCCTACGACGAGGGTTTCTCCCACATAATTCCTCGAGCTGCCCTCGAACAATGGAATCGCCAACGAGTCGTATTTCCGGTTCATCAGCATCTTCGAAACCTAAAACAGAAAACTTATTGCTTGTTATTACTGGTAGACAATGTTGGTGTTGTTTAGTGTAAGCTGTAGAGTTATCATCTGGTGTTCTTTTGTGTTGCTTGTTAGCAAGGTGATGGTTGATTTTGTGGGCGCTACTTTGAGTCTATTGTGTGTGAGCCAGTCTTGTATACTGTTTATGTATGTTTGTAGGTTATTTATAGCGGTGTCGATGTTGTTGTCGGTGGATATTAGAGTGATGTCATCTGCATATGATGATAAGGTAAGCTTGTTATCTATGGGTCATGCATGTATAAGTTGAAGAGTGTTGGTGAGAGATCAGAGCCTTGAGGGACCCCGTTCGGAAAAAGCTTGTTTTTGGATGACTTGTCATTAAATGTGACCTATGAGTATCTTCCTGAAAGATATTGCTCATCCACCTTTTGGTGTTTGTGCATGTTTGTGTTGAGTATTTTGTTTATGAGAGGGAAGCGTGGGATAGCATCAAATGCTTTACTAATATCTATTGTTGCTAATAGTGTACGTTGAGCTGGTCGTCTGGAGTTGATGCCATCCATGATGTGCTGCGTGAGGTTAGTGAGTAATGTCGTGGTTGAGTGGTGAGGTCTGAATCCATGTTGAGTAGGCGATAGTGGTAGGTGTGGGTTGGTGATTTGTGAGATTAGTCTTTCTGTTACTTTGGAAGGTGTACATAGTAAAGTAATGGGTCTATAGGAAGCTAGTTTTGTTGGATTTTTGTTTGGGTTGAGTAGTGTAATAATTTTACCTTGTTTCCATATATCAGGAATAATACAGTGTTGGTATGAATATGTGCTGATATTTGTGAGAGCTAGTATTCCCTGTGGGCCCAAGTGTTTAAGGTGTAAGTTAGCTATGTTGTCTGGTCCAGTAGCTTTCGAATTCTTAATGTTTTTGATGATCTTGGTGGTCTGGTCTGTATTGAAGGGTGTAATGGTCGTGTCGAGTCTGTAGGTTTTCTTGTGCCTGGTGTTTGTCTGTCTGCGTGTTTCTGGTTGTTGTCTCTGTTTAAGTGACTTATCTTTGCGTAGTGATTAACTAGAATGTTAGCTTGTTGTGTATATGTTGGGATATTTTTTGGCTGCGACAGATAGCCGCGTGTGAGGTGTGAATGCCGCTGTTAGAGTGGGTAATGCTGTTTATAGTTTTGTATAGCCTGGATGTATCTGTGGAGTGGTTTAGTGTTGTTATGAATTCCCTAAATGTTTCTGTTTGTTTTTCTTTA
This sequence comes from Bathynomus jamesi, assembly GCA_023014485.1. Lineage (NCBI taxonomy): Eukaryota > Metazoa > Arthropoda > Malacostraca > Isopoda > Cirolanidae > Bathynomus > Bathynomus jamesi. The sequence continues at coordinate 75,612 of JAJOZX010004963.1, read as the reverse complement.
AGTTTGTTGTTTATTTCTGTGTTGAGCTGTTGTATCTGCTGTTTTATGGCTTCTGTGTGTGGTGTTTGTGTGTCACGTTTGAGGTTGTTACGTTGCCTTATGAGGTGGGCTATTTCTCTAGTGTAATTTGGGTTGTATTTCCTAATGTTGCCCTTGGGTATGTATTTGTTTGCATTATTGATGATCTGATTAAATGTTTTGAGTGTTGTACTGATGTTTATGATGGGTGTGCTGTTTAATGTGGTGAATTGTTCCTCAGTCTGTATTTTGAACTGTTCCCAATCAGCTTTCTTGTAATTTCTGTAAGTGTGCCTAAGGCTGTTGGGGCAGTTCAGGATGTTGTCAGTTGTTGTGTTGCCTTTTAATTGATATAACCATTATTCTTTATTAATATTATTCAAATAAATATAATATGAACAGCTTTGGAAAAGAAATTAGCCACAATGCGATGTATTTATTTGCAATTTTAATGTCCTTAGCATTACCGCCTAGTTTATCGCTTTAGGATTATGCGATACAAAATCTTGTATCGCAAAATAGATACGATACTAACAAGTATAAAGTCGAAGCAAGAGGCCTAAGCTAAGAGCAAATCAAACAAGCATTTATTTATTTTGTTTTATGCATATTCGTGTTTATAATGTTTTTGTATTATGCATTCTGTATTTTATGTCGTTTATTTAAATGTGTATTTATTTCGTGCACAACAGAAATTATACCTTTAGGTTAAACAAGTTCAAATTAAAAAAAAATATCAGGATATCTGTAACTTAAAGTAGTACCTTAAAGTCGGATTAATTTAGACCGCGCGAATTAAGCGATAAGTGACTAGAATGTTAAGGTCTGACTACCTTTACAAAGTATTTTACATTCCTCAAAGCTTTTGAAGCATACAGATAAAAATATTACCTTTGGTCCAGAATTTCCTGAAATTGAAAATCTTTTCGGTAGCCAAGATGGAGGTACCCAGGAAAATAAGCTGGAGGTTGTATGCTGAACGAACAATTTCCAGAAGTCGCGTAAGTGAGATAACTCGTATCAAAGAAAAAGAGGGTCTACAAAGAGAAAATGTTGTTTATTCTGTATCTGAAACCTACCAATGACTTATTTCTACTTAGTCACACTCATTGTCAAAGCTTTGTCATGTGGCATTTGTACACTGAAAAAGCTATGTTTAATTTTTAAAAATATATATTTAAATTGCTACCCAGTTCTTTTACAAAATTATTTTAAGCCAGATAACTACTTCCAATAGATGTTTTAAAATATTCTTTAACATAGAAATTTCGAATTAAATAATGGCACCCTTAAATAACACTGTACAAAAGGTTGATAAAAGTAAATAGACACCAAGATAATTGTTCTCAAGAACAAATGGCAAAATTCATCAGTGGAATTCCAGAAAGTGTATCACCTTTATTTAATAGAAAGAGGAAAGCAACTCGATTCTAAATATATTGATTCAGAAAATCTGTTATTATTTATTAACTTTTGTTATCAAATCAAAAACAAAAAACTAAAGATGTGTATTTACTTTTCTCAACTCTCTGCATGATTTGAGCCACATAACTAATTTTCAGAAACAATTTTCATCCTGTTATGAATTTGAGTGAGATTGTCATTAGTTTATAATTTTAATTTTATTGCATTATGAATTTCTATTACATTATCAATTCAATAAAATTTATATCCAAACCAAAGCTTCGCCAAACCCAATAACACAAATCGGAAAGCTCCTCATAAGGATGAAACATAAATTGGTTTCTCCGAAGACCTTTCATTTCTGGAACTGGGGAATAAAGAGTGAGGTAAGTAGAATGGGCGCAAAATGGGCGAGCGCAAGAATGTTGCAATGCAATGGTGATCAATGTTGCAAGAGGTTATGTAAAGAAGGGGAGGGGGAATGCTGCAAAGGATTATGCAACAAGGGGAGGGGTTATGCAATGAAAGGGGAGGGGTTATGCAATAAAGGGGGAGGGGGTTATACAACAAATCAATGCTACAAAGGGGGGAGGGGAGGGATCTTTGGGGGAAAAGGGAGGATGACCTCCCCCAAAGGGGTAACCTTAAACTAAGAGAGGGAGAGAAAGGAGAAGGAGGAGGGTCTTTGTGGGAGAAGTGGGATGTCCTCACCCCCAAAGGGAAACCTAACCTAAGCCTTAACCTAAGAAGGAGAGAGGAGAGAGAGTTCTTTATTCCACCGGAGTCCGTCGCATAATGAGCGTCCATGGGTTACCACTTATTTATTTATTTATATAAGGAGAGTTACCAGATACCACCATTTTAATTATTTATTTATAGATGAGTTTCCAGAGACTCCTATATAATTTAATTATATGCAGGGTTCCCAGGCTGCACCATTTATTTTAATTACTTATTTATTAAAGGCAAAAGAAACTTTCTCCTTAAATTGCTCGAACTAATTAAAACACATTATTTATTTAATTAACAATAAAAGAAAAATGCCTGAAAAATAACAGTACACACTTTTTATATATAAAAGAAAAACAATAATTATTTTAACTTCTCCGAAAGTGTCTATTTACTTTTACCATTCCTCTGTGCATGAGAGAATTAGAGAGAGAGTGAGGCGTACTTTCTCTTAGATGTGTACGTACGTAAAGTGGAATTCTGGCTCTTTTTTAATAAAAAATGTGTGTACATGACTAAACACACACACACACACACACACACACACACACACACACCTTATTCTACTTGCTGATCCTGGATGTTTGGTATTATTTTTATATAAGACTGTATTGTATTAACCCTACGATTTGATTAACATCACACAGTCTATATATATATATATATATATATATATATATATATATATATATAATTTCATGAAATATATAGAAAATAAATATACAATCAAAATAGTTAATTCTATACACAACTTGAACGAAGAATATGGGGATGTTTGTGGTGGGTATGTGTGCACTAAATGCCTAAGATATACACGTCTACTGAGAAGTCTATTATTTTTATAAAGAAATTTCAACGAAATCAAGAGGATTCCTTTATTCATTTATTTTCAATTAAAATTAATTCGTACCTTTACGCTAGTATATTTAATTAACAATAAAAGAAAAATGCATGCAATATAATAATTACACAATATATATATATATATATATATATATATATATATATATATATATATATATATACATTCTCATAGAATAAAATTTTAACAATGTCTATTTACTTTTTTCGGGGAGAAAGCGTGTAACTATTGCGACCAAATATCAAAATGGTCAAAGCGGATACATTGGAATGTAGTTTGACCACATCTCGTCTCAAAGCCCCGGATTTTCCACCGCTGACTTCATATATTATTAATGTCATTGTTATTATTATAATGAAGTTAAAAACTTAATTTTAAATTCCATTATATTTATACAGAGAGAGAAGAGAGAGAGAGAGAGAGAGAGACCATTATTTACTTTTGTCATTCCTCTGTATATATATATATATATATATATATATATACAAGCTGTATCTTCTCAATTTCGAACATTTTTTTCATTTATCTTAATATTCATTTATTTTTTACAGTATACTAAATTTGACAATAAACATTTTAAATATTCTATAAGAATAATATTAATTTTACCTATAATTCCAAAGACAAGGAAGACATTCGTTGAAACAACTTCTCTTTTTATTCGAGGAAAGGCAGCACAATCTAACGGTATAAACTGAAACAGGTGAATCGCCGACCAAAAATGTTAACCACAAAGGTTTATTTGACCTACATATCGTCTAAAAACTGGTTTTCGTCTCACTTCACTTCAAATATTGCTTTGATTATTGCCATTATTATTGAAGTTAAAAACAACTTAAATATATGTACATAAGCATCACGTGATTGTTTTCAATGAACAAATTATTTATAGGCTAAATTAACCTTTGATTAAGTAATGAATTTCTTTATCATATTCCCATATGCAAATTACAGTAGTAGTAATAAGCTAAATCGGTTTTCCTTCTCCCCGAATTGTTCATTTTGACTAAGATCAAACTAGTCACCCGCCTTAGACCTACAGTTTAACGTTGAATCCGAACTACGCTCCAGGACAGGCGGGCAGAAATTACAATGTCATTACCCGACTCGATTTCTTAACCTCCGATCAGCACTCCAGCGTCTTAACCACTAGGATACCTAGGGTGCCCATTTATTTACCAGCCCAACCAGACATTCATTTTCACGAACTAAACACAATTTAATCACACTCCTACGCGAGAATTGGCAAGTAGAAAGTCAAGCCGAATAGATGAATCAAACTGTGGAAAGTTGAGGATAGAATAGTATGACCACAAATAATAATGTAAAATATTGTCGTGATAGAGATTGCAAGTGGCAAATGTTGATCAATGCTGCAAAGGGGTGAGGGATATTGCATGAGGGGGTAGGTTCCAAAATGGGAAAACGAGAATAGTATGGGGCAAATAATATTGCAAATATTTTAAACCATCGTGGTAGAGATTGCAAGTGGCAATACACCTTGAGATGTGAGCATTAAATCTACGGAGAGAAGATAAAGACACCGTTAGTCGACAATCAGGACGTCCAAAGCGTGAACCTGTTATATCGGTGTTACGATTGGTACACAAAATTTAACATAGAGTCGCCCAGTTACAGTGACAACCAATCATTAAACTCACGACCCGCCTATTAGTCTTTTGGGGTGGTGCTTGGGGATCATGCATATAAAAGGAAATATTTTCAGCTGGGAGTCACAGTAGTTATTTTCACCAGTGAATCAACTTTACAGTTTACCGGATTTATATCTAGTTGGAGACACTGCAGCGGTGTCTACAATTAATCTTTTTAACGCAGCTGACCGGGACGCATTATTTCCAACGCAAACCGTTGATGATATTTGCAATGACGCTCCTTACGATCCGACGCAAGGGACTGCCGTAGAAATGTAAGTAATTATGTGCCTGTAATTTTATTTTTTGTAGGCAATTATTCGCGAATGGTTATTTATTTAGTGTGCTTGTCATTAGGAGACAGAGCACTTTTTGGATTATTTCATCATATATATATATGGAGGGTTGTAGTAATTCATCTCATCACATTAAAAATGCTTCATTTAAATAGTAGGTATCCGCAATTATAGATTAGTTTGCAATTAATATTATGCTAAAGTCCTGTTTTGATTCGTTGAATTTTTTATAGTAATCCTTTGCAAGTTTTAAATAATTTTATAATTTTCATAATAAATGTTATTCGGCATTTTCTCTTAAAGGAAATTCTCTGAACTGTTCGAAGATATCTTCACATTGTAATACTCTTACTATATGTATACTCTGCATATGTTTTAAGCAATTGGGTTTTTATTAAAAAAGAATCAGTATGAACTCCTTTCTCTTTAAAGGTCCGATGAGGATTTGACTTGTGTTATACAATCTTTTCGTTTTGAAGAAACGCATGTCGTGGACCTGAATACGGAGGTCGAAGTCTTACCGAGCAGTCAACCCAGCGATTATCATTAAAGAAATAATGTAAGTTTTTTCTTATGTTTCGATCTTTTTTTTCGGGTAAGAAGACACAATGTATTTTCCTCAATTTATTAAATTAAAGAAATCATGTTTTTAGTACAATAACCATCTTAAGGTACAGAATATACAAACTAACATTATTGGATACAAATATATATATACATACACGAACAAAACATCATACTATACAACGAATGTGCACAATCGGAAAACGGCCTTTTATCTGTCTGCATACCATTTCGTCGTTTCGATGAGTGTGACACGGGTCGAATAATTTAAAAAAAATTTAAATTCCTTACCACGTGACATACTGTATTCATGAGAAATGAAAGGCAGCACATCCCACAAGTATGACTAAAATATTCTTGTAGACGGAAGGGATTCCATACAATTTCGGGGATATGCATCTGCTCGAGAAATTTTACAATAACAGGGTCACTCCAGTGTTGTGCCGAGTGAATCAAAATAGTACATGCGGTCCCTATTTTTAAAATAGATTGCAAACCAATGAATCCCTTCACTACCAATAACATCTGTGTTCAGAGTAAGACTACCGCAATCTCTCGTAGTTGGCAATTTCAATGTTTCATTCTTCGCAACACACCGATAAATTTGGAGCGTGTGATTCGTTCACTATTCATTACTCTCTGAAGTGTATTCGCGTCCATTTTAAAAGTCAGTGACAACGCCCCGACATTTGTCTACTTCTATTAGGGCTTGTGATTCGAGGTATACTAGTACACTAATAGGCGCGTCTATCGGCTTGGCGAATTCCAATCTGACTGAGATGTTTCCACTCTGTTGTGGACTTAAGTATGTATTTACACTAGCAGATAAGTCAGGTGTGATGTCAAACGGATAAAGGTTAAATTGATCGATGAATTCTTTTTGCGTTACCCCAATCCCGAGCTCATCACAATCACCTGCAATATGGGCCAGATTACTATATTCTCTCGCGCAAAGCGGGAATACAGCGTCTGATAAGTAGTCCGTATCCAATGTTCCTCCCAACGCAACGCCATTAACTTATACAGTTATATGTTTAAGGCCGAAATTCTCGAATTTAAAGGCATTCTTTTCATACAGTGTGTCCGTAAAGTCATGGTGGGATTTTAAATAGCTATATTATTGCAACGAAACATGATAATGAGATGAAACAATGCCAAATTTAAGAACAACTCTCAAAGTTGTATCTTGTAGTTAGTCTAGGCTAAGCTTAACCTTTATCTCGTAGTAGTCTAGGCTAAGCTAAGCTAGTTGAGCTCACACGACGAGTGCCCCAGTAAGATGACGACGGTGCAAAGGAAGGTGCAGTGCGTTTTATGGCTTGCAAAATTTGAATCTGTGACTCTTGTACGACGTGAGTACGTCGTGTGTTTAACGAAGAGCCACCACACGAAAATAACATTCGGGAAGCCTACTGGACAAAAAGCGTTCCGGTAGACCATCTGTTAGTGACGATTCGATTGAAGCCATTCGAACAAGTTTTCTTCGTAGTCCAAAGAAATCAGTGCGTCGATGTGCTCGACAATTAGGACTTGCAAAAACAACAGTTCATACGGTCTTGAAAAAGCATTTGTGTTTTACAGCTTATAAACTTCAGGTGTTACATGCACTCCGGCCAGCTGATCACCGCATAAGATACGAATTTGCTGCTGATATTATTCATGAGATTGACGATGATGAGCACTTTTTAGATCGTATAGTGTTCAGTGATGAGTGTATTTTTCATGTTTCAGGGCATGTCCATCGACACAATGTAAGGATATGGGCTAGCGAATGTCCACATGCCTATATTGAACATGAGCGTAATAGCCCGAAAGTTAATGTGTGGTGTGCTCTAGCACGAGATCGAGTGATTGGCCCATTTTTCTTCGCGGAACCCACTGTGACGTCACACAACTACTTCGCTATGTTGGAACATTTTGCAGTACCCCAATTTATTGACAATAATGTCATCTTTCAGCAAGATGGTGCTCCTCCGCACTATGCCAACGTTGTTCGAGAATTCCTTAATGAAAAATTTCCACAGAGATGGATAGGAAGAGGAGGATGGAAGCCATGGCCTCCACGCTCTCCGGACCTGACACCTTTGGACTTTTATTTGTGGGGTTACTTCAAGCAAAGCGTGTACAGTGTACCCATTAAGGATATTCATCACTTGCACGAGCGAATCACGGAAGCTATCGCATCCGTCACTCCTGATGTTCTTGGGCGTGTGTGGCTGGAATTGAATCACCGCCCATATCGAACTACGTTAAATAAAGTTATTCTTTTAGAGTTGTTCTTCAATTTGCCTTTTTTTCATCTCATTATCATGTTTCGTTGCAATAATATAGCTATTTAAAATCCCACCATGACTTTACGGACACACTGTATTTTCCATTCACCGAATTGTGTTCCTGCATTCCAATTAATATCCTTTTAGGTAGATTTCCCAGGGCGATGTTTTCTATCAGTTTCGATGCCAACCCTGCTGGCACCGTGTATAGTTTGATCTGTACTCTGTTAATTGGGTATTTTACTGTGGCGTGTAGTAAATTTTTCTCAATTTCTATTTGTTTTGGTGAACTTAATTTCACTCGCCGTACGCGAAGGTGTCTCCATAATGTGAATCACAACGGGTTTTGCTCCCTCTTCTTGATCAGCATCCAGACTTAAACATATCTCAGGATTCGTGCGGGTGAGCTTTATTTTCATATCAATAAAGTTACTGTGTTCAATAGAAACTTGAGTTGGGGGCATATCAAAGAGGGACAGCTCCGACTTACAACATTGTGAACTACACAGATGGATGAAGCGTGCCATGACGAGTTAGAAATAGTGCCTCCTTTCTCGGCAAGTAGTAAACAAACTATGATTCATGAGATCAATGTCGTTAGCGTATAACAGCAAAAAAAATGGTCAACCATAGGTTTCATTCGCTTAGAACACTTCTTTTTTATATCCTTTTACGCTTAATGCCACGTGGTGGAATCCCTTCTTCCGGACAGCCCTCTTCTTCTTCCGACCACCACGCATTTTTCTCTTTGCATCTTTGACGATTTCGTCCCGTGTACGCTTTAAGTGCTTTTTTAGAGCTTCTTTAGGTTTAGCCCCAGCCAATATATCTTCTGCCATGTTAAGACCTGATTGTAGCGCTTTCCTCCCGAGGTATCTGGCACCCCTCTTCAGCAAAGGGACAGCCGTACGTAGTATGGTTGAAACAATGGATCCAAGTCCACTACCACGCTGGTGTCTCACACCTCGATAGACTGTAAAAGGCTTTCTGTCCATTATAACTCAGTGCGTCGAAAGTGCAGCTTCACTGTTAAGCTCCCATCACCGAATGGAAATTTTTTTCCTCAATCGTTCTTATATATATTGAGATATTGGTTATTAGATTAGTTGCGACATTCACATAATGGCGCCTCTCATATATAATACTCAAACTCTTCCCTCTATGGTTGGGAATGTGAGCAATGCGTAGCAGGCGTGCCTGGGTATCTCCAACAAACTGGTGCTCCACTATATTGCTGTAAATATAGCACATGTCTGGGGGTGTATAGCCAGCAACCAATTTCTCCAATTTCATCTGATACATTAGGCTGGACAAGTCATGTTGTACCTCGTGAAAGGTATCTCTTTGGAAGGCTGATCGATATCCCCGCTAGGTTATAATTTTGAACATCCCTTTGTCTTTAATATTTCTGTTAGCCTTTGATTTTAGGATTAGAGTATGTGCAGGGTTTTCTTTGTTTACGATTTCGTATACTAAATCAGCCGTAAGATTTGAGTTTTTTAAACTTACGTTTAAGTCTCTCACAACATCCTCAGCCGCACCACAACGACACGGACCTATTGTTACTACTGTACTGTAATACCGTACTGTAATACCGTCAGTCCGGGCGATACGTATAGTTTCATCCCGAGTTACCCCAGCTTTTTCACACTCATCAATGTCTCTAAGAATCGTAAAAACGGGATCTTTATAATCAATATTTAAAAAGAGGGTGTCCAGCTGAATTTCGCATATCCCCACCTCATACGAATCACGACCCAATTCAATGGGTCCATGGAGTTCTGTTACAAAGTTGACCAGGGTGTTGTTAGAATGTACAGACAGGGACGAGGAGGACGGTAGTGTGACGTAGAAAGGTTAGGCGCCATGTTGCATACTATTTAAGCTTCATCATTGCATCGGCTTTTATATAGGTTGAAGCTTTCTGGGTACCCTAGCCATTTCATCAGGTACATTTTTCTCTTTCCTGAACCTTTGCTTCCTAAAATTTTCTAAATTTTAAACACATTTTTTCCTAAATTAAATGTCACTTTCTGCAACTCCTCGCGGTAAAAGCCTCCTGCGATTTCTTCCCCATTCAAATCTTCAACGTAATACAACATTATCTCGCCTTTAGGCCTCATAGCCCTAACTTTAAAAATCTCACGTGTCCAGCCTTGCTCAAATCCCTTCGTGAATTTATTTCCCGAACGCGACAGCCTTACATAATCATTGATTTTGAAACGCGCAGAGTGTTACCACACTCTGCGCGTTTCAAAATCAATGATTATGTAAGGCTGGTGTAAGGATGGTGTTCCATCTCTTCTCACATCAGGCTCTGGGCGCGTACCTCTTTCTAAAATCTCATTAGGTGTTGTCCCAATCGAACGATGGTGTGAGCGGTTGTAGGATGAGGCCAATGATTTCAGAATGTCTAGAAATCTGTGTGTTTTTATGTGTAAAATAGCGGTGCATGCGTTCCTTTATGGTACGCATGTGGACCGAGAGTTTGATAGGATGCTTCCTTTGGGTAAACAAAATCGAGTGGACGAAATTGCTCATGAAGAAATGCTAGCAATTCGTGGGCTAAGAGACAGCACTCGTGGTACTGACATTTTTGAAGCTTTCAAAGATGTTGCGGAAGAGTTTGAATTTGATTTGAAGAACTTAGCTTCAGTCACAGTGATTTGATTAATAAATCTTAAATATTTGCAATTTCACTGTTTTATTCTAAACTCATATTGAATTCCTATTTATCCTGTTTATCTATTTGTTCCAATTTATGAATATGAAAATAATATAAAAATCGTGTTGGACACCGCTGATATAGAGTATATATTAGGCCGTATAATGCAGGCCTCTCAAAGTAGTATAGCCTTCAATATGGACAACTTCACGGTAAATATTGACCGTGTATTCCGTGTTGCGGGTCATAGTGCCACACCTTATACTCTTAACTTCAATTCTCAGGCTATTTAGACGGCATATAAACGCCGATCGTGGTTGCGGCTTTATAGCAGTAGTCTTGGCCCGTATGTTTACTGTACTAAATACACGGGCAAAAACATTTGGTTGCCTACGGTAGTGGAGCGTGCCCGTAAACTAGCTGTAGACTGTAAACTTGAGTTTGACTGTAATATGGGTCCTGAAGAGCTGAGAAGGGTAGAACAGGAAATGAATGTTCGTATAGTTGTATTTGGAATGGATGATCGTCGTAGACTGGTATGTTTTTAAAAGCAGTGTGAGAGATCGTACAAGACCCCTACTTATTTTAGGGCTGTCAGGAACAACGTATCCCCATCCGTAATATAAGGACCTTTACGCGAGTTATGATAAAAGTCGAAAATATGGACGACATCATGATTTGTGTAAGGGGTGTATCGAGTTTGCGGATGATATAGTGAAACATTGTAAAGATTGCCACATGGTATGTGAGCAGTGTAAAAGCTCCAAATGTGAAAGCCGTGTAGTTGAAGCTGAGAAGAGGGATTGTGATGTGTGTAGACGCACATTTTTCAATAAAACTGTTTTGAGCTCCATAAATCAATTGGCACGTGCAGGAAAATGAGAATCTGTGAATGTGGTATGTTTCATATGATGGATAATTGGGGAATTTCAAGCATAAATGTGATGAAATTCACTGTTCTACATGCCATGAGAAATATAAGGCGGTTGGAGTAAAGCATGTATGTTATATGAAAGACGCTAAGCCTAAAATAGCCCTTGTATAACTGTGTACTACGATATAGAAACATACACGAACGCTGAACCAAAGAGGTTATTCCACATTTACTTGTAAGCCAGACTATCTGTGATGAGTGTATGGAGATCGAGTGTGATGAGTGTCACAAATGTGGTAAACGGACAAACGTTTTTAAAACGAATGCCCACGATAGCCCTGTGAAACTCTTTGTGTCCTATATTGTCAAGTTAGCGACAAGTTAAAAAAAAACTGTGTATATTCTTGCCCATAACGGGGCAAAATTTGACACACAGTTCCTTTATAAGGAGTTGCTTGAGCACGAGTCATCTGAGATATTTACAGGTGATCCCTTGAAAAGAGGAAACAAACTATACAGATGCAAATAAGAGGTAATGTACAGTTTAAAGACACTTTATTATTCACACCTTGTAAATTAGCAAAGCTACCCAAGGTGATGGGCGTAGCCGCTGAAGTTTCAAAAGGATATTTCCCTTACACATTCCTCACTAGCGAAACTTTAAATTACGTAGGACTACCTCCACCCAAACATTACTTTAACTATGAATGTATGAGTACAGATGAACGTGAAGATTTTGACCGCACTACAACAGTTTTAATGAATCTAATCCTTATAATATAGCTGATGAATGTGAGCGTTATTGCGTGAATGATGTGCGCGTGCTTAGAGTATGTTTCCAGGCCTTTAGAAGGATGTACATAGACCGTTTCAAATGCGATCCGTTGCAAGTCGCAACCACGATCGCCTCATTATGTTTTACGGTGTTCAAGAATAACTTCATGCCTAAAGACACCTTAGCCGTCATTCACAGAAACAATCCCCGCAGTTATGGGCACAAGGCTATTTACTGGCTCATACACCTACAGCAGCAGACATGTATACATAAAGCATGCCCGCAACACGGGGGAAGTACCCATTAAGGTTAATGGTCGTGTTTTTTGGGTTGATGGTCTAAGAAAACCGTGCCACTGGTGAGAAGACTGTGTACTCCTTTAACGGTTGCTGGTGGCACGGATGCCCCCGTCCTGAGTGTGGAATCGTAGGAGATATCCACGGTAGATCTCCTGCCGACAGTCTTGCGTGGACCCGCACCCGCGATCAACTTATAGGCTCCCAGTTCACTCACAAAGTCTGTGGGAGCATGAGTATGATGCACGGATGGAAACAGATGGACAGTACCGTGAAGAAATAAACGATCAAACGTTCAATGGTGCTGGATCCTCTCAAATGCGGTGATAGCTTGTTCGGAGGGCGTACAAATCCCTTCAAGCTATACTTTCCGCCTACGGAGGGCGTGAAACTCCATTACTACGACTTCTGTTCTTTATATCCCTACGTGATGAAGAACAATCCGTACCCCGTGGGTGCACCTGAGAAACTGGTGGGACCTGACCTGCCCACCATCGAGGTGTTCTCAACAAATTTGAACGGGTACTATTTCGGCCTTTCTTTCGTAGATGTGCTCCCCACGCGATTTATGGATGCCGATCTTACCCGTCGTTATAGACCACAAGCTCATGTTTCCCCTGTGCGTGAAGTGCGCAGAGGAGAACAATGGGGAATGTAATCATACAACCAACCAGCGTAAGATCAGAGGTGTATATACAAGCCCAGAGCTGGATCTAGCTGTTCGCCATGGCTACAGAATATTGAAGATACATGAGGTGTGGAGGTTTCAGAAGCTACCCAACCTTTTCACGCCATATATAAACGCTTTTTTGAAGGATAAGGTAGAAGCATCAGGGTATCCGCGAGGAGTTGATACCGAAGATGAAAAATCGGCTTATATTCAACGTTACCGTGACCGTGAAGGTATACAGCTTGACCGTTCCCAAATTGTAAAGAACTCAGGCAAGCGCTTTAGTGCAAAGTTGTGTCTAAACAGTCTTTGGGGAAAATTTGCACAGAATACTGGCAAAGGGAACGTTCATTTGGCACAAAGTTATAGTGAAGTCTGGGATTATGCCAACGCTCCCGATAAAGAGGTCATGGAGATCGTGAATGTAGGTAATACTTACATAATAAAGTACAACAATACCGAATTGGCCACAGATACCTCACGGGTTACATACCTGTAGCCAGCTTCACAACAGCCTACGCACGCATCAAACTTTGGGGCCTATTGCATTCTCTTGGTCGGAGGGTTTTGTACGCCGATACAGATAGTGTGATATTCACAGCGAGGGAGGGTGAATACATGCTCCTATTGGTGAATTCCTCGGAGAGTTGACTGATGAGATCAAGGATGAGTATGGAGACATCGCATACGCCGACTCTTTTGTCTCAACAGGCCAAAAACTTATGGGTACGGGTGAGGGTGGGGGAGGATATGAAATATATCGTGAAGGCTAAGGGTATCACGCTCAACCAGGCGAATCGGCGGGTCGTTAACTTTGATTCGTTGAAGGATCTAGTGTGCTTGGATGATGATGAGGGCGACCAGCCATCCCAACTAACTGTAGGACCACAATTTTCGGGCGCAGAAGCTGGGGGCGTGAAGGACTTAGGGGTACAAAGGTGTGCCGTAACACCTATAGGAAACGTTACCAAGTGCCTGGTACCTATGATACCGTACCTTTGGATACCATAATCTTTGATTGTTATATGTCTATTGTTAACGTATGTTTATTTATTACACGTATTTGTAAATATATATACACCTTGAATATTTCGTTTATTAAATAAATCGTGTTTCAATTAGCGTTTCACTTTCTCCTGTGTGTGTGTGTGTGTGTGTGTGTGTGTGTGTACAGGAGAAAATTCTAAGCTCCGCCCAGCGTGTGTACAGGAGAAAGTTCTAAGCTCCGCCCACCTGTATGATCGGTCACGTGACTCCTGCTACTACCTGGGCATATCTCTTCCCTGCGTGCTCAGTTGATGCTGCAAGCCCTGGTCTCAGACGTGTATTTCCCACGTAGACGAAAAATAGTAATGGCTACCTTTAATATTGCGTGTTCGACGTTTATGAAGTGGTATTCGGCAAAGTGTGAAGATAAGGTTACTGAATGGCTCCCTATTCCACCCTCCTTTGATACTTTTAAGGCTACATTGAATCGTGCGAAGGAACAAGAGTACAAATACTCTACGGCTATTCTGGCGAGAGCATTGCAGGATTTCGTGGTACAAGTGATGTATTGAACTATGTTGTAGGACTAAACTTTATAAAAGCTTACATATACCGTGAAGAAAAAACAACACGTGCAGAAGAGAAGCAACGGTTAGTGAGTCTTGTTGATGATGGTGCGACAAGCGATTATGTCATGTTGCATCATACCGAGTACTCGTACCCTGCGACTGAGAATGTAAATCTTGTCATCATGGAGAATCTTAAGTATTTTTACCACTACATTAATATATATCATGACGAGGTTTGTAGTGAGGTTGTGGCTAAAGGTCTGCGTGAGTATTTAACAGAATTTAGAGATGAGTATCGCATGCTAAGCAAAAAGGAAAAATATGGTCATATGTTTCTCTCAAATAGTGCGCCGGAGTGTGAATAAAATGTGTTTAGTTCGTGAAATCCCCGAACAAAAATGTCTGGTGCGTATTCTGGGGAGTGGGAGTGATAAAACATTAAAACCGGTATTGCTTCATGTATCGGAAAATTTCTCAAAACACCTACCCAGTATAATGGGATACAAGTATTCACGTTGGAACAACGCCGTACACGTTTCATCAGCTTATGGTGTGACTCACTCTCCCGTCGAGCCGATCCGTTCGCCTGTGGCTCATAGTCATCTCAGAGCTTGAACCGACTGGACGTGCACTCCTCGAATACGATGGAACTTCCTTTGAGCAGCATTCTCAATGCCGTGTACGATGTGTCCGTGACGAAGTCATTGCGCGTGTTCAGGCGTAAAACCGGTGCCATTAACTATGTACTGGAAACGACTTGTAGACAAACAAACTGGTAAACGGAATGTTGTTTATTTAAGTGTTGAGGAGATGAATAGTCTTCGTGGTAGTTGAGAAGTGGAGTGAGGATCGTTATAAAATTCCTGCAGGTGTAGGTACAAGAAGAGAGCAGATTAGTGATACCCCCTCATATGCCATTGTTTGTGTATAAATAACGATCAGCCATGCATTGATATACGACTGATGTGGAAGAATGCTTCGATAATAACGTTCTTGTCCCTACGCGAAACCGTTTCATCCTCGACAGAATGTTTGAAATCGTCGGTTTCCGCAAGCTGAAGCCTATATTAGACGCGCGTATTACGGATATGCTTTATTTTGATACGGTTCTTGAATACGCATACACCGCTCTGCTCGACGGGTTTACCGAGTAGGACTGAACAAGGCGAGAATGGTCTAGAGCTGGATGCTTATTTAAAAGGTTTAGACTCTTTGAAATATCATGAACTTTGGTACAAAGCACTTGAGCGGTACAGGGCTGAGCTCACCTACACCGTTCTCCCTGAAGAACTATTTCTTTATATAATGAGCAGCTGTCGTTACGACTTAGAAGATTATTTCAACTGCCGCTATGCAGTGTGAAGAAGAGTTCACGATTGAAAAGCTCGGGTCGGTAAGAATAAACCCTCGATTGGAAAGGAGTGTTTATAAACTTGTATTTAATAATGATGTGTGGCTAACGATGACCTCTTTGTGCGTGCTTTGAATGTATTCTAGCCGTGTTTAAAGATAACTTGCCAACCGAATGTAAAGTGGGCACAAAAATAGTATTGAACGATATGAAGGCCATTTAATCGAGTATAGGTATCCCTATAACTTGAGCGGTGAAATAATGTTAAATCGTATTTACTGCGTAGTGCAAAGCAATAATGATGTGACTGTAGACTCGATTACGTGCGAGTTTAGTGTTTTAGTTAACGCAGTAGAAGATAAAGTGTATGTATTTTGATGTATATTTGTTTTCAATATATTTAATTATTTAATATAATTGTGCGTGTGTGTATATATATATTCTCCTGTACTGTTATATTGATGGTTATACTCCATCGTTTTGTATTATATTATTTTATTTTATTTTTTTATTATATATATATATATATATATATATATATATATATATATATATATATATTCCTCGTTCGTATTTCTTATACTATTATTATTTTTATTTTATTTTTTGGTAATATATATTCCATCGTTTGTATAGGATTGTATATTTATTTTCTATATATTTCATGAAATTTATTCCAATAATTCCTAAATAAACAAAATGATGTAACGATGTTTTATTTAATTCTTTTGGTTGTATATATAAACGATATTATTATTTAATTATATGTATACCAAATGGCTGGTTACGCCTTCTAAACCAACCGACGGATTTCTGAGCCAACTGTCAAGAATATATGCATTAATTAAATAAATAGCACTATCTGGCAACTCATCTCTAATAATGTACACCTGAACAAGCCATTTACGCTTTCTAAGCCAGATTAAGTCTTCTAAATCGACTGACGGATTTCTAAGCCAACCGTGAAGAATATATGCTTTAATTAAATAAATAGCGCAATCTGGCAAATCAACCCTAATAATGTACACCTGAACAAGCCATTTACGTCTTCTAAGAAGCCTTCTAAGCCAACTGGCTGATTTACACCTTATAAGACAGCGGGCGCTCAGATGAACTCTCATTATGCGTCTAGCTGGAGCCAGGCGAACACCCCTCTCTCCTTCTTAGGTTAAGGCTTAGGTTAGGTTTCCCTTTGGGGGGATGAGGATATCCCACCTTCTCCCCCAAAGCTCCCTCCCCCTTCATTGCATAACCTCTTGCAACATTGATCAACATTGCATTGCAATATTCTTGCACTCGTCCATTTTGCGCCTATACTACTGAGGTACAGTAGGTTGGAGGGTGAAGTTAAGAGTTGGGGCTAATAAGAAAAAACGTGACTATACTGTATGTAGTTCGTTAACTGTCCTTGCATTCCGCCCATAGATTGGACAAAGAAAAATCCATATATTGTATACAACAGGAATGTAAAGATACTTCACTATTTTCAATGTTCAAATAATTTCGTAATTTTTTTATCACTTTACTCGAACGAAATTTTAATGACACTTGTTTTTAGTTTGGAGAATATAAAATCATTTAAAATAATCTCTCCATATTCTCGTATAGCATTTTTATATAAATTATATAAAATTTTTATATTAATTCTTAGTGTAACTAAGAATGATGATCACGTTCAAGCAGTGACGTGACAGACTGGCCTATCGGGAGGAAGTTCGGGAATTTTTTCGATGGATTGGTGAGCCGGTGGGGCCGGTGGCTTTACTGAAACAATTCTACAGTATGATTACATGTTTGTGTATCACAATATAGGATCAAGATTTCTCAAGTGGAGCTATTTATAAATACACATGTATACGCATATACTGTATGTAAGGGGGGGGGGAACCTAAAGTGACTGGAATTTCAAAGTACAGTAACTTTAAAAAACTTTGAATTATATGTGTTATCCATCTCTTGTCAGTAGCCACAGCTAATTTTAATATGTAGAATGTCTTTTTTTATGACCTATTGTGTGGACTAATGGCACAAAATCTTCAAAGTGATGAGGGCGTACAGCATTACAGAGTTGAAAAAAAGAAAGAAGTATTTTGCTAGTTTTATGTATATTGAATGAACATTTAATTAGTAACAATTACTAAGAATATTAGATATAATTATGAATGACTGTTATTTTGTGAGAACCTCAATGTAAAAATGTATTGCTGAGACCTTCGTACTTACCCTTCTCGTATTGAGTTAATAATGAGGACAAAAGATTCTTAATAAAGGTGTTCTAATTATAAATATATGAGGAAACCATATTACTGTAACATTAAAGTAAATATTAAATAGTGTGAAATACAGTTATTCATTTCTTCCAGTATAATTGCTTAGCTGGGAGTGGGCTGAGGGGGAGGGCTGCTTCGAATAGTTTCCCCGGGCTGCTTTCCTGAGCCAGTCCGTCACTGCGTTCAAGACTTCTATTATAAAAATGTAACTAAAATATAAGCATTTTCACACCTAATGAATGTACCAAACCGTTTAGATCAGTGTTTCTCAGCCGGATTCCACCCCCCCAGGACCCCCGTGTCAGGGTCGTAGGTCGGCGCCATTCCTTATCATCCTACAGGGGTAAAATTCATGAAGCAGGTATTTTTTTTGTTTTAATTTGGGTATAAATGACTACTACAGGGGTAAATAAACTACGATCAGGGGGGTCGCGACCCACCGTTTGAGAAACACTGGTCTAGATAGTCCGCGAGAGACGATTTTACTTCATAAATAAGTTTTAAAATCCTTTCCACAGGTTTAAAAAGATTACTACCCATTCCAAGAGGTACCAGTTACAATAACTGTTTCACCGGAACTGGCGAAATTCAAGGAAATGATTCGTTATGCATAAATAAGCCCTCATTTGAGGGGTCGGGTCTCAACCAAGAATTTTAAAGATATATTAGACGTGAACAGCTTTTTTACGGAAAATTCTGGGGATAAATTGTAGCTTAAATAGTGATAAAAAAGGTTTGTATAAAATAAAGTTGCAAGATCTCACCTTTTTGTCATAAGTACGTTTAATTCCTGCATCTGCTGAAGATACAACTAAAGTTCGGTCTTCCTCTAGCATTTTGGCAATCCTTTTGAAGTCTTCATTTAATGTTGAAGGCTTGGGAACAATGAGAATTATCGTTATAAAAATATTTTAATGAACTCTAGTCTGTTCCTAATCGCATCAGTATGTGTAGTACGAAAGCTTTTCACAGTTACCTAAATGGTAGTTTCTATTTTGTAATTGTTAACTTCTTTCACTGTTGATTAACTGAGCCTATTTTCATTAGTGTGGAAATATCACCAAGTTACTACTATTCTTTGTTTTATTATTATAGACCAACAATTTTTTAAGAAAAAATGGCCGAAAACACAAATGCATGTGAAAAACGGAATTATCTTCAGTGATACAAGATGAATATAACAAAAAGCGAGTGCCACCTGTGCCCGCCTCATCAACAGAGTACCCAAACGAGTAAAAGCTGTAATTAAGGTCAATGCAAATTGCACTAAATATTTAATATTACATTAAAAAACTATTTGTATAACATCATACTGATTCATATCCATTTTAGACCTCTCGTAGTTCAAATTTTCTTGAGTACTTCATACTGTACTTCTGGCCAAGGTTGTATATTATAAACTTTGGAACTACGATTGTTCTTACCTCCGTTATTGCTTGGTGATGCATACTTCCACTTATGACAGAGACCTTAAATCCTCTATCCAAAGCTTCCCCTAAGTTTGCCAAAGGCTTATAAGTAGCTGTAGCAAGACGTGTAGTTAATGAGCAGTAAAAGACGTATACACCAGTACACACATTGTCCAGAAGCTTATAAAAATCAAACGCCCGTGGAATCCATTGGGAACAACTTCGCATCCTGGTAAATATCTGTAGTTTTATATGTCGTATTATAGGCCAACGCGCATGAACATCTATCAAACCACAATAAAATAAATGGTTCCTTCTATTGACACTATACATCCATTCGAAAAGTAATTTTAAGTCAGGTTACTCGTAGAATATTAAGCTCACCTGTTATATTTTCAACTGCATCTTTATAATTGGTATGACAGAGAATATGACCTGTAATGGAAACCTAATATATTTATTGATTTACCCTGCAAAGTTGTTGCTCCGAAAAGAAAAAAAGATAATCAAAATGAAGCTTTTAATTCTTTGCGAGATGCGTAAGCAAGAGAGACTGAAGCCATGATCCATATTGCCCCCACGCAGCACCAAATGTCCCTGAAGAGAGAGATAAGGAAATATTTATTCTATCTGTTACATCGATAAGTAAAATTCAAGGTCACGTTAAAGGGTCAAAAGAATATGAGGAAAGACAAAATAGGAAGAGGACAGAGAAAAAATTGGACAGAAAAATATCAAGATAGGCATTCCATAGATAGGCACTCCATAGATAGGCATTGGGCTGCAGTAAACTGAGAGGATGCTACATTGTGAGTTGGAAATTAAACGATTGATATATTTCCCCTAAATCTTCTTAGGTGCGCCATGGTTCGAAATCCGCGTTGACTGTAGCCTTTCTGTGATATAGTCCAAGTTCCGCTGCAACCGAGTTTAACTTTTATCCACAAAAAAAAAACAAAGAAATTGCATGCAACAAATAATTGAGAACGAGTACCATGAGAAAGTCGTTACGAATGTCATCCAATCTGTGCTTTCTAGCTTATTTTCCGAAAACATTAAAAGTCTTGAAGAATCATAGTCAACAGGAGACGAAAAATCCATAATTTTTACGCGAGCCGAAGTAATTCCCAGAGAAGCCAATCCTACGTCGGCTCTCTATATTTGAAAAAAAAAAAGAAATATATTTACTTTACCTCACCTAACTTCTCCCTCTTACTATCTTTATTTACCCTGACCCATTTTATCTTATCTTAGCCAATCAAAATTAATTGTGAACCTTACAAAGCTTCAAAATTGTTAATAATACTTTCGTCTGATTACTGAAAAGTAAAATATGGTGGACAGAGTCATGGGCGGGCTGACGGTCGGGCAATCGGGCATGGGCCGAGAACCCGAGCCATTAGGGGCCCCGGTGGCCCCGGCCCGCAGTCATCATAAAACAGTAAGAGTGTTCTCAATTGGGTCAAATGTCTAATCGAAAAAATGGGATTTCAAGGGGCCCAGGACCTCATTATGCCCGAGGGCCCAGGTTGGTGTAAGTCCGCCGCTGGACGTAGTATTACTGAAGGAAGGAAGATTTTTTTTTCTATTTTTATAGAATTTTTTTTATTGGGGTTGTTTAACTTCCTTCACAATATCTAAGGTCATATGACGGAGGGACCCACAGCTTTACGTGGGATCTGAACCACGGGTCACTACATAATCTGGGCGCGGAGGACGGTCTCCCATCCATCCTACTACTTACGCATGTCACCATACACAAAGACTTAGACACAATAGGACCATGAGACACATACAGAAGCATAATATTAACATATTACAGTACAACGTAGATGGCCTCACAAACAAAATCATGCAGCTTAGGGAATTCGTACACAAACAAAACATTCACATAGCACTTATACAAGAAACAAAAATAAAACGCACACACAAAACACCCACCATCCCTTACTTCACGGCGATCCGTCAAGATCGTACTGGGGGTCACGGGGGTGGACTCATCACTTACGTACGTAAAAGCATTAACTACACTGATGCCACCCAAAACATTACAAACACAATCCAAGCAGATAACACGATAGAAATACAGGCAGTTAACATTAAAACGCGCAAAACACACCACACTCATCAACATTTACATCCCACCAGATAGTTCACCTCAGGTGCCAGCCAATTACAATCCACAGTTACACAATCTAGCCTTTCTCACTAATGCCATCTTAGGAGGAGACTTCAACGCTAAAAACACTATTTGGTACCTGCACAACCAAAGCAACACCAGAGGCACCACCATAGCCACACAACTAAACAGCCTCTTCATTCTTAACAATAGAGAAGAACATACACACAGACCACATCAAGCAGGATACTCAAACTCCTCCCCAGACATAACGTTCTGTTCCCCCTCACTAGCAACACATACACACTGGAGAACAGAAAAACAACTGTCATCAGACCACCTGCCCATCACCATTACAACACGTTCTACACTCTGCCCCAACAGCCTTAGGCACACTTACAGAAATTACAAGAAAGCTGATTGGGAACAGTTCAAAATACAGACTGAGAAACAATTCACCACATTAAACAGCACACCCATCATAAACATCAATACAACACTCAAGACATTTAATCAGATCATCAATAATGCAAACAAATACATACCGAAGGGCAACATTAGGAAATACAACCCAAATTACACTAGAGAAATAGCCCACCTCATAAGGCAACGTAACAACCTCAAACATAACACAAAAACACCACACACAGAAGCCATAAAACAGCAGATACAACAGCTCAACACAGAAATAAACAACAAACTTAAAGAAAAACAAACAGAAACATTTAGAGAATTCATAACAATACTAAACCACTCCACAGATACATCCAGGCTATACAAGACTATAAACAGCATTATCCACTCTAAAAGCGGCATTCACACCTCACACGCGGCTATCTGTTGCAGCCAAAATAATATCCCAACATATACACAACAAGCTAACATTCTAGTTAATCACTACGCAAAGATAAGTCACTTAAACAGAGACAACAACCAGAAACACGCAGACAGACAAACAACCAGGCACAAGAAAACCTACAGACTCGACACGACCATTACACCCTTCAATACAGACCAGACCACTAAGATCTTCAAAAACATTAAGAATTCGAAGGCACCTGGAGCAGACAACATATCTAACATACACCTTAAACACTTGGGCCCACAGGGAATACTAGCTCTCACAAATATCAGCACATATTCATACCAACACTGTATTATTGCTGACCTATGGAAACAAGATAAAATTATTACACTACTCAAACCAAACAAAAATCCAACAGAACCAGCTTCCTATAGACCCATTACTTTACTATGCACACCTTCCAAAGTAACAGAAAGACTAATCTTACAAATCACCAACCCACACATACCACTATCGCCTACTCAACATGGATTCAGACCTCACCACTCAACCACGACATTACTCACTAACCTCACGCAGCACATCATGGATGGCATCAACTCCAGACGACCAGCTCATCGTACACTATTAGCAACAATAGACATTAGTAAAGCATTTGATGCTATCCCACGCTTCCCTCTCATAAACAAAATACTCAACGCAAACAAGTCATCCATAAACAAGCTTTTTCCGAACGGGGTTCCTCAAGGCTCTGTTCTCTCACCAACACTGTTCATCTTATACAGGCATGACATTCCAACACCCGTACATAACAAGCTTACCTTATCGTCATATGCAGATGACATCACTCTAATATCCACCGACAACAACATCGACACCGCTATAAATAACCTACAAACATACATAAACAGTATACGAGGCTGGCTCACACACAATAGACTCAAAGTAGCGCCCACAAAATCAACCATCACCTTGCTAACAAGCAACACAAAAGAACACCAGATAACTCCACAGATTACACTAAACAACACCAACATTCCACACACTCACAGGACCAAAATACTTAGGGTCACATACAACACATAATTATCTTTTGCAAACCACATTCAGGACATTAAAAACAAATGTACGTCAAGACTTAACACGCTTAGGGTACTAACAGGCACAAACTTTGGACACCAGCAGGAAACAACATCACTCATATACAAACAATATATTCGCTCAGTTTTGGACAATGCCAGCCCATGCTGGGCACCTATTATCTCAAACACACACATAAACACCTTACAGACAATACAAACCAACGCACTTCGTATCATTACAGGATGCACTCAAACAACACCAATAGAACACCCGCACACAGAAACAAAAATACTGAAAGTTAGGGAACATTTAGACATGAGGGGAACACAATTCATGGCAGCAGCGACAACTAACCCACAACACCCTTGCAAGTACATGTACAATCATGCACCAACACCTCGTACCATTAAGGTAACACCAGAGAGATATTATAACCAAATACTCCATTCCATCCCACGCCCCACAGACATCACACAGTACAGAAAACACATATACACACACCTAACCCACAAAGCACTGACACGACTCGGTCCGAATGCGGTCCTAGGTGCGAAGCCGCTACCCATTGATAGGTCAGAGACCAGCCTGAGCAGATCGGATCGAGTTAACTTAGTACGATTCCGATGTGGACATCACCCCAACTTACGGACATATAAACACAGACTAGACAACTCCACAGACGACACCTGCCACCTGTGCTAGGACACACCACAAACAATTGAACACATTATGACAGACTGTACCGCTCTAGCACAACATAGAACACAACACAACATCGTATATGAGGGCGATCGGTTACCTGCGTGCCGCCGGCTTGCTCGATAAGGGTGGGCTGATCGGCTAACCAACAACAACTACTACTACCCAGACCCAATATCTTACTTAACTTCGCTGATCTCCCAGAAGCCGTGTTACGACATTGGCCACGACGTAGCCCTATTTTTATGGAAGTCATTACAATTATATATAGTGTATATATATATATATATATTGGTTTCTGCCCTATGTGGGAGAATTTCGATTTGTGATTAAGTGAGGTCCGTAGCATAATGGTAGCGCGTCCAACCGGCAATTGGAAGGCCCTGGGTTCGATTCCCGGGCGGTTCGCCTCATTTTTCATTTATTCGTTATCTCTCCTCCTCGTGTGCAGAAACGTTCCTTAACACTTATATCGTTTCTATTCATATATATATATATATAGGTCTACATAATAGTTGTAAAGACCTGATCTATTATCTCATTCTAGTTTTAGAATCTTAATATTTATTGAAACGTTGAATTAAAAAAAGAATGAACTTATTTAAAATTACGTAAGTTTGTAGATCACCAATCATCCCATTCCAGGTTCCATTGTTTTTCACACCAAAATATCCTGGACCAGCATCAACGAGAATAGTTCTGAAACAGTGTGGGGAAAAAAGTGAGCTTTGCTTAACTAATTATTACATTACAATAAACAAATTTATTTAATAATTAAAGCAAAACAATTAGTAATACAGAATATGTGATTGTAAATACTGCGTGCAATTCATTGCTCGTGAACTTGGATGGCCTTGCAGGATCGTAGTGTTGCACTTCACCCCTCTCCCCTTGCAGGATCGTAGTGTTGCACTTCACCCCTCTCCCCTTGCAGGATCGTAGTGTTGCACTTCACCCCTCTCCCCTTGCAGGATCGTAGTGTTGCACTTCACCCCTCTCCCCTTGCAGGATCGTAGTGTTGCACTTCACCCCTCTCCCCTTGCATCGCCCCCCCTTTTCCCCTTACAACCCCCCCATTTCCTCTTTATTTTGAAATAAAACGTTTGAAGGGATTGCTCTATGCCTATGCACTTATTAACGTGACCTCTTGCATAGAAAATTATATTAATAATAATAATAATAATAATAATAATTACTTACATGCGTGTACGTATAAATATACAGTTGATTGCATAACCCTTTAGGTATCGTAGTTATTCATATCGTGTTAATGGAAGACAGAATTCCAACCTCGGCAAAATACCACCAAGTCAACATTTTTGGCTGTAACTAAGAAGACTTAAACCACTTCTAAAATTGAAATTATATTGGTATATTGGTTATTACTTCTGTATTATGAAAGTAATTGGTATATTTAGTAGTAAATTTAGTAACTATTATATAGTCCTAAATCCATCCTAGTAACTAAACTCATCCTAGAACTTGATACTAGTAGGGAATAGTAAATAATAGTAGATCATAGACAATAACTATGATATATGATGCCCTCCTAGGAAGAAGTTTGAACTTTCCTGAAGATATTTTGTCGAATTCAAAATATCTTCAAAAAAGTTCAAAAGTTACGTCACTCAAATTTGGTACAACTTTATTAAACTGCGTTTTCTGGCGGTTTTTTTTTAACTTTTGTCGTTTAGCCACTTCTTCCTAGAGGGTCTCATATATCATATAGTTATTGTTTATGATGTACTATTATTTACTATTCCCTACTAGTATCAAGTTTTGAAGTCGTAAATGTAATGATGCGTTCACTGATGATATAATTCAACCAATCCCGTGCCCTTAATTAAAAATTCTGAAGTTGTTTGGCAAGTTTTTTTTATTAAATTGTCACTTCACAATTTAAATTAATAGAAAATCTATTGTAAAGCTAGAGAGATTATTCTCTGATCTTGACAGCTACCGTCATGAAGCGCATATTTATAATAAATTACAAGCAGAGCCTTCGGCTCCCTGCCCTACGGGCGGGGTTTGTGCTTCGCAAACTCGCCTACGGCGAGGGCATCTTCGCGGAGTACCGAGATGAAGACAAAAATATCATTTTACATTTTAAATATAGCTTATAGAGGTCATTCTCCCTCTCCCCCCAAAACCCCCTCATCCCCTTTTAGCAACTTGGGGGCTAACTCCCACCCCCTTGTTGAATAACTTCCCATTACCCCCCCTTCCCCATTACCCCCTCCCCCTCCCCAGGGTAAGAGGAAAGATGGTGTAATGGGAAGTGGGGCAGTCACAGTAGCGAATTGAGGGATTTGCCGCCCCAAGGCCATTTACTATATGCCGCCTAGGCCCAGTAGGAACAAAAAAGTCATTAAAAAAAATTATTTCAGTTTAAAAAACAAATTTCAAAATCCCATTTTTTTAAAGGAACTAAAAAACATTCGTTTTAGGAACAACTTTAAAAAGAAAAAACAAAAAAAATTCAAATAAGTTGTTTTTTCTCGATTTTTTAATAATTTTTTATAATTATTTTTTATATTTTTTAATATTTTTTTGCCGACCCTGAAAACTTACCGCCCTAAAAACCCTTAAAAACCCCCTTTATGGCCTCTACGTAAATCCGCTAATGGGCAGGAGTAGAAAGGAGGGGCAACACTGCATTGTTGCAAATCTCTATGATTATGAGCTTGGAATTGCATACAACATTTGCGCTCCCACACTCTGCATCTATATTACTTCTAGAGAACATCTTGAAATATAAACTAAGGTACTGATTAAAGTTAATTAGAGCTAAACTAATATACAGGGTGATTCAAAAGTCAGGTTACATAGGGCTTTTCTGTTTCTTTGCAGGTAAATGAGTTATGAGATGTTATCGAAGGAGGAGCACATTGATGTGATATTCCTAGCTAGCTGCACAAGTGCATTGCCGTTAACGGTGGCCATATCGAACATGTGATGTGACTATTCCCCTGTATCATTACATAATACAGTATATCCCTATGTAACCTGACTTTTGAATCACCATGTAAAATAATATCATATAAAATAATATAATAAAATATTATAAAAACATTGTACAGGGTGTCCACAATGTCTTGTCACCCTAGTAAAATACTAACTGATTTTCGTTTTTCCTTCAGACCCATTTCAAACGTGTGATAGCAGAAACTATACGATTGAACAACGTATATTGGCTAGTACCTGGGACCATGAGTAACCATGTAATGGCAAAACCATTGAAAATACTCGTGTAGACTTCCATGACCGACTCAATGGTGCAGCTCTTTTTTTGGAGGAGCTGCACGATTGAATCGGTCATGGTTTTGCCATTACACGGTCGCTCATGGACCCAGGTACTAGTTAATATGCGTTGTTCACTCGTATAGTTGCTGCAATCATACATTTGAAATGGTTCTGAAAGAAAAACGAAAATCGGTTAGTATTTTACTGGGGTGACAAGACATAATGGACACCCTGTACAATATATTTGATGACTGTCTATACAAAAACAAATATTTTAAATACTTGAATCCGAATTCTGCTTCCAAACTGTACCAAAGTTCAGCCAGATAACCTTCAATGGTCCTGATTTTGCCATCGGAGTGCCTGATAATGGACACCAATGGAGGCACCTAAAATATAATGAATATGTCTGTACAATTTTTTGTACGAAGAATGAGGAAAATTGAAATACAAAAGACGATGGAATATGACGCATTATATGGAAAAAAGTTCACAAATAGAATTAATATTTTATATAGGAAATTATAAAATTATAAAAATTAATTATATGGTAGAAAGTTCACAAATAAAATTAAAGTTTTAGTTTAAGACATGAAAAAATGTCTAAAATATATTTAACTTTCATAATGAGTGAAAAAAATTATAATTAAAAAAAAAATTTAAAAAAATTTGCCCACAACCAGCAATTAAATATTTTTTTTAGAAAATTTCCACTGTATTTTCAGAAAAGTCTTAATCGGTTGTAGAAAAATTTGATCGTGTCTCTAAAAACTAGAATTATTTCAGTTATAATATCAATAACGACAGCTAAGTCTCCTTTATTGCTATTAAAAATTAATTTATGAACACACTATGAAGGATACATAGTCCTTGTATTACAGAGACTGAATTTTTGGTACCAACAGGCTTTAGCGACCGTCAGGGCAGGCGAGAGCTGCCACGGACCCCGGGGAAGGATTGGTATATGGGCCCCCCCTGTTTATTCAGTATTTTATTATGACTGTTTTTTGTGTACATAAGAAGCAAACTGATTATACGTCCAAGTCACTATTCAAAACATACAGTATGATAATCTCTATAAACTGTATGTTCATTAATTATATTTCCTCTGTTATTTAATCAATTGCTTTATTAATATTTTTAGATTTTATCCCCCCCCCCTCTTTCCGGGCCCCCTAGAGGTCCGGGGCTCGGGGATATAACCCGGCTTCCCCGCCCTCTCGGCGGCCCTGGCGACCGTATGTTACTCTAGATAAAACTAACTTAAAAACTTAATTCAGACATTATGTAAGATACAGAGGGTTAACAAAGTAAACACCTTCGGCTTTTTCATAGTTTTTGATTTGATAATAAAAATCAATAAATAATAAATTTCTTGAATCAATATATATATAATGGCGTTGCTTTCCCCTTTGTATTACGTAAAGCTTCTGGCACTCCATTGACACGTTCTGGCACTCCATTCACAAGCTTTGTCATTTGTTCTTGAGGACAATCATTGTGGTGTCTATTTACTTTTGTCAACCCTCTGTACAGTCCCATACAAAAATTCGGGCATTTCTACCAAATTCTTGAAAAATGTTTGAATTCTGATGCATCCAAAGAGGCGAGGCAAAATGTTCACAACTTATAAAGCTGTTGCTATATATATATATATATATATTTCCGAATACTAAATTTATATAATATATAAAAAATATGATAATGATGATTACCTGTTGGCAAATATTCAAAGACATTTACGAATATTCTTTTATAATGAAGACAAAATGCTCCTGAAGGTTCGGGCTACGTGTCGTAGCCAATGTCGTAACCGCTTCCCGTTGATCAACGAAGTTAAGCGACATTGGGTCTGGGTAGTAGTTGGATGGGAGACCGTCCTTCGTGTCCAGATTATGTAGCGACCCGTGGTTCGGATCCCACGTAAATTTGTAGGGCCCCTCCGTCATACGACCTTAGATGTTGCGAAGAGGTTAAACAACCCCAATCATTGAAATCCTGAAGATTCAAGTAAGTCCTTAAAATAAAGGTATCGACATCCCTCCAATGTCTGTACTATTACATCCCTCCAATGTCGGTACTATTTTCGTTCATAAATATTTACTATTACGAGTTATAATAGTATTTGAGTCGCCATTTAATGTATTTTTAATAATATTTACAAATATGTACAGGAAATTTTGTTCGCGATTGTACATAAAATGTTTACAAGCAATGTTTACACGGCAGCATCTTATGTGTGTGTGTGTGTGTGTGTGTACACACAAAATGGAGTGAACCTCAACGATGAGGTGAAGAAGGCAGTGAAAGAAAAGAAGGGATCCTGAGAATGTTACAAGCCCAGCCTGGCAGTGATGAAAGATGTGATGAGATGTAAAGGGTTCCAAAAAACCTTAGCCCCCCCCCCCCCCCCCCCATTTGCAGCTTACATGTTTACTTATATCGAAATAGTTTTTAGTGATTATAAAAATATATAAAATTCTTTATTTATTGCAGGTATTAAAATTACTCTAGCTGATAAAGTGATAATATAATGGCTTCTCAATTAATTGGTGATTCGGAGAGGCAACGTGTGATAGATCGCATACGAGCAATAACATTTCGGGAAGCTCGTGATGCTGGAGCCACCTTTATAACACGTTCATGGGTTGCCAAAAAGTTGCGAAGAAGTGAGGACTTCGTCAAAAGAAATTGGAATAAAACTTTGGATGAATGTGAAATGGATACAACCAAATCTGGGTGCCCAAATTTGCCACTCTCTCAGGAAACAAAGGACATCATTGAAAGCGGTACGCGTAAGCGGAAAAACAGCTATGCTAAACTTTCTAGAGAGATCGAAGTGTTGAGAGGAAAGATCGTTAGTGGTGAGATCATTCGACTGTACCGTCATAGGCAAGGTTTAAAGCCTTGGTAAAACCAAGAAAAACTCAACTTAACATCGATGACAGAATGTGGTTTGCCCATTATCTTGAAGATTGGGATGTGGATGATTTCATGCATTTAGCTGTCTCCGATGAATTTTTTGTTTACGTAACACGTCGGCCTAACTACCAAAATGATCGAGTGTGGGCCAGAACACCAGATGAAATCGATGACAATGAACATTATCGCAAATTATTAAAAAGTCCAGACTGTGTTGGTGTGTTTGTTTTGTTCACTGCAAAGAAGCTCATGTGGGTGCTGAAGCCAAATGGTCAGAGTTGGGATGGACAGTATTTTCGTGATATTATTCTATCCCAGCATGTCATTCCTTTTCTAAAAAACTCAAACAATGTTATGGATGTCGATCAGGTCACACTTCTGCACGATAAGGCCCCCTGCTTTAAGGCATTAGCCACTCAACAGTTGTTGCGGAACCATGATATCGATTTCTTTGGAAATGAAGAATGGCCAGGAAATTCTCCTGACCTGAACGTCTGTGAACGCATTGGATCAGTTATAAAGGACAAGGTTGAATGTCTCTCGTTTCAAGAACCTGCAGCAAATCGATTTTCGAAGGATACAATGACGCAACACATTGAAACTGTTTTAGCAAATTTGCGTAACGATCAAGATCTATTCACGTCACTTTTGGCAAGGTACCCAAAGCGAATTCAGGCTGTCTTGGAAGCCAATGGCGGGAACACCAAGTTTTAATTGTTTCTCATTAAATGCAGGATTAAATTCTCTTTTGTAAGGTATGTTTAGTTTTACTGTACCTCTAATGGGCGTGGGGGCTAAGGTTTATTGGAGCCCCGTACAAAAAATGCAGGAATGTTTAGCCAGTGGTAAAATACGCAAGAACAGAGAAAAGATGGAGACTTTGAAAGGAAAATGTTGAGGAGAATGTGGATAAAAATTTATTTTGGAAAGAAGCGAGAAAGCGCAAAGTGAAGTGGAATGAGTGAATGATATGAATGAATGAATGATATGAAAGATAATTAGGGTAGGTAAATAGCAAAGACGAGGTATTTTCGTGAATGGGTATGTGAGGTAGATCATTTTAAGGTTATGCTAGTTTAGATGTGGTTAGGTTAGATTAGTAATTAGGACACTGTGGACTGTGGATAGTAAAGTTTTACCAAAAAAGAGGAGAAATAAAATCTCGTAATGAACTACAGCATCTGCAAACTTTGAATTCAATTCCAGTTAAGGCAAAGTTCCACTTTATCATTCATTCATTTGTGTTTCTATTCCACAAATTTCTGCAACACATTTTTTTGACAGAAATCCTAAAACATTCCTTAGCTTTAACAGACTTTCAGAATCTCCTTCACGATAACCAATATTGAATTTATCAGTAACTTTTTATACTAGTTTGACATGTTGTTTCAGTATTGGTTATAAGTAAGAAGAACTGCATCATTTTTGTAAACACGGATGAAGGAAGCCTGTTAAGTAGTCTGTTAAAAAGTCTGTTAAGAAATCTATTAAGAAAGATCTTACCTGAACGACAGAGACTACGATGGAACTCCCTTCCAGAGCTTCAGGAGTGGAAATTTGATTTCCAGAACTTGGGGAAACCTTCTTTATGAATTCATTCATCTTCCTTAGATTTTACTCATTTAAACCGACCTGTTAAGTGAAGTTGTTACTCAGTTTTTATTTCTCTTTTGGTTATAAATCTAAAAGACAAGTTCCCAGTCAAGTAGGACGAACCAAGATAGTTTGGAGAAACACTAAGAGGGACATCGAAGAAACTCCTGTTCTTGATTTCTATGTCTCAACAATGAACTCGGAATGGAGTCGGAGTCTTTCAGCCAGAAAGGTTATGTCTTCAGCAGGAGCTTCCGACCGAAACTCCAACTCGGAATATTACGGAGTATTTTTCTGGTTGGTTCAAAGAATCAATCAATAAACGATAAACCAACTAAAAATTACATAGCTTAATAAAAAAGAGCGTGACCAAGTAAGTGAATGGGAGAGAGACAGTGGTTATGTGATTATGTCTTCAGGAATATTCATCTCAATTTTAAAATCATTCAGAAGTTATTTGACCTTTTTAAGACAGACAGAGGAGAGTAAAGGAAATCTACAGCCATTTCGGTTATACAGATATAGAGATTACACAATGAACAATTTCATTTATATATGTGTACACACACACACACACACACACACACACACGCACATCAAGTTGTAAAAATCTTGTCCACAATCCTTTTCATAAACTATGGACACATTGGTTCCCATACATTTAAATTTGATTCCGTATCCATGGTAATTCGTGTATTTGAGGAAGCACACATTCACATGTTAAAAGGTTTTTCCTTAATTTATATATTGTTAAACTTAAAAATTATGCTTCATTAAGGACAATAATGTTTCATAATGAGTAAAAATAATCGTGTTCATGATGAGCGAATATTGAACAAGGTACGTATTATTCAAAGGGAAAAACTATTATCGAATTGACCATGGTCTAGTGCATATAATGATAGAAATTTTGAAGAATGCATTATACAAGCATTCCTTTATGAAGAATGCTTGCATAAAGCATTCTTCTATAAATAATAATGATAATAATGATAATAATAATAATAATAATAATAATAATAATAATAATGATAATAATATAATCAGTCAGGAGTGTCAGAAACTGACACAGCGCTCAGGTCAACTAATACGGACCATTGCACCAATTCCTGGTTATTATTACCAACACCATCGGGATTCGAACACCTGACTTCAGTGTCTTCACTTCGCTTATAGGAAAACGGTGTTACCCACTGATTTACCTGCGCTGGTTATATAAAGAATACTTGTATAACCATTCTTCAAAATGTTTCATACATTTATCGGCAAATACAGGGTGGAGCGTTCTTGAATGAAGGAGCTGAACATTTTGTCCTCATAGGAGGTGTGAGATAGAAGAAAATACCGCAACGAGGTATACCTCTGGAAGATCACGTGCTACTTCGGGAAAACAAGCTACACTTATATTAGGTGAGAATAATAATAATTTTAAGTTAGGTTTTAAAAAATAAGTAACAATGACATTCACCATTACCTTGTTGTAATAACCTAAATTAATATTAAGAGTGAAATTGTAAATATAGTTTGCTTTTCTCGATGAAAGTATGAAAACTGTCGCGCACGAGTTCCACTGGGTAAATCTGCGTGGGTTGGGTTTAAATGGGCATCTACTCCTAAATCTACTCCTAATCTAAATTCATATGGCTGTAGGAATCATTTTGAAATGTTTATGTATATCTTCTTTTATTTTAGAATTTGCTCACCAAAACCCCTTCACGAATGCTAAGAAAGTCATTCAAGAGTTACATCTTTACACGTAAGTATGAAAGTAATTCAACTGTCTGGTAAAAACGATATTGTACATCACATTCCAGCCCAGAAACCAATGTTGATAAGGAAAAACTGTACCTTCGCTACACACGGGAACTTAGTTCCCTAATGCAAAACATATTCTGCGTGATGTGCTCTCAGTTCATTAACTCTTTGCGCACGAACAACAAATTTTGCAGAACTCTGGACAGAGTATCTGTTGAAATCTGAGAAATTTCTTGTTCAATTGATTGATACTTTCACTTCTCTGTTGTGTGTGGATTCTATTTAAACATTCGATCTTTTAAATAACCCCACAGATAAGAGTCACAGGGATTTAGCTCTGGTGATGTTGGTGGACATGATATTCCTTTATCATAAACAGCAGGAAGTCGTTGGAGAGGACTCTTCCATCGAAAGTTATCGTGTATCGTGAGCTGAGAGGACATCACATAGAGCATGTTTTGCACTAGGGTACTAATTCCCCATGTGTAGAGAAGATAACAATTTCATGCTTTTATTTCAGTTAATGAAAAAATACAAACCTCTTAAAGTGTCAAATGTTTAAAAATCACTCAATATACAGCCTACAGTAAGCCTAATGAAATCGAAAATATTTTGTTGGACAGTGTTGAGATTGCAAAATTGGGAATTTATTATAATATGAAATATAGTAAACATTTTAACATAACTGAAAAACTTAAGTTAGGATATAAATTCAAAATAGGCCTCAGGTGAACCCAGAAAAAGCTACTTGACTGCCTGTATGAAAACATTCGAACAAGTCTCAACGTGTTTGTACTAGAATATGTGACGTTGTTTTGTTCAACCAATGGGGTGTGAGAGAATACGTCATGTGATGCCACACCTCCATTTCAACAAGTCATGTATTCGTAAATCTTCGTTTCAAATAGTACTTGAAATATAATGTATAATTAAACTATTTTATATTGTCAAACAAGTAACATAAGTTAACTAAATATAAAACAGTTAAGAATTTGTAAAATTCATAACATAATTTACTTAAAATTATTTGCAAGTTCCATGATCAAACGAAAAAAAAGACATGAGATTGTGTTTCTCCAAGGCGAGATGAAAATTCGAATACTCGAGGCTAGAAGGGAAAATGAGAGCGCAGCGCAGATCGAGAGTCAGTCCGAGTGAGAGACGGAGAGTCAGCGAGAATCAGATCAAGAGTCAGTCAGTCAGAGAGTCAAGCAGAGGGAGAAGTTAGTCGAGAGCAGTCCACCAGAAGATCTTATTTTCCCTCCCTTGTCAGTTTTGTTTAAATATTTCCACCGAGCTCGTGGGAAAAGGGGCTTACTTGTAAGATGAACTTGGGCCAGTAAATTCATTCATTTAACCTCAAGGGTAATCCTTAAGGAATAACAGTAGCGTTCTACCTAGGCCTATTCAGATCCTAGGCCTTATTCCCCTTTCCTTAGACCTATTTGACTTCCGATCATGGCTTATTGCCTTTTATTAATTGTATAACGTAAGTGTAACTTAATTAATTTTTTGAATGAACATAAGATTAAAATATTAAAACTGTGTTATGTTTCCTAAAAAGTGTTGAAGGTATATTTTAAACTGGTACGGTAACCAGTGTCATTTAACTGCGGTTTGGAGTGAAAAATAATACGAAAAAAACAACATAAATGAGTTCACGCTACCATCATCGTGTCATTAATAATATCGTGCATTAATACGTTAACACACACCCACGAACGGTTAAATGGAAGTGTCACCGGAACAGCCACCACAGACTAGCAACATTTGGAGTCACGTGCGGGGGAAGGGACGTCACCCCGGGAGAAACCTCGTACTGAACAACGGTTCTAAATGTAATTATGCATTTAACACTTAATAATGTTATATTTTTATTTCGCAGTATTGTAAACTATGATATTTCACTATTATTATGAGTGAATAATCAAACTGACAGGCATATCCTAATAGGAGGAGGAGAAGAAGAAAAAGAAGAATCAAACTTAGTCAGTTATTGATTAATTATTCATGGAATTATGAGCGGATGGTGATTGATAATGTAGTTAAAAATTGAACAGGGACAATGTAGTTGTGCAAACCTCACGCTAGGAGTCTAATAACGATTATTATGAGCTCAAGAATACTATATCGTAGAAATTTAATACTGTTTAACAGAAATGGATTTTAGTAGTCATTAGTTGGTAATTTTTTTCAGAATCTCTAAAATCAATTTATGAATCTTTCCAAAAATTAAAAGGACATTGAAAAATGTACTGTTTGTTTCATATTTTTCTGGATTAAATCTAGTTTTAAATCGTTTGATTCCAAAAATTGTACTAAATAATATACTAGAAAACGTGTATTAAATCATTCTAGTATTTGTGAATTAGTTAGTATTGTTAAAACACTTATAATTAACTTACAGAGATGAAAAGTAAACAGCAAGATTTTCTTTGGTAATTTTTGAAAATGTTTTTCTAAATCATAGATAAAAAAACTCGGGGGGGGGGGGGGGGGGGGGGTAATCATGAAACCAATTTGCAAAGAGTTTAGCTAAAAAAATTCTACAGGGAACTCTTTTATTTTTTTATATTTTGGAAAGTTTCATTTAGTTTTATAAATTTAAATAAATTGATTTTAAGAAAAACGCCCCCTCACTTTCTTCAAACTCTTCTCTATTATTTCCCCTTTGTCTCAAATTTCCCCTTTGTCTCAAATTCCCCCTTTGTCTTAAATGCAGGACCGAAGGAAACCGTATCTTTGAAATGCAAAATATAATTTGCATTTAAAGTATTCTAAAAATATACATTTTGTATAAAAGACACACGGGAAAATTCTGTTTATTTTTATACCAAAAACTGAACTTAACTATTAAACACCTGTAACTAATCTAACTTAACCTGTAACTTAAGATAAACAAGTGTTGTCAACACGGAAAAGAAACGATAATAAAAATAGTTCCTAAAAGCATCTCGTTTTATGGCCTCTAAAAACTTACATAAATTATGCCAATCAATTTGTAGTCCGAAGAGCATTTGGCATTCATTGATTTTAAGGACATTATTCACATGCTTTAGCTCCGTAAGGTATTTTATGGTCTCTAAATGCTGTCACTTATATATGAAATTCGAAGAATAATAGCTTCCCTTCCAAGTGTCAATGTGTCAGTAAGAAGGATATGTGTATATATATATATATATATATATATGGAATATCAAACATGAACACGCACGATTTTCCATGATGAAAAAATCGCCCATACCGGGGTTCGAACTCACCACCTACCTCTTGAATAGAAGGTGAGGCGTACGATATTTAAATTCCTACTTTGCAGTATTATTTGATAATTAAACGATAATTACGTTACGTAATGACACGCTGTATACAGACTTATATGCTAATTTTACCCGACCAAAGTTAAATGTTATGCTATTAGTATTAGCATCCCCACCCTTTTCGTTAAAGGGGAGAGGGGCTAAATGCGTTTTATTCTGCAGTAAAGACTGCTAATCAATGGTGTCTATATCGAAGTAAATATACACGCGCTTAGTTGACGTTGCTTTCAATTTTTAAACTGTACTTAATGGCATGGCCATGAAACAAAACATGTCGTAATTTATGAGAATGTTTCAATATTGATCAGGGATGTCAAGTTTATGATTGATATTGCGGGCCTGACTTCTTCTGGCACTTGTAGTGGGCCACATTCAGCTAAAATATTAAAATAGAAAACTAGAAATAAAGACAAACCGTATTGATACTTCCATTAATACTTATATTATTGGATGTGGATGAGATAGCCCGAAATATAAGACACTTTTGATGAGATCCAGATCCGCATCTTGGAAAGCAGAGAAATCAAATTGTAACATTACTGTAATGGGTATGTGACCTTACTGCTAAGTGGACTACAAAAACTCCCGACCAAAACGTCACCAATCTTCAACTGTGTACCAACAAAGTTGGTGGAAGAAAGCGCATTTTTTGTATAAAGCTTTATTTTTTTGTCTCGTAATTGTCGAGGGACTTTGGTTTTCAATTATATGTTAGTTAATGGTATGATCTTCTGTTACTTGTGTATTATTTTAATTACTTAAGTTTAAGTGTACGAGGGAAGCCCGAACTCCAGAGGGAGGTTTTGGCATTTTAAAATTCTTAGTTTTTGCCGTTTCCAAGTTAAACTATTAATTTTTTATCCCGACTCCCTGAAAAGATGTTTTTCCTTATTAAATTTCCTGTCGATCAGTGCTCATTAAGACTTTCTACATAAATTCTATCCAATTATAGAACTTGTCAAACCTGGACCTGCGATGGGTTAGGTCCTCTCCAAAGCTAATTTCTCACAAAAAGTTAAACCTGGTACTTTTTTTTTTATGCAGGAAGGAGCAGCCAAGGGCGAATGCCTGCAAAAATGACCACCCACCTATAGAGAAAGAAAAAAGATCCCTGAACACTCTGCGTTTGAAAGACTGGAGGTCATAGACAGGAGGAAAGATGAATTCAGGAACAGTGTTCCAGAGTTCACCAGTTGAGTAGATGAAATCTTGAAAATACCTATTAATCCTTGCGTTAGCGAGTTGAACAGAAAAGAAATGAGAATGTGTCGAAAGTCTGGTACTGCGTGATCTCCTTAAAGGAAGAGGCATGCAGTTAGAGAGTTCAGAAGAGCAGTGTCTGTTATAATAGTAAGAGTAAAGAGAGAATGAGGCAACATTGCGGAGAAGAGAGAGGGACTGAAGACAATCAGTAAGAGGCGGGGAACTTATGAGACGAAAAGCTTTTGATTCTACCTGGACAAGTAGAGCTGTGTGGGTTGAGCCATCGCACACCTGAGAAGCGTACTCCATACAGGGGCGGACAACACCCCTGTACAGAGACAGCAACTGAGTGGGGTTGAAGAAATTGCGGAGACCGTACAGCACATCTAATCTCTTAGAAACTGTTTTGGGAAGAGAATATATGTGATCTTTCCAGGAAAGATCACGAGAAAAGGAAACGCCAAAAGTGTTAAGAGAAGAGGAAGGATTGAGGATCAAGGTAAGGGGATAGTCGTGTTGAAGATTGTGACGAGTAGACAGATGAAGGAACTGAGTTTTTGAGGCATTGAAAGCCACAAGGTTTTCTCTGCCTTAATCAGAGGTAGTAGAAAGAGTAGAGGTTAGGTGTATCATAGCCGTCCCACGCGAATCATGGAGTGACTGTTTAGAAGGACGCTTTGCGAAGCGGGTGGAAAAGTAAAGAGTAGAATCATCATCGGCATAGGACTAGGAGTGGATAGGGCAGGAAGTGAGAATTAATAGATCATTAATAAATAAAAGGAAAAGGATGTGTGACAGGGTAGAACCTTGAGGAACGCCAATATTAATAGCTTTAGGAGAAGAACAGTGTCCATCTACGAGTACAACTGCAGCTATAGATCGGCCAGAAAGGAAATCAGAGATGAAGACAGAGAGAAACCGAAGGAGAGCAGTTTGGAAATTAAAGATGTGTGCCAGATTCTATCAAAAGCTTTTGTTATACCTAGCGCAATAGAAAAGGTTTCATCGAAATCATGAAAGGAGGATAGCCAAGAGTCAGAGAGATATGCAAGAAGATCGCCAGTAGAGCGTCCCTTCCGGAATCCATACTGACGATCTGAAAGAAAATTGTAAGAAAAGTGGTGTCTAAGAATCTTCCTATTAAGGATAGATTCAAAAACTTTAGAAAGGCAGGAAATCAAAGCAGCTAGACGATAGTTGGAGGGTTGAGAGCGGTCACCGTTCTTTGGGACAGGGTGAATTTTGCTTGAAAAATATGTGAATTTTGACGTAACATAGAAAAAGTCATTGAATTTCTCGAATTATAGCTGTGACTAAACTACCCTGCTGGGTCCATTAAATAAACATGTCAAAACTGGTTGAAAAACTGGATTAAAGTTAGGCCTAATATAGGTTCAAGGCCCATATAGGCCTACCATATTATCGGTATTCAAGGTTAGCCTAGGTCTGTCATGTTTAGTTGGAAGGGTTAATTTAAGATCTGATTTTAACCTCATGGATCTTTAACTTTACGCGACATGAAAGGAAATGATAATACAAAATTACACTTTAAAAACTAAAAAATATCAGTAACTATGCTGAAAATATATTTTTGGGGTTCTCAAAGTTCAGTGAATGATGTCCTCCAAGTTTTTTGTTTTTGGGTTAGTTCGTACAACTCTCAACACATTATATAACTCAGTGGTTACCAACTCAGTTGTCACTGGGCAGATTTCAAGCCATTATAAATTTTCACCAAAAATGAAAGAAAAATTATTCTACACAGTAGTTATACGTAAATATCTCGTTTTTGGAGTGAACGTAGTCCCTTTTCTTTATCTAGTCTGTAGTTGATTTCACTTTCATTATGGGGAGGGCCGGGAAGAAATTTGGGGCCATTTAGGGTGCCGGGATAGAGAAAGATTGTCAACCACTGCATTATATTTTTAAATTTTAATTCATCTTCTTTAATGTGAATTATAGCCTCCAGCTCAACTTGTATTTCGAATAGCTAGAAAAGTTTATAATCTATTACTAGATCTCAGGCCAAAGTAGACTAAAGTTAGCAGACGACCAGCCAGTTAGGGGACCAATTCGGACCTATAAACATTTGTCGATGGGAAATTTCATTGACATTTTAATAATCTAACTCTACCTAACCTAGGCGTGACCTAATTGAGCCTAACCTAGCATAACCAACACCCTAACTTAACTGCATCACACATTAAAAGAAAATGTCCTTAAAATGTCTTGTCAATGAAGTGTTATTATCCCGACGTATTCAATAATTTTACTGGTTATGATATATTTATTCCGTAGTTATATTTTATTTTAAAAAATGCAGTTAGGTTTAAAAAAATAAGAAATAAAAATATATAAAACTACAAGAAACGCAATAAAGCTATGTCTATATAATTTTATGTACTCGTATATTGGTAAACAGATTAAAACATTTTTAAATTACCTTTTAGCAGTTTGAGGTATTGGACTAAGTCTGCGCACTCATCATTTGCTTTTTGTAATAGGCTTTCAGTAACGTACTCAAATGTAGTAATTATAAATATTATTTCATACGAAAATTTATGAGCGAATTTTCATACTGATATGGTCAATTCAGGGTGATATATTTAATATCAGACACCAACAACACCCAAGAAATTACACACCAATTAGCTACGACGCTGAAGTATGAGTTACAATGCCGTTATTTTAAAAATCTAGTGAAATAGCAACATATAGAAAAAGGTTGTAAGTTGGCAAACAGTAATGACCTTATTTTTCTTTAATTAAAGTTAGACTGTAAACTTTTACGAAGAATGGACCTATTCTAAATTTGTTCTTATGAAGTAGGCTTTATAGATTCCAAGCGTACAGGAAAATATAGATATATATATATATATATTGTTAGATCATACCCGTGAAATTGTATGTGATAATTACGATAATGAGTGACTTTAAAAAGCATCAGTATTAAATTTGGGATTAAAAACGTTGAATCTTTTTTATCTTTGAGTGCAGTCTTCCCTTCTACCCCCCCCCCCCCCCCCGAGCATTACGGTAAGCTTAATGATATTATTTATAATTATTACTACCTACTTTTGAGTTACTCTAGTATAGTGTATTATTAAATATAAATATATAAATTATTTGTATATTCCCTTAATCGAATTAGGCGAAATGCCTGAAATTTTTAGGCATTACGTGAAATGGCTAGTTTCACACATTGACTGTAACATATATTGAGTATAAGTTAATTTTTTGAGCGACAATATTAAAGCCAGTAGCATAGTAGAAAAATTAGAAATTTTTTATACCAATGTAATATTATTTATTGCATTTATTTCTTATTTCATGACAATAACCTTGGCATATTGACGCCCACAAGCGAGAAAGTATTTTGGGTAGATGGAGGAGGGAAAGGTATTCATTAAAGTAATACCATTCGTCACTGTAGTATTTCTTTAAAATAATTTTAACCCATTGATTACCAGTTAAAACTTTTATAAACAAACCGACATTACGAAAATATGGATATTGTAGTTCGCTCATATTAACTCAAAGACACTTTTCAAATTACAATAGTGAGTGAACTAACTTGCTTCAAACTTGCTACACACCCACATAATAGTAAAAGAAGATTTTGCCTGCTACATACTTCAACTACGTTTCACGATAATAACATCTCTTCTTTGCTTGCTCTGATTTTTATGATTAAATGAGATGAAAAAATTTAACAAAAAAAAAAATGGCTCTTTATAAGGTATACTGCACTTTGGAAGATATTTTGTGCAGTCGTTAGAGATGATTCCTTAACTTCAAGTAAAAAAGGTAAAGAAGAATTAAAACTTTAATCCATTTTAAGGACCTTTTCCTTTAGATTTTCATTTAATGTCACCAATATTATGATTTTGTAATAATGGCAGCGTAATTATTCATTTTATATCACTTTGTATCGTTCCTACGAGTGCGGTGTCAGAGCTCCTTATACAATGAGTATAGATCTGTCACTGTTATCTCGACTTACTAACAAAATGGTTCGATCCGCTACTTTTATGCCTATCTATCTATCTATCTATCTACCTATCTGTCTATCTATTTATCAATCTGTATTGACGGTATGACAATTTATCTTAAAACAAAAAAGAAACAGCGTTCATATTGTTTCAAGTCTTTTGCTATTCTAAAAGCTATTGAATATAACTAAGCCGCTTGTGACGATAAAATAAGCAGTATTGGGTTCTCACCAATATATATTCAAGGTTTTTTTTTTTTATTTATTCTCGTGGTTAAAACCTGGAACAAACGGGCAAGATCGACATAAACACGTTCCCTGTAATTTAGAACAACGTGTGCAGTAATTTCAGATTCGAGAGAGATACTGTAAAAATATTAACGATTTTAACGTTATTCTTTCTTCCATTGAAAAGGTTCGTGATTTATTTACATCTTAATTTATTTAACAAAGGAAATGATGTAATTTGAGAACCAGAGCTACTCTATGCTTTTCAGATGTAATTGGGGTTTTTATGTTTTCAAAGTTTAACATCAAAGGACTCACTCTGGAAAGTCAGGGATACCATATTTGTTTAGCTATTTGTACTGAATCTCTCTCTCTCTCTCTCTCTCTCTCTCTCTCTCTCTCTCTCTAAAACAATCTTTAGTGAGCAAAGAGAGAACAAATTTATTTGCCGAGAGTTAATAGCACGCGAATAATGGCAGGTTTGTACGTTATGGAAGGATGATGAGAATTTCTTAACATTTGCTCTGATTACGATAAACCAAGTTTTTCTAACATCTAATATTCACCCTTGGCCCCTCCTTCCTGCATTAAAAAAAAATTACGCTATAGTCAACGTATGGATATACGTGAAGGTGAGCAAATATATACAATATGCGATTAAATATTTATTTATTTTATAAATATTGACAACAATGATTTAAGTACAAAATTTCATACACATTTGGATGATAATAATACTAAAAATAATCCTACAATGTAGGCGATTCCAAAACTGAATAAAAATCTCATTAAATTCAGCTTAATGGATGATTTAAAAGTCATCCATCAAACTACCTTCACAAGCTATAAAATTAGGGTTAGAAATAATTGAAAAGTATTTCAACACATACTGTATATATACAGGGTGTTTCATAACATGTGGGACGCACTTTCAAGATGGATTCAGGACCTGAAAACAATGAAAAAAGATTATATAAACATATGCCCGAAATCGCTTTGTTTCCGAGTTACAGCCCGTTTTCTGTTCCAACAATTCTTTCCGCAAACTGTTTACAAACACTGCTTGCCCACAATGTTTG
Source organism: Bathynomus jamesi (assembly GCA_023014485.1). Lineage (NCBI taxonomy): Eukaryota > Metazoa > Arthropoda > Malacostraca > Isopoda > Cirolanidae > Bathynomus > Bathynomus jamesi. The sequence goes on along the minus strand of JAJOZX010004963.1, from coordinate 31,911 downwards.
TGAGTGTGTACGAGACTTATTTCATGTATGGCCTTGCCGATTGTAATGTTTCGTACACTCTATGACACGTTTCAATATCGTTGAGTGTAGAGCCATCAGTCAGTCAGAAGTGCATCGCGGTGTTTCACTGTTCGTATTCGTAACTTCTTACTTTGAATAAGTGCAGTCCAGTAAAAAAAAACCTTAGAAGTTTTTAGGTTATTCATTGATAGTGTGCACTTGAAGTGAAAATGGAGGCTCATTCAAAGTGAGAAATGGCAGAAATGCATCTTATGTATGAACTTGCCGAGTGTAATGCGGCCGAAGCAAGATGTCTGTATGCGGAAAGGTTTCCGAATCGCCGTCTGCCAGATAAGAAGACCTTACAGAGAATAGACGAGCCTCTTGGCGATACAGGATCATTCAACAAGCGAGTTTCAGATGGTGGTAGACCAATCAGCGCCAAAACTGTTGAGTTGGAGGAGCGGGTCCTGAATCGCGTGGAGGAACATCCTGGTGTCAGCAACCGAAGGATAGCAGCAGCAGAGGGTGTAAGTTACACAACTGTATGGAGAATTTTACGGGAACAACAGCTTTACCCATATCACATTCAGAGAGTACAAGGCCTTACTGAAGCTGATTTCCCACCACGAGAGGCTTTTTGTACTTGGTTCCTTCAACAGTGTGCTCGCGATCCTCTTTTTCTATCCTCCGTGTTGTTTTCTGATGAGGCTGTCTTCACAAGAAATGGCATGATCAATTTTCACAACACTCATCACTGGGCCGAAGAGAATCCGCATGCCATCATCCAGTCAAGGCACCAACAACAATTTAGTATCAATGTATGGGCAGGACTTATTGCCGAGAACTTAATCGGTCCTTTTATTTTGCCTGGAAGATTAACAGGAGCATCCTATTCCAATTTTTTAAGGAATGATTTAAACAATTTTCTAGATGAAGTTCCTCTTGGTGTCCGATGTCGTATGTCGTTTATGCATGATGGCGCTCCGCCTCATTTTAGTCGAGTAGCCAGAGACTATTTGGATGACCATTTCCCTGATAAATGGATAGGCCGTGGAGGACCCATTGCGTGGCCTGCTCGCTCCCCAGACCTCAATCCACTCAATTTTTACCTGTGGGGTCATCTGAAATCCATCGTTTACGTGACACCCATTGACAACGTTGAAATGCTTCGCCAACGTGCAGAACAAGGATGTCAGAAAATCCGAGCAATACCTGTAATATTTGAACGCGTCAGGCATCTATGACGAGGCGTGTTCAGGCGTGTATTCAAGCGCAAGGCGGTCATTTTTGAGCACTTCTTTTAAAGGTAAGGCGGATACTTGCTGGAACACATAACGGGCTGTAACTCGGAAACAAAGCGATTTCGGGCATATGTTTATATAAACTTTTTTCATTGTTTTCAGGTTCTGAATCCATCCTGAAAGTGCGTCGCACATGTTATGAAACACCCTGTATAAGGATTCGTCGGTATTGTATACAAGCTTACCTATTAATAAAACATTTACTATAATCAAATAGTACCTCATTAAAATGGCGAGTCAAAATTTGCATTACAAATACAGAGAGTTCACAAAAGTAAATAGACACTACGATGATTGTCCCCCAAGAACAAATGTCAAAGCTCATCAATGGAGTGCCAGAACGTGTGCCAACTTTACTTAATGTAAAGGGGAAAAACAACACGATTCTAAATATATTGATTCAATAAATGTGTCATTATTTATTGATTCTTAATATCAAATAAAAAAAAGTTTGGAAATAAAACAATGGTGCCTAATTACCTTTGTCAACACACTGTGCATAACAATAAAACTGAGCCATAAAACAAAGCATACTGAGACGACATAAATTAACACACACACACACACACACAAAAAAAAAAAGGTAACACATACAGTATTAACACATTTATAGAAGCAATTGAGTATTTATTGGATAATACTAATATAAAGATAGATGATACTAATATCACGATGGCTGATACTATTATTAGATTGGGAAAAGGAATCAATATGGGAGGAAGTAGTGAGTACTTCGTATATAATAGATTTATATGTCATATAAAGAATTCTTATTTATGGAGAATAGATTAAAGTGTATTTATGTATATTGTGTGTGTGTGTGTGTATGTATAGGTATACATGCGTGTGTATACATGCGTGTGCGTATACATGTTTGTGAGAGAAAAGAAGTGCCGATATGTGTATATAATAATAATAATTTTAGGAGAGCCAGAAACTGACACACCGCTCAGGCCAACAAATGCGGATATTGCACAAACTCTCGAGTTATTATTACAAGCACCATCGGGAACCGAACCCCTGACCTTAGTGTCAAAACTTCGCTTATAAGGAAACGGTGTTACCAATTGAGCTACGGGGCACTATCATGTGTGTACATATATTTGTGTGCATGTGTGTGTGTGTGTGTGTGTGTGTGTGTGTGTGTGTGTGTGTGGACTGGTATGTGTTTATGTATGTGCGTGAGGGTGTGTAGGGAATGTCTGTGGTGTATGTGTGCAAATATATATGAATGTATGTATAAATTCAGCTGGGTGTATGTGTACAAATGTATATGAATGTATGTATAAATTCAGCTGGGTGTATGTACACAAATGTATATGAATGTATGTATAAATTCAGCTGGGTGTATGACTGTATGTGTACAAATGTATATGAATGTATTTATAAATTCAGCTGTATGTAAGAAAGATAAGAAAAATAATTTTCAGGTTTCAGTCACAATCGCTTATATGACAGTTAATAAATAAAATTAGATTGTTTTTTAAAAAATGTTTGAATGTTTGTCAGAATAAAACATAAGGGTTGCATCTGTGATCACAATACAGTTATTTGGATGGGTTGACTGAATTATAAACGCATACATACACACACTATCAAAATCTCATTTCCCAACAAATTGTGGTGAGAAGGCAGAAACATCCAGGATGTAAAATACAGAATGTAATGAAGCGAAGAAAAGTTAGAAACTAAAGAGTACACATCCATTGACACGGGCGTCCTAGTGGACCAGCGCTCCCCAACATGGCAAAAGTCCACACCTGTGGTATTTCATACGCCATGCGTGGAGACACGTCCAGGTCTTGTCAAAAATATGAGAGACAGGGTCCCGAACTTACAGTACATACTTCTAATAAGCTTCCTCCTCCATTCCAACTAACTTGCAGCCACCTCTCTTACATCACCCAGATCAAGTCCATCCTTCCTCACGCAATCATTTACTATGCACATCCATCTTCCCGGTCTTCCTCCTCTCCTTCTACTTTCGCACTCTTAAACACTCTTTTCACAATTCTGCCATCTTACATTCTTTCCAACACTTTCCTCAATTTTCGTTTCCACTTACTTCTGAACATTACACCTTTCCAGAAGCACATGATTTCTTAGTCTCTCAATCCGACCCACGTCACACATACTTCTTAGATTATTCATCTCAGCTACTTTTACTCTTGACTTCTACTTTTCATGCCCTGCCAATGTTTCATACCCATACAAAAGTGTTAGTACTAACACACCTTCATGTAGACATCTCGTAGCATCCCTACACAGTCTCCACTTTCTCACAACCACTTCCAGCACACCCGCCATCTTTCATCCTTGATTCATTCTACTGTTCATTAGAATTTCTCTTATTTTCCACAATCAATAACTTGCTCTTACTACCATTCATTTCCAACAATCTTCTCTCGGACACCACCACAAAACTCTTAACAACCTCTTTCATATCACAATCACTCTGAGCAAACAGCACAACATCATCCGCTTACAACAAATCTGACAGGTCTCACCTATTCCCTTCGCACACCAGACTCATTGCTCTTCTTAGCAGGGGCACATTCACCTCTCTCATCACTCCATCCATAAGCAGAATGAACAACCACGGAGACATCACACATCCCTGACGCACGCCAATACTTATATTAAACCATTCATTTATTTCTTTATTTACTTTCACACATGTACTATTTCCATCATATAAACTCTTCACCGTATTCATGAGTCTACCGCCAACCTCATATATACCCAAGACCTGCCACAGTGCTTCTCTATTTACTCTTTCATACAATTTCTCAAGATCCTATGTTCTAAGGCCACGCTTCTCAAACTAGGGGTCGCGTAAATATTATTGGGGGTCGCAGAAACATTTGAAAATATTATTTTTTTCATAAATATACAGTGTTAGTACCCATTGCTTTTATGACATTGAGTGAAAGGTCGCGAAAAAATTTGTCTGATCCAAAGGGGTCGCGAGTGAAAAAAGTTTGAGAAGCCCTGTTCTAAGGCATTCTGTTGCGTGTCCTTCTCACACCGCCAAATCCCATTATATTTATATTTGCACTCCTCTTATCTCTTCGATCCATCAAAATCTCAAAATATTCCTTCCATCTATTCCGTAGATCCGCATCCGCTGTGAACATCCTTCCATTTTCACCCGTTACTCTCAAACGTACTTTCTTAGTTTCATTCCTGCACTTCCGCACTTCCTTCCAGAACAACTTTCTGTTCTTTATATAATTCTTATTTATTTTTATGTAGGAAGGAGGGAGCAAGGACGAGCGCCCCAAAAACGCCCCCCCCCCCACATATATAAGAAGGAGAGAGCCAAAATCAAGGTCTCTGAGGCCCATGATACTTTTTTTTATAAATTTTGAAAAGACTGTGTAGTATGTGAAATGCATGTATTTGTAGTGAAGAATAGAGAGAGAAGTGTATTGCTCACAAAGTAGATGAGACACGAAAAGAGCTAAGGAGAAAAGTGACAGGATCAGCTAAGGAGAAAAGTGACAGGAGAAACGGGAGTTCCAGCACTCCCTGTCTCCTGCCTAACGTCCCCTCTGGAGTACTTCCTGGTCAATTAGTGGCTACAGTATATATATAATTATATATATATATATATATATATTATATATATATATATAAACTAATTAAACTAATTAGTTTTTAAAAACTAAACTAATTAACTAATTAAAAAACTTATTAATTAATCATCCTCTCAAACTAATTAATTACTCTGTTTCTTCTGCCGTACTAGTCTCTTCACACTTCTCTTGCTCTCTTCATACGCTCTCTATTTTTTTAAACTTTTTTCTCTCTCATAATTACTCCACACACACACACACACACACACACACACTCACACACACAACAACATCCATTTCCTCCTTTTATACTCAACTCGGCATCCTACCACGATGGATGTTGCCCCTTCTTTCCGTCTGTTTTAACAACTCCTCTCCCCACACACACTTCTTGCATTCCTTATCAGACATTCCTGATTCACATTTCTTATCAGACACTCCTGATTCATATTCCTTATCAGACACTCCTGATACACATTCTTATCTGACACTCCTGATACACATTCCACATTTCACTCGTATCCATTTGTTCTTCATCACTTACTCTCTTATTGTACTCCTCTACCGCTCTGACCATTAACTTTTCCACTTTAATTCTTTCGTAACCAACTTCTTTCCATTCTCACTCTTCCACTCTCCACACAATCTCACTTTATACAGGATTCTAATGTGGTTAGAGAGGCCCTTATTCATACTTCTCACGAAACGTGTGTCACATACCTTTTCCAGCATTTTTCGCTTCACGAGCACATAGTTTATCAAACTTCTCTTATCATGTATATCATCTGTTCTACACCAGGTATACTTATGTACTCCCTTAGATTAAAAAAAGGATTTCGTTATACACAGCTCGCTCTTATTGCATAACTCTTTCAGTTTACACCTATTATCATTCACTTCTGGTACAACATGTTTCCCCCAAACCTCATTCATTGGACTCACTTTTTCATTCATATTTCCTATTACAGACATTTTGTAACATTCAGACACCCTCCTGATCACACTATCAAGCTTTTGCCAGGAGCGTTCTTGTTCTTTCTCATCCTCACACTTATTATCAGACGGCGCGTATATATATATATATACCTTTCCTTTCAACCGTTCAGGTTATAATCGTGACTGGCTACAAAATTTTACTGCTGGGTAGCCAGTCTGGCCATTTTTAGGAGGTAACATTACTCTTTTATTTAAATATAATTTGCGAAAGAATATATACTTTTATGCTTTTAAATCTGCTTTGGTTTCATGTATTTTTACAAAATATTCACTTTATTATACAGGGTGGGCCGTAAGTTTCCATACATAGGAAAAATTAAACGTTTGTTTTTATGTTTCAGATACCCTAAGAATATGCGTTTGACGTAAGATCTTGTTTACTGATGAAACAAATTTTTACGTCAATGGAGAGGTTAATCGGCAAAACATACGTTATTGAAGTAATGCTAACCCTAACTGGCTGAGTCCGACGAAGATGCAAGGTGCCGGTAAAGTGATGGTGTGGGCCGGGATATGGGTGACAGAATTATTGGACCAATTTTGTCAGTGGAAATCTTAATGCCGAAAGGTATCTTAACATGTTGCAAGAAGAGATTTTCCCATCCCTGCTAAACGAGGAAGGTAACTTCCCAGTTTACTTCCAGCAAGATGGAGCTCCACCTCATTATGGTCTTCACGTGCGTCGGTATTTGGATCAGCAGCAGTTTCCGGATGCTTGGATTGGTCGGCGTGGTCCTGTGGAGTGGCCTCCCAGATCCCCAGATCTCACCCCCCTTGATTTCTATCTTTGGGGGCACTTGAAGGCCATGGTGTATCAGGAAAAGATACGAGACATAAATCATCTAAAGGAACGTATCACCAACGCCATTACAAGCATAACGTCAACTGTGCTAATGCGTGTTCATCAACAGTGGGGAACACGTATTGAAATGTGTTTTCAAAAACAATGGCAACCATGTAGAGCATATTATATAAATAAAAATGGTTGTCCATAAAAAAATGTTTATTTTTCCTATGTATGGAAACTTACGGCCCACCCTGTAGAATTAGTAATATACCTTAACACTCAGAACGGTCATTGTCTCATATATATGAGACAATGTGACAACGCAAATTAGAAAACGAACACAATTCCCAGAATTACCGTAACTGAAACAATGTATGTTTTCAGTTAACTCATCGGCTAATCCAAAACAAGTTCAGGAAAAATAATTAAGAGCTATTGAAGAATAGGGACCCTAGCCTTCTTTAGTTAGCTTTATAAGGCTAACTAACGAAAATATCATGACCTAACCTAACCAATCGTCAAGGGCGTACAGTTAACCTAACGATTGGTTAGGTTAGGTCGTGATATTTTCGTTAGTTAGCCTTATAAGCCTAACTAAAGAAGGCTGGGGTCCCTATTCTTCAATATTATGAACTTCTGATGTTCGTTTTAATAAAGCATACATGGTATTGGTACCAGTTATGAAGCCTTAAAAGTTAAACTTTAGTTTGTGCTTAAATTTTATTTTCTTTGATTTGATGACTATTGTAAGGTACACTATTATAAAGTTTTTAGTAATTTTAGGCAGTTAATTTCGCAAACCAAAAAATTATTGTCTTAAAATCGTCCATCGAAAGGGATAAAGTAATTGTTTATAATAATAATGCGCAATTATTTTTTTCTGAATTTATTTTTGATTAATCGATGGAGTTAATTTAATTGAAAATGCCTTTGTTTCAGTTAAATTTGGGAGGCCTGTTTTCGTTTTCTAATTCGAGTTGTCACTTCTCTGTCTTTTTGTTTCTGGGAATTTGTGTAACCTGTAGCCATTTTCGGATTAAATTTTTACGATTCAGGGCTCTACATATTTTCACTTTTACTTATAAAAATGAATACATGTTGCACATTCCGGGAGCCCTTGCAACGATCAACCGATCCCAGAATCCATGAGTTATAAGGTTATTATAAGGAAATTTTAAAAATACACACTTGTGACAAAGTACAAAAAAAAAGCGAGTCAGACTTTCAAAATTGGTAGTATATTCAAAATTAGAACACAATTTTTTTAGTACTGGTAACAGTTTTTTCAATATCTGACGCTTCTGAAAACAGAAATATATTTTATCATTCTAAAATAGAAAATAGGTTGATTGAGTTGTCACTACGTAAATATCGTTTTTGAAATGTAGCGAATCTGATGAGTTGACGCACAGTTGGTAAAGTTTTCGTATTATAAAACTTATATTTTAATGCATTATTTTAAACGTTACAGAAATGTCACACATATCCATATAGGGTTAATTAATAATGCACAAATTTAATAATACACACAATAACCTTTAAAGATACACAAAAAAAATTTAATAATGCACATTTTGTGTATTAATACACGCTAAAATAGCCTATAGTATACCATGAGCCAATCAAAACTTCTGCCTCGTTGTCGCTTCTCTGTTTTATTTAGGGTCTCTATGCTCGTAGTTGTCACTCGTTATCCCTTTACATGTTTCACACACATGCTTTCTTGTACTTCGTTGACAGGTGCCTGTTCGGCGTCCGTATGCCCGGGCTTCGGTGACCTCTCATTTACATACATTCCAACCACATTAACATTCGCGTGATATAGATGTTGTTTAATATGTACACGTATTAATGAGAATAACCTTTAAAAGTGCTTGACAGGTAAATTATGCAATATGCTTTGGTCAGTATACAAACAATATTTAAGTTTTGTTGTCAGTTTTTGTTTTCATGAAAACTGTCATTAAATTTGGCTCTCCACGTAACGATAGAATATCATAAAAATGTCAGTGACATAATAGAATTATCTGTTTTCAGTTTGAAAACCTTCTAAAGACTTTCTTTTGTTATTTTGGAATTTTGCATTGGGTGCTGGTTAAGTATGCGGTCTCATCTGAGTTTTGATAGAATATTTTCGTTAAAACTAACGAAAAATATCACGACTTAACCTAACCAATTATCAAGGGCGTACAGTTGATCTATTAGTAAATAGTAAATACTATTCCAGAAACAACAATGTTATAATTAATAATTAATAGATCACTGTACGCCCTTGATAATTGGTTAGGTTAAGTCGTGATATTTCGTTAGTTTTAACGAAAATATTCTGTCAAAACTCAGATGGTAGACCGCATACTTAACCAGCACCTTGCATTGTTATTTTGAATAACGTTGCTGTGTCATTTCAGAGTACGCTCAATCATATTTTCAAGAAGGCTATCCACTCTCAATTTTTGCTGTGTTCATTGTCAAAGGATATTTTATCTTTGTTAAAATAACTATAATTAAGAGTATTTTATGTAACAGTTGATGGTGGGTTCCATTTCCTGCAACTTGTTTTCTGAATGTACAAATTTACAGGTAAATAAAGTTACTCTCAAACGGTATTATTATGTTTATGACCTTCTCGGAAAACTAAAAACAAAGCATTATTAATTGGTGCAAATTAAAAAAAAACCCGTTAGTTTAAAAAACTACTCACTAAACTACCTCTCAATTCTCTCCCAATCGGGAAATCCTGATGTATTTAGTGAAAACTGGAAATGAAAGTACTGTACACAATTTATTAACGTACAGGGTGGGCAAAAAGTCTGGGCACCCCCTCAAAATAAGATAGTGTACATGAAATAAAGAATTCATTGCATATTAACATTTTTAACATTTAATTCAATTTTTAATTTAACAAAAAAAATTACTAAAATGCTAAAAATTAGGTATGCAAATATGAGATACGTGACTATTAGATATGTCAAGATTTAAGGGGGTGCACAAACTTTTGCCCACCCTGTAGTATACGTATATACACAGGGTGTTCGAAAAATCCCATCATCCCCTACAAAATGTACATATTGTAATACCAATTTTATTTTTGTGTGATTAATTGAATTTATACGTGATTCATTGACATTTTTTTCTTTTCCAGGTATTAGAGTTGTGTGAACAGTGGCAGACCAGTCCACTTACACTCTGGAGGAAAGGATAGTGATGAGCACATGGGCTCATGAAAGGTCACATACTGGCAAAACGATGCATGATATCCATAATGATTTCAACACAAGATTCAATAAGGCCGCACCACCAAACAGAATGATATTACGCTGGGAGAAAAAGCTGTTTGAAACTGGCTCCATCAAGGATAGACCACGGTCGGGAAGACCAACAACGCGAGCAGAACAATGTGAAGGTGTGATTGCGTCGGTGGCTCGTTCACAAAAAAATCACTTGGGAAACGATTACAAGAACTTGCAGTCCCCATGTCCACAATGAGAGTTCACATGACAAAAGATCTTGGCATAAAACCATACCGTCCGTCATTTGTTAATGAATTAAGCGATACAGACCTGCAAAAACGATATGAAGCCTTTGAACGCCTTGTTATGAAACCTTTGTTACGAAAATGATGGTGCACAACAGATATTCTTGATTAATAACTGTAATTAGTAACTGTATTTGCTGTAATTAAAGTAATTGTTGCGAGTGACTTTTTCTTAAATTACACCTACCACAAATAAATACAATTAATCGCACAAAAATAAAATTGGTATTACAATATGTACATTTGTAGGGGGGGGGGGGGTGACTGGACTTTTCGATCACCCTGTACAGTAGAGGAAAGATGTTTTTTATATAAACAGTGTTTTCATCCAGTATTTCACAAGAAGAACAGAAAATGTTCATATAAACTGGAAGAAATCATAATGAATTTGCTTCAGACTGTGTAAAACCTTATAAAATCTTCATAAATGCTCACACTAGTCCATTTTGAATTCATACACACAGTGGTGTGTGTGTATATATATATATATATATATGAAATAAATAATGTACATGAAATAAATGATGTACACTTACAAAGGTGTATATATATATATATATATATATATATATATATACGCAGTTATAGCACCTTGGTAGTAAGGAAGGTTGCAGTCAGAAGAGTATTTGGGTTTGTCTGTTTTGTTGTGAGCATACAATTTGAGAAATCGTGGGCATGCAATTTGAGAAATCGTTTTACCTTCTGACCTTCCAATTCGAGTAAAAAGGACAATCATAAGGCGTCGCCATGACTTAACTGAAACTTAGTTGTGTAAGATCAAACGTTATAAATAAACAACAGTTGAGAAGTTAAGAAACACAACTCCTTCACTCTTAACGGGTTTTCCAAGAACGATATATAACTGGTCCAAAAACACTAAAAAAATATGAGATCAATAAAAATAATCAGAATAATTCGAAGATTTGTTCAATTTTTCTTGAAATTTCCCTCTTAATTTCTTTTTTTTCGATACGATTATAATCTCCCTGTGCTTTATTAGGTTTGAATATTTGGTTTGATTCCACCATCTCTGTAACATTAACTCGCTTAGAAGGATTAACAAAGAAGTAATTGTACCGCTAGTCACAATCGCGAATGCAAAACACGTCTTGGAAAGGCTTAGCGAAGGGGTTTCGTCTTTTACAACCACACATTCCTCGTTTGAATGTAACCATTTGGAGGCAAGTTTGTCCATTATTCCTGATGATGTCAGACGAATGATTCTGTAAATTGAGATTTAATAAATAACTGTTTGATATCGTTTAAAAGACATTAATTTCTCGTGTTCTGACTTTCAGAACATAAGGGACTTAAAAGAACCTGCACTTGTGTCCGGCAAGCATGTCTATGAAGTGTGGTTTATTATGTTACATTTTGCCTATGGTAAGGATAGCTTACTATAAGACAGGAAGTAGGCCAAGCCTAGTCTTCGTTATTAAGCTATTTCAGTAGGCCCACTGTGTTGAAGAGTTTAGTCTAAATTTGTTTTTTAGTATGTTAAGCGCAACTACTAAGTTAGCTTTATTCTATACAGTACTTGTTTTTAGCTCATCCATCCAGCCTGTCCCACATTCTCCTTAACACATTTCAACTAGGCTTAATCCTACAATAGTTAATGAGGCTTTAGGCGTCAGGAGGTTTTGAAATACATAATAGCATTAATATTCTCTGCTTATCTGTATTTTATTTACATACTGAGAATTTTTTAAAACATACTGAACCTAATTCACTGGTATACGATCACGAAATTAGAGATAATTTACTTAAGAAATGTTTGCCATATACATAACATAAAAACTCACTGTGCCTGAGAAACTATTATTGAATTAATAAGCTACGCTTATTTGCACCGTATTTAAATATATATATTTCATATTCTGTGGTAGTGCACCTCAAAAAGGATAAATTTAGTGGAAAAGTATTAGTGATGGATGTTCTATTTACCACATCTCTCTCTATCTACAGGGTGTCCCGTAAGTCTGGACCCATAGGGAAAAATAATAAAATTACAAAATAGTCCAAAAATTTATTACATAATCTGTTCAAAGTGTCCGCCGTTGTGTCGCACACATAGTTGAAGACGCAATCTCCACTGCGACAGCACTTTCTGAATCACAGTCGCAGAAATTTCTTGACACGCCTCCACAATGCGTGCTTTAAGGTGGAAAATGTTCTGAAGTTTGACCTCGTACACTTTGGCTTTCAAGTGGCCCACAAATAAAACTCCAGTGGAGTAAGATCATAATAAAAAAAATAATAAAAATAATAATAAAAATAATAAAAAAAATATATTATAAATAAATTTGGACTATTTTGTAATTTTATTATTTTCCCTATGGGTCCAGACTTACGGGACACCCTGTATATAAGAATTAACTCCGTCTTCTATAGTTCATTCTTCCTTGGTATAGAAATCATGCAGCTTGGCCTAGGCCCTGAGGCGAGGGCAGCACGATTACCAAATTTTTATTTTTCGTAAAATATGACTATTTTTTCAGATATTTCTAATTTAAAAGTATATTTAAATTATACTTTAATATATTTAAAGAAAAATTAAATAAAAAGACCTAAGGAAATAACTATAAAAATAAAAAAACAAAGCTAAATTTGCCTTCTGTCCAAGATTTCTGCAAATCGAAAATGTTTTTTGTACGCAAGATGAAGGTATCCAGAAAAGAAATTTGGCGGTTGTATGTTGAATGAACAATTTTCTGAAGTTTCATAAAGCAGAAAATGCGAATCAAAGAAGAACAAGGTCTGAAAAATAAAAAATAAAAAATTAATTAAGTTTGATTTTCTAAATTTTGAGTTAATTTTTGTCTGTAAATATGTATAATACAATTTTGAGAGACACCGGTAACTATGAGCAAAAAAGAATTACTGTAAATCCTGAATGAGGGAGCTCAAATAGAATTTGAGACGCGATATATCAGTTTCAAATTAAAGAGAAATTTAGCTATCTTTAATAAACATGTCTTTTTGAAGATCATATAAATACAGTATGCAGAAAGGAGAAGGTAGTTTAATTTATTTGCAAAAACTGAAACGCAGCTTCAGTATGGCGATGAGAACATTGATTGTAAACAGTCTGGTAATATGAGTTACATAGTCTACTGTACTCTCATTTAGAATAGATGCTCCACAACTTTGGTAAGAGAGGTTCAAAAAATGCAAAATTTTGCAGCGAAAGCGGCAGGTAGGTATGGAAAGAAAATCACGCAACTTGTTTTAGAGAAAAGTTGAGCTCACTAAATATAACTTGAAACTACGATTTGACAACTCCTCACTGGATGTTACAGTTTTCTTTAAACCCTCGATGTGGATCTCAGAATTAACGATCTGCAAACAAGCATGAGACGATCCCATGCTGATAAAATGGCAGTGTCACAAGTCATTCCATCACTATAGAATAACCATAACTCCTTTTTGTATATTAGGGAATAACTCTACCTTTCCGTCATAGGTGCTTTCAATTCCTTTTGTGAGCGAAGGCACGACTAAACTTGGATCTTCATTGAGCATTTTAGCAACGTCTTTGAAATGCCTGAAATCTTCAGTTGTTGCTGTTGACTTCAGAGAAACAGTATTTTAAAGATATGAGAAATACGAAAAAGATTATCCTTAAAAATGTCTTTAACCCTTCAATGCCAAACATTTTGTAGGGTTAAGTCTAAATGCGTGTATTTGAAACGGTACGTATTCAACCCAGTCGGCGTTAGAGGGTTAAAAATAGAATGCCATGACAAAATTTTCTAACCATATTAATTTCTATATTAATTAAGTGATTTTATATGTATGCACACCTTATAGTTTCGGCTAAAAATAATCGTAGTCACAGAAAAAAGCATTTAGGAACGCCATCTCCTGAATGAACATTTATATTTTAATTTTTTACGTTTAATTTTTGCATAACAGTTTCAGGTAAACGAGTCTAACGTAAAATGAAAGTCAGGTTTATTGAACACATTTTCAGCTCGAATAAAAAACTGAATTTATAAGAAAGTTACTCCACAAATTATGAATAGACCGTAATTCTCTTGGAAAAAAATGATTAATTTTTATCTTAAGCAGATGAATAAATGGGTTTTAGGCGAATTTGTCTACAACAATTTGTCTACAACAATTTATCTACAACAACAATTAGTCTACAGATACAATTTATCTACAATAATTTGTCTACAGATACAATTTGTCTAGAGAAACTATTACTAATATTGGACCTAGTATGTTTCATGGACTGCTCTCCATTTTCCTGCGAAATTGAAAACAAGGGCAGTCGATGACCCCTGATTTTGTTTCTGCAATCCGTTAGTAGTATAGCCGCAAAAGGGGGAGAGTGCAGGAATGTTGCAGGTTATTATGTAATGTTGCAAAGGGGGAAGGGGGGTTGTTGCAAAGGGGAGGGGGTTGTTGCAAAGGGGAAGGGGGTTGCAATGGGGGTTGTTGCAAAGGGGGGTGGGGAAAGGGGGGTGGGGGGAAAACTTGGAAGCGGCGTTATCCCCCAAGAGAAAGGAGGAGGAGGAGAGAAAGGAGGAGAGGTGTTCACTGGCAGGAGCCAAGTGCACACTAAGACTTCCAGCCGGGCTGGCGTGTTATAGGCTCCTAATCAGCCAGAATCAGCCAGTTGGCTGAGCCAGGTGAGAGACGCCTGAAGGAAGAGAGAGAGAGAGATGCCTGTAGGAGGGAGAGACGCCTGAAGAAGAGAGAGACGCCTGTAGGAGGGAGAGAGCCTGAAGGAGAGAGGATAGGTACACATGCAGGAGTACACATGCTGGAGGTACACATGCCGTAGGTACACATGCAGTAGGTACACACATACGTATACATGCAGGAGTACACATGCAGTACACATGCTGGAGGTACACGCACACATGCAGTAGGTACAACATGCTGGATGTACACATGCAGTACACATGCTGGAGGCAAACATGCAGGAGAGAGAGAGAGAGACGCCTGAAGGAGGAAGATACATGCAGGAGAGAGAGAGAGAGAGAGCTGAAGGAGGGAGAGAGACCTGAAGGACAGAGTGGAGTTCTCCCCCAATTTATTTTCGTTTCCCTAACCTAAGAGGCCACTATGGGGTTTACCAAAGGGCCTGAAATAGAAGGAGCAGAGCTCCTTACTCGGCCGGAGCCGAGGGGGGAATGGTTCTTCGCCAGCTTCGCGATCTTTTATAATCCTCTATTCTGGCTGAGTTGCCAGATAGCGCAAGGTAATCCAGATAGCGCATGTGTCCCATTAATCGTGTAACACATATATAACGGCTGTTATTCCAAATGTACTTGTATATATAATAAACTAATGAAATCATATAAAATACCACAATATATATTTATATGGTTATACAAGATCAACCGTATAAAATAACACAAGCGCCTCTTTCATTACGCTTTAATAGAATTTACAAAGTTACCCTATTTCGTTAGACAGAAAACGAATTTTTATAAGGGTCACCCAAACTAATTATCCACCATTCAATAAATAATAGCAAACGTGAATAAAGAGTTCCAATTCAATGGGTAACTATATCGACATAAGCTTATTATTGTAACGTTTGCTCCCAATATAAATTTTCCTAAATAACAGTAAAACCAATTAATTATGAAACTTCATTTAAATACAGCTTCATTAAACTTGAAGATGAACGAAACAAATAACATAGTTATCCATAATTCCAGATAGCGCCATGTGTCCCATTAATCGTGTAACACATATATAACGGCTGTTATTCCAAATGTACTTGTAATATAAATAAACTAATGAATCATATAAAATACCACAATATATATTTATATGGTTATACAAGATTCAACCGTATAAAATAAACACAAGCGCCTCTTTCATTACGCTTTAATAGAATTTACAAAGTTACCCTATTTCGTTAGACAGAAAACGAATTTTTTATAGGGTCACCCAAACTAATTATCCACCATTCAATAAATAATAGCAAACGTGAATAAAGAGTTTCCAATTCAATGGGTAACTATATCGACATAAGCTTATTATTGTAACGTTTGCTCCCAATAAAATTTTCCTAAATAACAGTAAAACCAATTAATTATGAAACTTCATTTAAATACAGCTTCATTAAACTTGAAGATGAACGAAACAAATAACATAGTTATCCATAATTCAGCCCTCACGAATAACGAAACGAAATGATCATTTACGATACAATTCGAAATACGATAATTTACGATACAATTCCACCAAACGAGATGAAAACTATGAAACATACAGCCTCATTCCCTGCGAAGAAAAAATGAAAAAAACGAAATTAAAAGAAACGAAGAAAGTTGGATTTCCCAAGACACAGTCCACTATAGCGAGGTTGTTTCGGAGAATTCGAACGAAAAAGGTCTCTAGGGACCTTTTTCGGGCCGAGAGATTATCCTTCTACAAGCTATTCGAGCAGAAATCACCATTGACTTCAGATATTAATTTTATCATTCTTATTACTTCTACAATGAAAATATTTACGCGTAATTTGTATGGTGTCATATAGAAATATAATGATATATTATATATATATATATATATATATATATATAATATATATATATTGGGGGGGAGATCTCTCACCCGTTCTTCGGCCCGACCCCGTTTCATTGTAGAAATAATAATAATATATATATACCCTTTGGATAACCTTTGGTTAGCTTCGCCCGAATGTTCATTTGACGAAGGTCAAGGGAAAAAACGTACACACAATATATATATAGAATATATATATATATATATATATATATAGTATTGTGTGTTACGTTTTCCCTTGACCTTCGTCAGAAGAACAATTCGGGCGGAAGTAACCAAAGGTTATCCAAAGGGTATATATATATATATATATATATATATATATATATTATTATATATATTATTATTATTTCCACTATAATGGATTTAATTATCCCAGAAGAGTTCCAGCACGGTCGTGTGTAGCACATATATATATATATATATATATATATATATATATATATATATATATGCTACACACACAGACCGTGCATGGAACTCTTCTGGGATAATTAAATCCACTATAGTCCGAGTAAGTAATGACAAATACCGCCTCGGTGGTGTAGTGGTTAGCGTCGCGGACTACGAATCCATCGGCCCAGGGTTCGAGACCCGACGGCAGCCGGCGCGCAGCAAAGCCCAGCTGTTCCACACAATAAAGAAAGTGGTTGGTAGATAAATGGGTACCCTAGGAGGCCTAGTGGTCAAGACGCTGGGCTAATGATGGGAATATATCCGAAAAACATCGTAATGCACGATTTTTTCTATGTAGCAATAATAATTAACTCTTTCAAATACGTGATTTAAAATAACAGGACCATTTTACCCGAGGCAGTAGTATATCCGAAAAACATCGTAATGCACGATTTTTTCTATGTAGCAATAATAATTAACTCTTTCAAATACGTGATTTAAAATAACAGGACCATTTTACCCGAGGCAGTAGTATATCCGAAAAACATCGTAATGCACGATTTTTTCTATGTAGCAATAATAATTAACTCTTTCAAATACGTGATTTAAAATAACAGGACCATTTACCCGAGGCAGTAGTATATCCGAAAAACATCGTATAACCTAATTTGCAACTATAGTTTACCTTGACTTTCATATGCTTCTATCCTGTTTTATTAATAAAGATTTTTAACTTTTAATAACGTATGAATAAAGATTTTTAACATTTAATTTTATTTTAGTATTTATTCATGCCACGCCGCCTTAGACCACAGCTTAACGTTGAAACCGAATGTTCTTTTTAAAATATAATTAGGATATAATTTCTTTATTATAAAATAAGTTAACAATTATGTTAACAAACAATACTAATAATTTGTAAATATAATATAAGGGACTACCATAGAAATGTAAGTGCCTATAATTCGATTTTATATATATGTTACTCGTCCGGTCTCGTTATAGCGGATTGGTACACGTCATAGCTCCACCCAGCTACATCGGCAGCCAATCACGACGGACATCTGGTCTTTTGGGCGGAGCTTGGCGAATGTGCATATAAAAGGGGATATTTTCAGTTGGGAGTAACAGTAGCTATTTTCGCATCAGTGAATAATCAACCATGGACCTGTACGTCTCCCCAGACTTGTATGAAGAACGTGATACTGCAGCATTAACCACAATTAGCCTTTTCAATGCTGCTGATTGTGGCGAACTATTTTCGACGCAAACCGTAGAAGATATTTGCAGTGACGCTCCTTACAATCCGACGCAAGGGACTACCATAGAAATGTAAGTGTCCATAATTAGAATTTTATATATATACGGAGAGTTGTAGTATCGTCAAATAGATACTAGTCAAAAATGTCAATCAATGTTATTTCCCCATCATGCTAAAATCGAAATTGGTAATCGAACCAAAGATATCTTCACATAATGGAGATCTGTCTGTCTGTCTGTATATGTTTTCCTTTAAGGTCCGATGAGGATTTGACACGAGTTATACAATCTTTTGAAGGGAATACGGATGATATACTGATCAGTCAGCAGTGTCACACATCCTCCACCATGGACCTGTACGTCTCCCCAGACTTGTATGAAGAACGTGATACTGCAGCATTAACCACAATTAGTCTTTTCAATGCTGCTGATTGTGGCGAACTATTTTCGACGCAAACCGTAGAAGATATTTGCAGTGACGCTCCTTACAATCCGACGCAAGGGACTACCATAGAAATGTAAGTGTCCATAATTCGATTTTATATATATACGGAGAGTTGTAGTATTCGTCAAATAGATACTCGCCAAAAATGTCAATCAATGTTATTTCCCCATTATGCTAAAATCGAAATTTTTATGGCGTTCACTCCTCGAACCAAAGATATCTTCACATAATGGGGATCTGTCTGTCTGTATACTCTGTATATGTTTTCCTTTAAGGTCCGATGAGGATTTGACACGAGTTATACAATCTTTTGAAGGGAATACGGATGATATACTAATCAGTCAACAATGTCAAATAATGTAAGTGTTTTTCGATCTTTTTGGGATAAGAAGACGCAATATATTTTCATAAATTTATTAAATGAAAGAAATCAGTACAATAAACGAATATACAAATATACGAACAAAAACATTATAATATACAACGAGTACGTACAATTGGAAAACGGTTTTTTATCTGTCTGCATACCATTTCATCGTTTCGGTGAGTGTGACACGGGTCAAATAAATTTAAAAAATTTATAAATTCTTTATCATTTGACATATGCATGAGAAATGAGACACAGTACATTCCGCAAACATTAGTAAAATATCCCTGCATACGAAATGGGTTCCATACAACTTCGGGAATATGTAACTGAGCGAGAAATTTTACAATAATAGGGTCACTCCAGGGTTGAGTACCGAGTGAATCAAAATAGTACAGGCGCTGTCTATTTTTAAAATA
The DNA here is from genome assembly GCA_023014485.1 of Bathynomus jamesi. Classification (NCBI taxonomy): domain Eukaryota; kingdom Metazoa; phylum Arthropoda; class Malacostraca; order Isopoda; family Cirolanidae; genus Bathynomus; species Bathynomus jamesi. The sequence goes on along the minus strand of JAJOZX010004963.1, from coordinate 12,290 downwards.
GACAGCGATCCAGTGAATCCCTTCATTACCGATGATGTCTGTGTTCACAATAAGACTACCGCATTCTCGCGTACTTGGCAAACTCAATGTTTCATTCTTCGCAAACACGCCGATAAATTTGGAACGTGTGACTCGCTCCATTACTTTCTGAAGTGTATTAGCATCCATTTTAAAAGTCAGTGATAACGCTTCTAAATCTATCTACTTCTATTAGGGCTTGCGATTCGAGATATACTAGTACACTAATAGGAGCGTCTATAGGCTTGGCGAATTCCAGCCGCACTGAGATGTTACCGCTCTGCTGTGGTGTTAAATGGGTATTTACGCTAGCAGATAAGTCAGGTGTAATGTCAAACGGATAAAGGTTAAATTGATCAATGAATTCTTCCTGCGTTACCCCATTACCAAGCTCATCACAATCACCTGCAATATGGGTCAGATTACTATAGGCTCTGGCACAAAGAGGTAACACAGCGTCTGATGAATAGTCCGTACCCATTGTTCCACCCAAAGCAGTGCCATTAACGTATAGAGTTATATTTTTAAGTCCGAAATTCTCGAATTTAAAGGCACTCTTTTTATATTTTCCATTCACCGAAGCGTGGTCCTGCATGCCGATTAATATCCTTTTAGGAAGATTTCCCAGGGCAATGTTTTCTATCTGCTTCGATGCCAACCCTGCAGGAACCGTATATAGTTTGATCTGCACTCTGTTAATAGGATATTTCACTGTAGCGTTTAGTAAATTTTTCTCAATTTCTAGTTGTTTTGGTGAACTTAATTTCACTCGCCGTACGCGGAGGTATGTGTCCATAATGTGAACCACAACGGACTTTGCGCCCTCTTCTTGATTCGCATCCAGATTTAAGCAGATCTCAGGACTCGTGCGGGTGAGCTTTATTTTCATATCCACCCCGTTCACAAGCAACTTCTCCTGGAAAGTGAAATCTGTGTGCAACCGTCCAAAACACTCGTATATTTTCTTTTTAGAATTTTTAAATTTGTCCTTTATACTATTTTCATCTTTAGTTTGATAATATCCCTCCGCACTTAAAAAGGTAGCCTTCGCTTCTTTGGAAAAGTTGAGGACATTTTCCAAATAGGCTCGTAGATGATAGTACCCCGTGCCTGCCGATATGTTGGTCTGATTTAAATATACGTCACACTGGTTGAATATGGCGTGCAGAAAGTTTGTTTCAGGGTATACAGCATATTTGTCATCGCAGGCCGTTCCATCAGAATGGGCTATACGTAGCTTAGCGTACATGTGCACACAGCTTGGATCAAAAAAGTAAGGACCTGAGCTGGGTATCACGAATTCTATAGGTGCACTCGGGGAACTAATTGTGTTTAAAGGGTTAATTGTAATAAAGTCACTGTGCTCAATAGAAACTTGGGTTGGCGGGAGCTCAAAAAAGGACAGCTCCGACTTACAGCATTGTGAACTACATGGGTGGATGAAGCGTGCCATGGCGAAATAGTGACTCCTCTCTCGACAAGTGGTAAACAAACTATGATTCATGAGATCAATATCCTTAGCTTATATCAGTCAAAAAAGTGGTCAACCATAGGTTTCATTCGCTTACAGCATTTCTTTTTTGATAGCCTTTTACGTTTAATACCACGTGACCCCTTCTTCTTCTTCCGGGGGCCCTCTTCTTCCCGCCACCACGCATTTTTCTCTTTGCATCTTTGATGATTTCGTTCCGTGTACGCTTTAAATGTTTTTTTAGGGCTTCTTTAGGTTTAGCCCCGGCCAATATGTCTTCTGCAGTGTTAAGGCCTGATTGTAGCGCTTTCCTTCCAAGGTATCTGGCACCCCTCTTCAGCAAAGGAACAGCCGTACGTAGTATGGATGAAAAAATGGATCCAAGTCCACTACCGCGCTGGTATCGCATCCCTCGATAGACGGTGAAAGGCTTTCTATCCATTATAACTCAGTGCGTCGAAAGTGTAGCTTCACTGTTAAGCTCCCGTTACCGAATGGGAAGTTTTCGCCCTCAATCGTTCTTATATATATTGTGATATTGGTTATTAAATTAGTTGCGACATTCACATAATGGGGTCTGTCATATGTAATACTCAAACTCCTTCCTCTATGGTTGGGGATGTGAGCAATGCGCAGCAGGCGTGCCTGGGTATCCCCAACAAACTGGTGCTCCACTATATTACTGTAAATATAGCACATGTCTGGGGACCTTTCAGCCAATTTCTCCATCTTCAATTGATACATTAATCTGGACAAGTTATACTGTGTCTCGTGAAATGTGTCTCTTTGGAAGGCTGCGCTATATCGGCCGTTGGTTAGAATTTTGAACTTTCTATGTTCTTTAAGACATCTGTTAGTCTTTGATTTTAGGATTAGTGTATGTGCAGGGTTGTTTACGATTTCATATACTAAATCATTCGTAAGGTTTGAGTTTCTTAAACTTACGTTTAAGCCTCTCACAACATCCTCGGCCGAACCATATTGACCCGGCCCTAGTCTTACTTCTGTACTGTAATACCGTGCAATCTTAGTCCAAGCGATGCGCATAGTTTCATCCATAGCTACCCCAGCTTTTTCACACTCGTCAATGTCTCTAAGAATCGTAAAAACGGTTTCTTCATGTTCAATATTTAAAAAGACGGTGTCCAGCTGAATTTCGCATATCCCCACCTCATACGAATCACGACCCAATTCAATGTGCCCATGGAGTTCTGTTACAAAGTTGGCTAGCGTGTTGTTAGGGTGTACAGACAGGGACGAGGAGGACGGGAGTGTGACGTAGAAATGGTTAGGAGCCATGTTGCATACTATTTAAGCTTCATTATTGCATCAGCTTTTATATAGGTGTTGAAGCTTTCTGGGTACCCTAGCCATTTCACCAGGTACATTTTTCTCCTTCCTGAACCTTTGCTTCCTAAAATTTTCTCAATTTTAAACACATTTTTTTCTAAATTAAACGCAACTTTCTGCAATTCCTCGCGGTAAAAGCCTCCTGAGATTTCTTCCCCATTCAAATCTTCAATGTAATACATCATTATCACACCTTTAGGTCTCACAGCCCTAACTTTAAAAATCTCGCGTGTCCATCCTTGCTCAAAACCCTTTGCGAATTTATTCCCCGAACGCGACAGCCTTACATAATCATTGATTTTGAAGCGCACAGAGTGTGGTGGGTGGTGGTGGTGGTGGTCCATCTCTTCTCGGGAGCGTACCTCTTTCTAAAACTTCGTTAGGTGTTGCCCCAATCGTGCGATGGTGTGAGCGGTTGTAGGATGATGCCAATGGTTCCAGAATGTCTAGAAATCTGTATGTGTTTTTATGTGTAAAATAACGGTGCATGCGTTCCTTTATGGTGCGCTGAACTCTTTCAGCTAAAGAAGCCTTATGTATAGAATTGGTTGTGTAATAGCTGATATTAAACTCTGTCAACATATTCTGAAAAGCACGGCCTATAAACTCCTTCCCCATATCCGTACAAAAATAGCCAGGAACCCTGTTTTCTTTTAACATTAGCGTTTTGGTGGCTTTAGCAACTGTTTCAGGTGATTTATTTTTCAGAGGAACTAGCCACAGATATCTAGAGAATACGTCTATTATGAATAGAATGTAGCGGTAACCATCGTTATACACAGAATATCTTTGCATGTCTGTTAAATCTGCTTGCCAAATAGAATCAATCGAGGAAGCCGTTGTCTTGGCTGTTTTAAACCTTTTTCTCACAGGCTTATGAAGCGTATAAGCGTCCTGCTCCCTCAAAAATCTTTCAACATCTTTTTTCCTACTCCGTAAACGTGCAGTCTATCTACGCCGCCGTAAGAGGATGGGGCAGAAATGTCATAATAACGTTTAGTTAATACGTTAGCCATTTGCGTATTTTAGAGGCAGGTGGGTAGGGTTGGTTTAACCTCTTCTTTCTCCTCTTGAAAGGTGTTACCGCAGGGGGTGACGGCGCCTTCAATTGTGCCACAGACGTTGCGTGTTCCAAGTCTTTTAACCTGTTCAGATTTCCTATCAACGTTTTAGGGACATTTATTTGTTGTAGTCTTGCTTTAATATGCTTCCATCCTGATGGTGATGGCCTATCCCACTTTCTCACCAGATCATGGACAATGTCTACGATATTCGATCCCTGTACCTTTGATCCTTCCACAATGATCTCCCTGTATCGGTCCATTGTATGGCGGGATCCTCATTCAATAGATTATAAAGACTTAAGCCTTTACTCCTCAATGTAAGTGGGAGGGTATTTTTTAATACATGTTCGATATGTTGTGTGGCTAATCTTTTTGGTTGATCAGCTGTATCGTCGGGTACAGGTCCTATGTCGCCATCGTCCCCCGTGCTGTGCCTAATAACCACAGGAATCTCCGTAGGGCTCTTATAATTTTCGTACTCGTGAAGAAATTTCTGCAGAGCTTCTTGGTATAAGATTCTTTTCTCATCAGGTGTTTTTTCACTGTTTAATAGGGCTAACAATTCGCTTTCCATTCTTTTAAGTCTGCTTTTACGGGGATCTAGATCCGTGTCTCTTTGCAGTGAAGCGTACACCTCGTGGGGAATCACTACCACTTTCTTCATTATATTAATCTAGTCAGTAAAGGGCCCAAAACTGAAAATAAGATGGGGAGAAATGACCCTCCTGTTTGCACAATAACTCGTTTTTTCTTCGCTACAGTTTGACTTTTACGAGCGAGTGTACGTATTATGTTCTTGTAGCGGCGTAGGCGAGCCTTCTGATGGGTTTTCATTGATACATTGCAATTTATAACGTTAAGACAGATTTCACAGATGCATTTTAAAAAGTCGGCGTCGATATTTTTAATAAACATCTGCTGCATTGCCCGGGGCAGTCGATGATAGATTTTTATTAATTCATGGTATTTCTTTAGTCTCTTTGTCATTCTGGAATATACACCGTTTCAGGCTCGTTTGGAAATATATTCGTTCGCAGAAGCACTCTAAACGTGTTTCGCGGATGAAGGTCGCAAAGCAAATATCCGTAACGCGTGCTTGTAGCTTCTTTATAAACTTCCAAAAACTCCTTACGCTGATTCGGGAACATTTGATTGGCTAATACCCCAATTTGTGATACATCTCTACGTTGCGCGAATAAGACTAGATATTGCGTATTTAACGACACATCGCGCATGTATCTATTTTTGAAAAATAGATTCTGATTGATGAAGAACACGCTTATGTTAAGATGGTGGGAGTATACTGTAAATGTCTCGGCAAACGTTTTATCCATCTCCAACATGAGATCGTCAATTACAATGATTGTATGTTCAGTTCCCTTTAGCGAATTAACGTCATATACACCTTTGTGGAACAAAATATCATCTTGGTACTCGTTGAACTGATTGATACGTCGAATAGCACCATATAACTTTATGCACAAATTTCGAGAACATCTCGCCCTTTTCTTTAATGATTTTAAGCATAAACACAGTTTTACCACATCCTGTAGGTCCAGATATAATACATGTGGATGGGCTCGTGAATCTGAATTTTTCTACAGAGTCCATTTCTAACACGTCACACTCCTAAGTGGGTCATTTACAAAATATTACAAATTTTGAGTGCTGATCCTTATATTTCTTCTCCCACAGAACCGACGATGAGGTAGAGCACCCTATCATTACGGATGACGATGACAGTGTAGTTGTGATCTCCTCCCCTGAACCCTCACCAGCGATACAGGTTGCACGTCCAAAGCGGAGGTATGAGAACCCCACATCAGGTATAAAGCGGCCGAAATACGTACCTGTTGCAGCAGACCCCCAACCCTCAACCTCTTACGCAACAACCTCCCCAGCAGCAGCAGCACCTAATATACCCCCTTATTCCGCCCCCCGTTCTGTTAAGTCTACAATAATAGATCCCCAACCCTCCTACGCAACAGGGCCCCCATCAGCAGCACCTAATATAGCCACTAATTCCGCCCCCCGTTCTGTTGAGGATGTTATTACGTTCGAGTTAGTGCGCGCCGCAGCCCCCACCCCGCCTTGACTAGAAATCGGTATAGAGTCAGGGTCGACCCTAGAGCCCTGTATAGCAATGGAATTGAGCGCGGGATACGCAGGGTAGTACAGCGTATTATAGAGTTTGCTCTTCAGAATCGCGACGAGCGTGAGGTCAGGACGAGTCTGTCCTTTGGGTTCGGGTCAGATGACGGTGATGTAGACGATTATTGGGTGATAGTACCGTTCAGACGTTTGGCTGCTGAAGATGTAGAATATATATTAGGGCGTATAATGCAAGCCGTCCAAAGTAGTATAGCCTTCAATATGGACAACTTCACGGTAAATATTGACCGTGTATTCCGTGTTGCGGGTCATAGTGCCATACCGTACACTCTTAACTTCAATTCTCCAACTATTTACCGAAGGCATATAAACGTCGATCGTGGTTGCGGCTTTATAGCAGTACTCTTAGCACGTATGTTTACTGTACAAAATACACGGACTCAAAAAATTTGGCTGCCTACGATCGTTGAGCGTGCCCGTAAACTAGCTGTAGACTGTGAACTTGAATTTGACTGTAATATGGGTCCTGAAGAGCTGAGAAAGGTAGAACAGGAAATGAATGTGCGCATAGTTATATTTGGTTTGGATGATCGCCGCCGGACTGTGTATGTTTTTAAAAGCTGTGTGAGAGATCGTACAAGGCCCCTACTTATTTTAGGATTGTCAGGAACAACGTATCTCCCCATCCGTAATATAAGGGGGCTTTACGCGAGTTATGACAAAAGTCGAAAATATGGGAGACATCATGATTTGTGTAAGGGGTGCCTCGAGTTTGCGGATGATATAGTGAGACATTGTAAAGAATGTCACATGGTATGTGAGCAGTGTAAAAGCACCAAATGTGAAAGCCGTGTAGTTGAGAAGAGAGACTGTGATGTGTGTAGACGCACATTTTTCAATAATAGCTGCTTTGATCTCCATAAATCAATTGGTACGTGCAGGAAAATGAGAATCTGTGAATGTGGTATGTTTCACACAATGGATAATTGGGGAAAATTTAAGCACAAGTGCGACGTAATTCACTGTCCTACATGCCAGGAGGAATATAAGGCGGATGGAGTAAAGCATGTGTGTTATATGAAAGATGCTAAGCCTAAAAATAACCCTTGTATAACTGTGTACTACGATATAGAAACATATACGAACGCTGAAACCAAAGAGGTAATTCCACATTTACTTGTGAGCCAGACCATCTGTGATGAGTGTATGGGTATCGAATGTGACGAGTGCCCCAAATGCGGTAAACGGACAAACGTTTTTAAAACGAATGTCAGCGATAGTCCTGTGAAACTATTTGTGTCCTATATTGTCAAGTTAGCCGACAAGTTCAAAAAAATGACTGTGTATATTCTCGCCCATAACGGGGCAAAGTTTGACACGCAGTTCCTTTATAAGGAGTTGCTTGAACACGAATCCTCTGAGATATTTACAGGTGATCCATTGAAAAGAGGCAACAAATTAATACAGATGCAGATAAGAGGCAATGTACAATTTAAAGATACTTTATTATTCACACCTTGTAAATTAGCAAAGCTACCCAAGGTGATGGGAGTAGCAGCTGAAGTTTCCAAAGGATACTTCCCATACACTTTCCTCACCAGCGAGACTTTAAACTACGTAGGCCCACCACCCCCCAAACATTATTTTGACTGCATGGATGAACGTGAAGACTTTGATCGATACTACGACAGTTTTAATGAAAGTAACCCTTATAATATAGCTGATGAATGTGAGCGTTATTGCGTGAATGATGTGCGCGTGCTTAGAGTATGTTTCCAGGCCTTTAGAAGTATGTACATAGCCCGTTTCAAATGCGATCCACTGCAAGTCGCAACCACCATCGCATCATTATGTTTTACGGTGTTCAAGAATAACTTCATGCCTAAAGACACCTTAGCCATTATTCACCGAAACAACCCCCGCAGTTACGGACACAAGGCTATTTACTGGCTCATACACCTGCAGCAACAAACAGGTGTATACATAAAGCACGCCCGCAACACGGGTGAAGTACCCATTAAGATTAATGGACGTGTTTTTTGGGTTGATGGGTTAAGTGAAAACCGTGTCACTGGTGTGAAGACTGTGTACTCCTTTAACGGTTGCTGGTGGCATGGATGCCCCCGTCCTGAGTGCGGAGTCACCGGAGATATCAACGGTAGGTCTCCTGCCGACTGTCTTGCATCGACCCGCACCCGCGATCAACTTATAGGATCACAGTTCACTCACAAAGTCTTGTGGGAGCATGAATATGATGCACGGATGGAGACAGACGATGTATACCGTGAGGAAATAAAAACGATCAAGCGTTCAATGGTGCTGGATCCTCTCAAATGTGGTGATAGCTTGTTTGGAGGACGTACAAATCCTTTCAGACTATACTTCCCACCTACGGAGGGCGTGAAGCTCCATTACTACGATTTCTGTTCTTTATACCCATACGTGATGAAGAGCAATCCGTACCCCGTGGGCGCTCCTGAGAAACTGGTGGGGCCTAGCCTACCATCCATCAATGAATTTTCAAAAAATTTGAATGATCATTACTTTGGGCTCTCTTTCGTAGACGTACTCCCCCCACGCAATTTATGGATGCCGATCTTACCTGTCGTTATCGACGACAAGCTCATGTTTCCCCTGTGCGTGAAGTGCGCGGAAGAGGATAACGGCGAATGTAACCATATACCCCACCAGCGTAAGATCAGAGGCGTATATACAAGTCCTGAGCTGGCCCTAGCCGTACGCCATGGTTATAGAATACTGAAGATACACGAGGTGTGGAGGTTTCAGAAGCTCCCCAACCTTTTCACACCATATATAAACGCCTTTTTGAAGGATAAGGTTGAAGCATCAGGGTATCCGCGAGGAGTTGATACCGAAGATGAAAAGTCTGCCTATATTCAACGTTACCGCGACCGCGAAGGTATACAACTTGATCGTGTCCAAATTGTAAAGAATCCTGGCAAGCGCTTTAGTGCAAAATTGTGTCTAAACAGTCTATGGGGAAAATTTGCGCAGAATACCGGCAGAGGGAACATTCATTTGGCACAAAGTTATAGCGATGTCTGGGATTATGCCAATGCCCCCGATAAAGAGGTCATGGAGATCGTGAATGTAGGTAATACTTACGTAATAAAGTACAACAACACTGAATTTGCCACAGATACCTCAAGGGTTACAAACATACCTGTGGCGAGCTTCACAACAGCCTACGCCCGTATAAAACTTTGGGGTCTATTGCATTCTCTTGGGCGGAGAGTATTGTATGCCGATACAGATAGCGTGATATTCACAGAGAGGGAGGGTGATTACATGCCCGCTATTGGGGAGTTCCTCGGCGAGCTCACTGATGAGATCAAGGATGAGTATGGGGACGACGCATACGCCGACTCTTTTATCTCAACAGGACCTAAGACTTATGGGGTACGGGTCAGGGTAGGGGATGAAATGAAATATATCGTGAAGGCAAAGGGTATTACGCTCAACCATGCGAATCGGGAGGTTGTTAACTTTGAGTCGTTGAAGGATCTAGTATGTTTGGAACCTCACCAACTAATTGTAGGCACCCACAATTTTCGGGCGCAGAAGCTGGGAGGCGTGAAGGAACTTAGGGGTACGATGGTGTGCCGTAACACCTATAGGAAACGTTACCAGTTACCTGGCACCTATGATACCGTACCCTTTGGATACCAATGATGCTTCTAACTCACACGTCTTGTATATAATCGTATCTATTTGTAAATATATATATATATATAACTTGAATATCTCGAATCGTATTTGTAAATATATGAATATCTCAATAAATCAAATAGCGTTTCACTTTCTCCTGTGTGTGTGTGTGTGTGTGTGTGTGTGTGTGTGTGTGTGTGTAGGTGAAAGTTCTAAGCTCCGCCCACTGCGTGAGTCATGCTACTATCTGGGAGTCCCTGCGTGGTCAGTCGACCGCAGTAAGCCCGAGAGATCAGACGTGTATTCAGATCAGACGTATATTGAAATGGCTACCTTTAATATTGCTTGCACAACGTTTATGAAATGGTATTCAGTAAAGTGTGAGGATGTGGTGGATACCGAAAAACTTCCTATTCCCCCCTCCTATGCCTCTTTTAAACCACATTGGATTGTGCGAAGTTCCAAGATGTACAAATACTCTACGGATGTTCTGGTGAGACTGTTGAAGGCTTTCGTTGCACAGACGATGTGCTGAAGTATTGTTTTTTTCTCACCAGGGCTAAACTTTATAAAGTCTCACATACACCGTGAAGTAAAAGAAACAACGCGTGCAGAAGAGAAGCAGCAGGTATGGATAATGAGCCTTGTGGATGGGTGGTGTGACAAGCGGTATTACGTCATGCTACACCATGTCGATTACTCATACCCTACGTCTGAAAATGTGAATCTCGTGATCATGGACAATCTTAGGTGTTTTTATCACTATATTAACGTATATCATGATGAGGTTCATAGTGAGGTTGTGGCTAGTGCCATGCGTGAGTTTTTACAGATTTTAGAGACGAGTATCGTTTGATGGGTAGAAAGGAAAATATGAGCATATGTTCCTCTCAAATAGTGCGCCGGAGTGTGGAGATGATTAGCGCCTAGTTCTTATCCAAAGTGCGTAGGCTGGTAGTGACGAAACGGAAAAACAAATATGTGCAACAATTCGAGTCGTACGAACATGCCCATTCACGTATCATCGGAGTCAGCCGCCCGTCGAACCGTTCCTGCCTGTGCCTCACACGGCTCATAGTTATCTCAGAGCTTGAACCGAGTAGACGTGCGCTCCTCGAATACGAGGAACTTCCTTTGAGCAGCATTCTCAACGCCTCGTACGATGTGTCCGTGACGAAATCGTTGCGCGTGTTCAGGCGTAATTCCGGTACCATTAGCTATGTACTGGAAACGGAATGTAGACCGACAAACAAAGGTTTATTAAGTATCGAGGAGATGAATAGAATCTTTGTGATAGTTGATAAGTGGTGAAGATCGTTATAAATACCTGCTAACGTAGGTACAAGAAGAGAACAGATTAGTGACGCGCCCTCATACGCCGTTGTATGTACGTTGTGTATAAATAACGATCGGCCATGCATTGATATAAGGCTATGTGGAAGAATGCTTCTGATAATAACGCTCTTATTCCTACGCGAAACCGTTTTCATCCTCGACAGAATGTTTGAAATCGTCGGATTCCGTAAACTGAAATCTATATTAGACGCGCGTGTTACGGATATGCTTTATTTTGATACAGTTCTTGAATACGCATACACTGCTCTGCTCGATGGGTTTACCGAGTGTAGGACTGGTGAGAATGGTCTAGTGCTGGATGTTTATTTAAAAAGTTTAGACTCTTTGAAATACCATGAACTTTGGTACAAAGCAATTGATCGGGTACAAGGCTGAGCTCACCTACAACCGTTCACCCTGAAGAACTATTTCTTTATATAACGCGCAGTTGCCGTAACGATTTAGAAGATTATTTCAATTGCCGTTATGTTGAGTGAAGAGTTCACGATTGAAAAGCTCGAGTCGGTAGAAATAACCCTCGATTGGAAAAGCATTCTTATAAACTTGCGTGTTTAATAATGTAGCTAACGATGAACTCTTTGTGCGTGCTTTTGATTGTATTCTAGACGTATTTAAAGATGACTTGCCAACCGGTTGTAAAGTGGGACAAAAATAGTACTGAACGATATGAAAGCCATTCATATCGAATACAGGTTTCCTATACTTTAAGCGGTTGAAATATTATTAAGCCGCATAGACTGCGTAATGCAGAGCAATAATGATGTAATTGTAAACTCGATTAAGACCGATTTTAGTATTTTGAAAAAAAAGTGAATTGTATATATATTTTGATTATACGCATATTTCTATTGATTTGTGTTTATATATATATATATATATATATATTTTGCTTGATATTTCTCCTGTACTGTTATGTAATATTGAAGGTATATGAAAGTATATTTTATTGATATATCACCATTTGTGTTGTGTGTATATTTCTGTGATGTAATATTGAAATGTATTTATTTGAAATGTATATTTATTTTATATATAATTTGTGTTATATATTTCTGTTATGACATATTGAATGTATATGAAATGTATATTTTATTTATATATATATATATCCATAATTGTGTGTGTATATTTCTGTTATACGCATATTCCTCAAATGTATATGAAATGTATATTTTATTTATATATATAATATATATATCCATAATTGTGTGTATATATTTCTGTTATACGCATATTCCTCAAATGTATAT
>JAJOZX010004962.1:0-359252 GCA_023014485.1 Bathynomus jamesi | reverse complement strand
ACGACAGACGAAGACCAAAATTGAATTATTCGGAAATAATGAGCATCGGTGTGCCTGGCAAAAATAGAATATTGCATTCGTGGAACAAAACTTCTTCCTCACGAACATAGTGGTGGTAGTTCGTTTCTTTGGGGATGTTTTAGTGCTTCTGGTCCAGGAAAGTTTGTCATCATCAATGGAATCTTGAATTCGAAGAAATATCAGGAAATTTTAGAAGAAAGTGTCTTGCCTTCAGTTCGGGAATTGCTAATGGATCGCAATTGGATACTGCAACAAGATAATAATTAATTCAAAAGAAAAGTAACATCAACATGAAATGGCTTCAGCAAAAGTATTTCAAGCTTCTTGAGTGGCCCAGTCAAATCCCAGATCTCAATTTAATCGAGAATTTATGGTTTGATTTAAAAAAAAAAACTGTTGGCAAGAGAAACTATTTGAATCTGAATGAATTACAACCATTTTCTTTAGAAGAATGAGCTAAAATTTCTACTGAGAGATGTCGAAGTTTTGTAGAAAGATACCCAAAACGAATCATTGAAGTCATTCAAACAAAACGTGGACACAGACAGTATTAAATAATTTTGCGAGTAAATATATGAAAACTTTTGCATTTTAACTTTTCTTTATTTTCCTCAAATTCTCTGATGTTTTACATCATATATTGGAGTTGAACTAATTTTTTTTATTTGTTAAAATTAATAATGTACCAATTCCAAAATTTAGCCGATGACAATTCTTTGACTATATTTTCAAAAACCAGTTGCCTTCATAAATTTTACTAATCTAATGTGAAAACTTTCAATTTTCATATTTTTACATTTCAATGCAATGAAGTTTTTTACATTTCAAATTTGTTTAAATGCTTTTCCTTAGCTCACACCACAATAATACAGCACCAGAATTTGTTACTCGTATACCGTAGCTTAAATGATGTTAAATAGTTGGAGCTATTGAAGAATAGGGACCCCAGCCTTCTTTAGTTAGGCTTATAAGGCTAACTAACGAAAATATCACGACCTAATCTAACCAATCGTTAGGTTAACTGTACGCCCTTGACGATTGTTTAGGTTAGGTCATGATATTTTCGTTAGTTAGCCTTATAAAGCTAACTAAAGAAGGCTGGGGTCCCTTTTCTTCAATAGCTCCAAATAGTTTTACTACTTGGTAAAATGATAATTTTATTTTAGTTTCATAAACTGAATACCAATATTACTTTTAAAGTAGTTGTTTTCCCAATGTTGAAGTGAAGGTATTTTCTTTCTTCAACGATGTAAACAACAAAATTTTTAATTAAAATTTGGAGTCCTCGGTGACCAGTTTGAATAAAAAAAATGGATATACAATATGGGTTTATAAAATTGTTAAAGTACTTAAAATAAAGTCAATATAAGATGTACTTTGTAATTTATATTTATATTAAGCCAACTTAATAGAAAATAATATACAGTAAGAGATTACGATAGTTTATAATGTTGAGATATTAGTTAGTTAGAGAAAATGTAAATTTAAGGGTAACTTATTAAGCTTTCCATTTTTTGTGAATATAAACTATTTTTATACAATTAGACTTTCAAATGAGAATATATTATGTTTTTTTGAATGTTCAGTTTTCTATAAATATAGATTTTTTGTAAGAAATTTTAAAGAATCGGTAAGAGAATCGGCTAAATTTGACCGATGGGATTAATCGATACACCACTAGTCAAAAATTTCGAAACTAATGATAAACTTTTCATAAGTATCCACTGTATCCTACAAACGATGAGGACGCATGTAACTGAAATACTTCTCTCTACGAATACTTATGAGCCACTATATTTATATATATATATATATAAAACCTTTGGTTAGCTTCCGCCCGAATTGTTCATTCTGACGAAGGTCAAGCTTTTCACTCCACCTTAGACCTACAGTTTAACGTGGAATCCGAACCACGCCCCATCAGCAGCCCAGCGTCTTAACCACTAGGCCACCTAGGTACGTACCCATTTATCTACCAACCACTTTCTTTATTGTGTAGAAGGATGAACAGCTGAGTTTTGCTGCGCTCCGGCTGCCACCGGGTCTCGAACCCGAAGCCAATGGATTCGTAGTCAGCGACGCTAACCACTACACCATCGAGGCCATATATATATATGGGCAAAGCCTTCTTACGTTTTGGTGTTAATTCTTCTGTAACTGGTCTGCGGCTGAATGAAAGCTATGGATGCCACTTCGAGTCGGATGTAAAGCTGTTGTGGCTCTTTTCTCTCTTGCTGACACTCGCACAAAAAGTGTGTGTATATATATATCACCGTATATGTATATACAGGGTGGCGGAAAAGTCGCGCATCATATGAATTTTGTTGACTATAATTTTTTTTTTTTTTTTTTTTTTTTTTTTTTTAAGGTCGGGGATGGCTGCGAAATTAACAATAGACAAGAGAGTGAGCTTGGTTTTAATGCATTAAAACTAAGCTCACCCTCTCGTCTTTTGTTAATTTCGCGGCCATCCCCTACCTAAAAAGAAAATAGTCAACACTGAAAATTCCTATGATGCGCGACTTTTGCGCCACCCTGTATATGTGTGTGTCCCATTATTAATATGGAAGATAAAATTACATGAAAAATAACTTTATTAACGCAGAAGTACCGTAAAAAATTCAAATTGCTGTCCCATTTCATCATTGTACCTTGATCACCACATATTTGTTTTCAAACTGTCATTGTTTCGTGTATTACTGAATTTTCATCCAAGTTCAGTTCATTGTTTATAGTGGGAAAAATGTAATAAATTGTTAGGGTTGCTGGTTGTTATTAGGCCGTCACTGGTTTTGGAGATTGCGAAGGTTATTCACAAATAGATAAAAATAGGCTCACGGGATTAGGTAAAGGCGGATCATAAACCCTCGTTATATATAGGCTTATATATAATTGTACGTAAATTAGCAAATTAGTTTTGATAACAATACTTTATTATTATTATTATTATTATTATTATTATTATTATTATTATTATTATCAGGGTAATTAAATTAGTGCGTCATTATGCCAATCGTGTTGGCATAAGGAAAAAAAAGTGGGAGGGACATCTGACTAGGAGATCCGGCCGAGATAATAAAATGATTTGGAGGGTTGTGCCCTCGTTACTGGTATTTTATTAGCTGCTTGACACAATTGGCAAAAGGCGTGAAGAGTCGAGTTGCGGGAGACATCGAAGGACGAAACGGTTTATGAGAAAACGCGGCAGCCATTGCCCGAAAGAACGACACACCGATTGCGCACCAGTCTCGCGTATATAAATAATGCTATTTGAATGTCGTATACTTTAGTATAGGGGGGACATATTCGTATACTTATTTTATCCGATGGGGAATTTCAGAGACAGATCCGTAACCTAATTTAACCAATTTAGCTCAATCTAATAATCTAACTTTAACCTAATAAACCTAAGCCTTTCTACTTGACTTCATTCTTTACGTTTCTGACATGGTAGACGGAGCTATAACACAAATAGAAATGTATTGATAGCAGATACGCCTATTTTGGCTTAATGTTTACCTCTAAAGTTAATTATCCCTGCAAATCTGTTGTTGTTAATGTTAATATATCAGAAAAAGTAAAGAAAGTTTGCCCCTGACATTAGCCTTGGATAAAGTGTTCAACATTCGGTGTAGAGATAAAAAAAATAGTGGTTTGGCCTCGCGTCTCAATTGAAGACTGATAAAAACATAGTAAGAGCGAGGTGGTGAGAAACGAGGAAGGTTGACGTAAGATCAAAATCAAAATGAAAAATATCGAGAAAAGAAGTGAAAAAGAAACTTTTTTGAGATGAATCAGCCTCACTCGCTATATCTGATCGACAAGACTAAACAGTCGACGAGTTATTGTGGGTTAGGTTAAGTTGGGTTAAATCATTTTTGTTGTGTCGATTGTTTGGTCTTTCAGATGAAATGGATACAAGTCCATCTGAACAGACCCAGCGTCGCTTAACCTCGCTGATCCAACGGGAAGCGTTGCTACAACGTAGCCACGAGGTTGTCTTTTTTCCTACGTTAATTATTTCTACGTGATAAGGAATATCTGATACCTCGACTGAATGTTGATCCGTCTCAAAAACGTGTTCCGTTTGCGTAATTACTAATTACTGACTGCAGAAGTTGCGTGTGCTTTTTCGAAATAGGAGACCTAATTAACTGAATGGGTAATTGATAATTGGCTAAATGGATAATTAATCTTCTTTCTGCTTTCTGTCACGGAGAAGGATAATCTCGTGTACGTATTTTTAGAATCCAAGTTTTTTTTTTAATGAATTAAGCACTCGTTTAATTAATTAGTGCTTTTAAAATAGGTGTGTACGTATATTCGCGTGTTTATTCGTGTGTATATAATGTTCGTTAGGGAGGTGATGATAGCAATGATTCGTCATAACTTGCTTTTTAATAGTCAGATCAGACAGGTTGTTTATTCGCGGTTTTTTTATGATCTTCGGTTGTGATTCCTCGATTAAACGTTGTTCCTCTAATCGCGATAATTATCCCGCGATTATTTACTTTAAAAAGACGGATCGTGTCACACTTTTGATTGACGATTGATTTGGGCAGGTGTTGCCGTTTATCTTTGGATTTATGAACCCGAAACTATTTTTAGATGCTGCCTACAATCCGCACTTTGTCGAATTGTCGAGAAATTTTGCGACGTTATCACGGACTTCCGTTGTCGTGTAGAGCGAGGGTTCGTCCGACGTGGTTTCTAGCAATGAGTCATTCTCAAATACGTTTCTTCAAAGTTTGAAGTAAAAACCCAATGTAGTTTGCTCAAATTCATTCATTTTAATTACATTAGGCACGGTAAGACGTTAAAATCTTGACGTTTTCAGCGGCAATATAGCTATTTTACCTGGGTGAGGGCGGGTATGTTAATTGTTGCCAAAACGCCTGCTCAGTCTTCAAAGGAAATCGCTCCCAAGTTTTATTTAATGCTTATTTTTTTTTTTTAAGTCGAATGTCCTTTTTTTCTGGAAACAATTCAAGGACGCAATTTATTTTATAATTTAAAATAGGTACGTAAAATCAATTCCAAAAGTTCTGGCGTGAAACTCTTGTGCACGGTAAGATATATAGTTTCACGATAGAACTTTTTGAATTGACTGTATGTATTGTGAAAGCGATGTTTGTGTTTGGTAAAACGCTTTATCTTTGGAAGTAAAATCACATACAGTAGAAGGCAATTAACGAACGTTAGGGACGATAACACACTTGTCAGACAGCTCTCTCGCTTCTGAGTACACTATATACAGGGTATCCCGTAAGTCTGGACCCATAGGGCAAAATTAATAAAATTACAAAATAGTCCCAGTTTCTCTGGACATGCGTCGAAATGACTTCTTGGGACTGACAGCGAAGCTAGCCAACACATTAGTACTGGTTTCGTCTTCCGTAACAGTCCTTGAAGGTCCTCTGCGAGGCTTGTCAGCTACGGATCCAGTTTCCTTAAATTTGGCTATCAACTTGCCAACACATCTGTGTGTGATTGGTGCGCGGTCTGGATGCATATTGTTGAATTCTTCGGCTACTTCCCGGTGACTGCGGGTCCCGACCAGCAAAATAACTTGAACTCTCTCCTCTCTAGTCAGTGACATGGTTTACCTGCAACATAATAAAAAAATATATTATAAATCCCTATGGGTCCAGACTTACGGGACACCCTGTAGAAAGATATATTGAGAATAGCATACCTTAAGACTTCGTTATTTTTATATGGACTGTCACTGACGCTACAGCCTTAAGGTTCTGATATATACTTAAAATATGCTAACATTTGTCTTAAGTGAGGAGAGTTGATGATTATCACGTATCTGGATAGCTGTATAAAGTTTTGTTTGTGGTGTACAGGTTTTAGGCAGTATTAAGTATTAGGATCCGATTAATTAATCTTTATAGGTACATTAAATATTTTCCGTTATATTTGGAATGAAACGAGTTATGGTAAATTAGAAACCATTCATTTTCCTCGGTATCACTAGTGTTATATAACCTCTGAAAGTTCCAGTAGTAAATGCCTCAGATTTGTTGTGCAATATCATAGATTGTAATAATTTTTTTTTTTTTTTTTTTTTTTTTTTTTTTTTTTATAGTTGAAAGGAGGTTAAACCTCCCCCCCCCCCCCCACTTCTCCCCATGTCTGTAATATAAATGAAGCAAGGTGTCATCCTCATCTACGTCCAACGTTTGTTAATGTGAATGGCGTAGTGATATTCCTCTCTATACAGGGTTTAAACAACTTTTTCTTCTTTTTATAGAACGTTCCCGGAAGATTTCTGAACCTCACGTGCGAGGGAACAAATGATGTTCATTACAATATTTGACTTAATTTAGGGTTACCATACATCCGGTTTTTCCCGGATATGTCCGGGAAATTTGAATATTTATAACATTGATTTTTGAGGCCATAACACTTGTTCTTATTTATAGATACTCAGTATAGACGACATGTAGTACGCAGTATATATATAACACATTAATACAACGTGAGTTGGTAGATACTGATACAAATACACCCCCCATCTCCGGAGTGTCCTCCTTTTTGAAAGTTCAAATATGGTAACCCTAACTTAATTTAGCCCCCTCCCCTTTATCTTCCTCCCCCCAACTTCAACTTTAAAGCAGAGTTAATACGAGGTTAATGTCAGCCATCCGCGTGTCAGTTCTTTTTATTATTAAACGGAGGAGGAGGAGAAATACGTACACGGAAACATTTTAACTTTTCTCCCCTCTTTCATCTTGTTCTTAAGAAGTCTGAAAGTGATTGAAAATGAATGAAAACCTCAGAGAAGAGAAATGAAAATAGATGTATAAATTAAGCGTTGAACATAATAGGAAGGAAAATTGGTGTTACAGATGCCAAAGAATTTTGTACAAGACTTTAATTTGCATGAGCCTTCGACGTGATAGTTTGTCACAGAACAAAATACCTTAAATTGCAACGAATTTATTTTCATGTTGGGGAAAACCTTTTTGAGGACACACACACACACACACACACACACACACACACACACGGGGTCTATTACTGGGTTTCTATTACTATTACTTTTGATTTCTTCTATTACTTTATTTTTCATCTATTACTATTACTATTACTGTTGTATGGGTTGTACTTCACTCATTTGAAAAGGATTTTTGTATATTTAAATGCAATTAGAAGCAGTGTGTTAACAAATTTGTTTCAACCAAATCATTACAATTTCAGAGACTGTACGTCTTCATAAATTTTACTTTATTGAAGGAAAAATTTGCCACAATATTAGTTCACAATTTCACATAAATGTTTATTTTAGTTTAGAGTAGATTGTTCATTTTTTCAGTTTGTTCACACAATATGTCCATTGCCACGGTAATAGAAAAGTAATAGACTCTTATCTATTACTTTGCCTTCTATTATTATTACAACCAAAAAATTATGATCCTGTAATAGTCTATTACTATTACCCCATGTCTGAGACACACACACACACACGTGTGTGTGTGTGTGTATATATATATATATATATATATATATATATATATATATATTATATATATATATTGGTTCGAATTGTTAAATTAAATTTGTGAAGCGAGATGTTCGGGCATTTCGGCGTGGAAACTATTTTTAAATGTTAGGAACGAACGTATTGAAAAATGAAATATTGTCATTCGTCTTGTGTGGCCCTGTAAAATGGAGATAGTACCTGCTTTTCTTTGACACGAATAAATCTTAATATTGCCATAAAATCAAATGCTTCTGCAATTTGCAATTAATCGCAATTTTACTGAAAGATTTAGTAAAGTCCAATTCTATTGAGTCTGATTTGAATTTACGTTTTGTTACATTCCGTTAACGAGGGACTTTACGTTTTTCCCCTTTTTATTTTCATTTATTTCATTGTTCTTAGGGTCGCTGAAGATGTCTCCAGACGTGCCTGAGAACGTCCCTCTGCCTCATTGCATTCAGGTGCTTTTATTGGCACTGAGCGCGATGAGGCGTAGAGAAAAATGTGTAATTTTTTTTTCATCGTTCTCGTTTGATTCTTAAGAATTTATGCGAGACGTTTCGAAATGCCACCCTTCTCGTGTCCCCTTTAAGCATTTCAGCTCGAGGAACTCGTACGCGAATACGAATACAGATACGACGGTGTAAATATTTTATATACTTTAATCCTAGAATGCATAACCCGGGCCTCTGAGGCCCGCCGGGTGTTATATTTATCCGGGTTATGCATTCTAGGGTTAAACCACTATTATCGAAATAAATTAGGGTAGTCAGGGTAGAGCGTCAGGCTGTTAAACTGGAGACTCTGGGTTCGAGTATGGGCTTTATGGGCTTGGACTTCAGTGATTTAAGGTGCTTCTCCGGGTTTCCCACGCTGAGGTAATGGTTTGAATCCCACGTAAAGCTACGAGCGCCTCCGTCATACGACTTTAGCCGTTACGAAGGTGGTTAAATAACCGAGATAGCGTTGTAAAAATTACTTTTAAAACTGATTTGAGTTAGTTACTTCCCCATTACTCGTATAAAAGCCCGAAACTAAAAGGTGACTTCATTTGGCGTAGTGAGAAGTATACGTTTTACGTTCAGTAAATCTCTGTGAGAAAAATTTATTCATTAATTTTTACTAATCAGATTTCGGCGAATGAGTTGTAATACGGAGTTGGCTTCGTTTTAGTTTAGGATTTTGGGATGTAAATGAAAAAGTGCTCCCACTTTTTAATCTAAAGTTACGATGGAAGTATTTTATACAAATATACTGTAGGTAAATAATTTAAAAAAAATTTAAATTACAATTTCTTTTAAATTTCAATGAAATTATTAGTACAATTACTACATTTTCGAAGTAATTGGAATTAATTACCGGTAACTCAATTACTTTATATCTCTGCCCACGTACTATTATTATTATTATTGAAATGAAACAGAAATAGATGTATCATCTTCATTAATTACTCTGCATATACGAGCGTTGTAAACTTTCCGACAAAATTACGCCCAAGAACAAAAATGTTCTAAAATGCATAGAAAATTATTAATTGATTACTATTTTCTTTTCCTTTCCATATTTTATTCCTGTTTGGTGACTAAAAAAAACAGCAATCAGTTCTGATTAAGAATTATTTGTTTTTTTTAATTTTTGTTTCGAGGCGGACATTTTGCCGACGTGTGTGTGTGTGTGTGTGTTTACCGTATAAAGTAACGAGTGAAGCAGGGCTGGAAAAAACCTAACCCACCTGGCATTTTTGGGAGGGGGAGGGGCAAATTTGGGTTTTTGTTCGTTTATGCATTTTCAGTATAAATAATATACATAATGGATTAGTAATTCTATTATTTCATACATTGTGGTTTTAAAAAATTATGAAGAGTTAATAGCTAATATTTAGACCTAAGTTAGAAACCATCCATACGTATGACAACACTGGTTTTAACCCGTTTTCCCAAAATCCTAGTATAATTATAAAATTGATTGAGTCATCTCTACGAAGTGACTAAAGGCCGTATTTTAAAAACTGTTCGCCTAGCTAGTCTTACGCTTGTGCCTGGCGAAGATGCGTTAAAGTGTAAGCCTGTACTTTCGTCCGCCAAGCTGGCGATGCGTAACATTGGAATTTGGTTGACTAATAAAGTAGTTGACCCCAATCCTGCAGCCAAGTTTTTCGCGGACGATTGATTTTCATTTTGAAAAAAAAATATTATCACTGTAATAAACGCGTAACATACTATATAAAATAACGTAACTAAATACTCTCTCAATGTATACAGTATATTTAATATACATTTTAAGAAAAATTCGTAACTCTTGCAGTGATTATTGGCAAAAGTAGGTTAGGTATATGAGGAGTACTTACCTAAAGTACGCTTCTAATACACGTCCAATGAAAAATATCCTGACAAAGTAAACATTTAAAAACCCACTAAAACCCACTCGTGTGTGTTTTCTGTGTTTGGGGGTTTTGTTGGGTGGGTTTCCCCATTGCCAACCCTGGAAGAGAAAAATCCGATTTGAATTATATTAACGCGAGTGAACATGGACAAGTAATATTTGTTACAGGTACTTTATAACAACTGTATAGTCGATAATAAGGTTTGTAAGAGGTGTTGAAAATGTCCACCATCGACCTCTGTACAGGCTCTTGCACGGGGGTATCATATTCAAATCAACCAGTGCAAATCAGATTTCATTTGTTACTTTATTCACACCCTGTACAATGTCGACAAAAGTCCGCAATAGAACAAAATTTCAACAGTGAAAAGTCTCTACTAAACCATAAATGAATATATATATATATATATATATTATATATATATATATATATATATATGGGATGAATTTCACAATAAAACACGTGAAATGAATGAATGCTGCAAACCCACAAGGAAAAAGAAAAACGATTCCAAGGCCTTTCGTGTATTCAAAGCTACACCTCGTCAGGGAATGAAGTTAAAAGGCGAGAAGCCCATATATATATACAACGTACAGGAAAAACAAAACAATTAGCACATACTTAACAAGGGTTAATGAGAGGCAAAAGAAATTTTAACATGATATCGTCAATTTTATAAGTCCCCGAGCTGTTATTGAAATTGTTTTTAAAATGAATAAATGCACATTCTAGAATATTTCGTTCTATTATATCTCTGTTTTTAACAAGCGCTTTAGAACTATCCCACTTGATGCTATGGTTACATCTATACATATGGTTAAATAAAGCATTGGAAGTACTAGCTGTTCTACAAGCATATTTATGCTGTTGGTTGTGTGTATTCGATCGGATGTACACAATGTAACTCAGTATATATAGGCCAAACCGGTAAAACGTTAGATATTAGGGTAAAACAGCATAAATATGCTTGTAGAACAGCTAGTACTTCCAATGCTTTATTTAACCATATGTATAGATGTAACCATAGCATCAAGTGGGATAGTTCTAAAGCGCTTGTTAAAAACAGAGATATAATAGAACGAAATATTCTAGAATGTGCATTTATTCATTTTAAAAACAATTTCAATAACAGCTCGGGGACTTATAAAATTGACGATATCATGTTAAAATTTCTTTTGCCTCTCATTAACCCTTGTTAAGTATGTGCTAATTGTTTTGTTTTTCCTGTACGTTGTATATATATATGGGCTTCTCGCCTTTTAACTTCATTCCCTGACGAGGTGTAGCTTTGAATACACGAAAGGCCTTGGAATCGTTTTTCTTTTTCCTTGTGGGTTTGCAGCATATATTATATATATAAAGAATATTTATGAGGTGGAAGCCTTAGTCGAATAAGGAACAACAAGACTAGTTCATATACAAACATTTAATATGCACTATGCAGAGCTTTCGACATTTCTAATGTCATCTTCAGTGCTAAAAATGCTATATATAATTAAAACCAACTATGAACTTAAAGCAATTTAAATATTGGCAAATATCACAGCGAAAATAAAAATTAAAACATGAAATTATACAGTTAATACATTTAAAATATAAAATATTGTAAAAGGAACTATAAAAGGAGGCTTACCTTTAAGATAAGAAAAGAATAAATGTAAGTAAGTAAAACCATTATAAATAATTTAAGGGAACAGTATGGAAATAGTTTAAAATGTAAACCATTAAAATCTTAATCTTGAAAGGAACAAATCAGGTACAACTTATTCAATCACAGAAACAGTAAAGAATGGGAAAGAATGAAAATATTTTTGTTAACGGGTACTAACTTGGTTGGATGATTGGTAGGCAGGTAAAGGAAATTTTATTGAAGGATATTGAAGTTTTGGAATGGGGTATAATGATTTATATCCGATTTATGCTTGAAAATTAGTATGATTTCTAAGAGGGATAGGTCGTGTTTATTGGCTTTAGCAATTATTGAAAAGTTAGTAGATTTAATTGGGTGGTCTAACTAACTAATGGGAATGAAAATGTATGTGATTGGGAGGGATTCGCGAGTCTATTATTAATACGGTTATATATACACAGGGTGTTTCAGGAGGAAAGGGCAATGCTTCGGGAGGTGATAGTATCGGTCATTGTGAGAAAAAAAGTTCATATGAACGTGTGTCTAATTCTGAATGGTTACGGAGATAGAGCTGTTTGAATCGATGATCAGCTGATTGGCCCTGTTACTTTAGAAGTTTAGAGAATCGTCTTACAGGACGAAGTTACCTAGAATTTCTGCAAAATGAATTGCCAGGACTATTGGAGGATGTTCCTTTGGCTACACGAGCTGATATGTACTTTTAGCATGACGGAGCTCCTCCACATTCTACCCATCTGGTGATGCAATACCTAAATCAAACTTTCCCCTGGTCGATGGATCGGCCGCGGTGGTCCCATTCAGTGGCTACCAAGGTCTCCAGACCTCTCTCCGTTAGATTGTTGTTTGTCGGGGTGGATGAGAAGTCAAGTTTACAAAAGAAAGGTGGATACACAAGACGAATTGCTCGCGCGCATTTTGGATGCTGCTGCCCGCATAAAGGAACGTAAAGAGCAACTCAGACGAACAACACGCGATCTTCGCACACGAGTTGCAAAGTGCATTGAGGTTGACGATGGGATTTTCGAAAACGTATTGTAAACCGTAACAAATTTGTCATTTCTGTATCTGATACCATTCAAAATGCCAATGTTTAAACATTAAATGTTAGAAACAGTAATTGGTTTCTCTTTCTTGATTACCATTAACAATGCTTTTGTATTTGTAGATTCAAACAGCTCTATCTCCGTAACCATTCAGAATTAGACATGTTCATATGAACTTTTTTCTCTCAATGACCTCCCGAAGTATTGACCTTTCCTCCTGAAACACCCTGTGTATATATATATATATATATATATATATATATATATATATATATATATATATATATATTAGGCTATATGAACGCATCGATTAAAATATATTATAAGTGGAGGGAAGAAAGGTTTAACATCTTTTTACATAGAACATCATTCCTCCCATACACCCATTTTGGGGTACGAGCAACTCGCAGTAGCATTGCCAAGCAAATAAGGGGGTTAATGTACTTCCGTACGTGGTTCATCACTGAAAACAACAATGATCCACGTTATCTCAGTTCAAAGAGCACCCAAATCCGCATTCGTTTTTGTGCAATTTTCGTTTGTTGTAGACACCCCTAGTGCATGATTCTTCAGGAGTAAGATGCATCGCAAATTTGTTTTTGCTTTACAAGACCATAAATTTACCTGTATCAATCACAGTCACACTCGCACTACCTCAGCCTTGCTCTACACAAACCACCAAAAAAACATAAGCATTTGCAGTATATGTATGTATAACGTTTCGTTAGCTTCCGCCCGAATTGTTCATTCTGACGAAGGTCAAGCTTTTCCCTCCACCTTAGACCTACAGTTCAACGTGGAATCCGAACCACGCCCCCTCAGCAGCCCACAGAGCTGGGCAATAAATACATTGAATGTATTTAAATACTAAATACATGGGAGAAATGTATTTAAATACTAAATACATTTTACGAATGTATTTAGATACTAAATACAAAATACATCAATTGTATTTAAATACATTTGTAAATACATTTTAAATACATACAAATTTTAACATATGCATTCACTAATTCATGAGTAACAACAATATAAAATGCTTGATAAAGGATAAAGAAATAGTACAATCTAATTTCCGATTATATATTTCCCTTTTTAGAACAAAACAAAA
Source organism: Bathynomus jamesi (assembly GCA_023014485.1). NCBI lineage: Eukaryota > Metazoa > Arthropoda > Malacostraca > Isopoda > Cirolanidae > Bathynomus > Bathynomus jamesi. Next base: position 345,551 of record JAJOZX010004962.1, on the reverse strand, counting down.
ACAAAAGAACTTAGAACTTACGATGCTCAACCAGTGACATATTATACTCATTATATCATTGCAAAATGAGTAACAATTAATGAGTAGATGAGACGTAAACATAAGACGTAAACATAAACATAAGGCGCCTTACGAATTCTCTTTTATTTCACGGTTGCTGCGGATCAAAACCAATCTTTCAAAAGTTTTGTCTGAAAGAGAGTTTCTTTTGGGAGTCAGTGATTCCCGCGAATGAGAATATTCGCTCTACCGGTGCCGAAGATGGTAATGTCGTGTTATAGCGGAGGAACAGTCTTTTTATGAGAGGATGTTTTCCCAAACTGTTGAAACATGAACCATGCTGTACTACACTGTCGACGCGTCGTACTGTGCTAGCACAGAACAAGTATTAAACCAGTAAAAGTATTTACATTTTTTATATTTTGAGTATTTAAATACTCAGTAAAGTATTTAAATACATGAAAAACAATGTATTTATAAATACAGTTCTAAATACACAAATGTATTTAAATACTGCCCAGCTCTGGCAGCCCAGCGTCTTAACCACTAGGCCACCCAGTGTACCCGTTTATCTACCAAGCACTTTTTTTATTGTGTGGAAGGATGAACAGCTGGGTTTTGCTGCGCGCCGGCTGCCGTCGGGTCTCGAACCCGGGGCCGATGGATTCGTAGTCAGCGACGCTAACCACTGCACCACCGAGGCGCATATATATATATACAGAGACATGCAAGAAGTAAATAGACACCCTTAATTTTATGGTAAAATGTATGCATCCAATTTTTTTGCCATTATTATGACTAATATTCGTTTCCTACATTTCTATCCTTGAAGAAGGACTTATGCCAATATTCTCAAGTGGTCAAATTGAAAAAGACAGCTGCCTGTTCATGGAAGATGGAGCCCCATGCCACACTGCAAAAAAGACGAAAGAATGGGAGGAGCGAAATGGTATCAAGCGACTTCCTTGGCCGAGTCAGTCCCCTGACATGAACCCCATAGAACACGTGTGGGCAATACTAGACAAGACTTTACGTAAAAAGCCCAAAAAAACCAGCAACACGATCAGAATTGTTGAATATTTTACGCCAAATTGTTACAGCAAAATCTGGGCTATTTACTTCTTACATGTCTCTGTATATATATATATATATATATATATATATATATATATATATATATATATATATATAAAATGTAGGATGAAGTAAAAATAAGAGGATTAAATGTCCATTATTTGTTTATTACTTGTTCATCTCTCGTATCTAATAGTGATTTCTTTTCTCGTACTGGTATCATATTTTCAACAATACTAATTGTTTTATATCTATAATAATAATAATAATAATAACAACTTAAGATCAATATGTACTAATTAATAATTCTTATTCATGATTTATATATTATTATTAATAATAACAATAACTCCGTTTTACTTTTAAGAGCCCACTATAATTTAAAGCTTAAGGGCCAAGTTAAATATAATTAATTAACAGTCCAATTTTACAATTATTTACGGTAAAATTATTGTAACAACAAAGATTTTAAAATTGTATTAATTTTATTAATGAAGGTTATTCAATTCAGTTCGATGAGAGAAAATAAAATTTTATATATATATATATATATATATGAACGTGTATTTAAGGTGTATTTGTGGTCTAGCCAAACATTTTCACTCGAAAATTGCTGTGCGCGCGCGCGTGAAAGGTTCTTCCGTTTGATGTTATAAGTTGTTACAACCAAATGTTGTACTGTACTTCCAAATAAATTAAAAATAAATTTACTAATAGGTTATATAGATGCACCTTTAATCCGCTTTAAGCGTGTAGCGTTTGTTGTTAATAGGGAAAATATGGACTTGAATTTCATTATGAAATCAACGCTTCGCATTCATGATCATATTTACGCGCACCTTTTTTCCTTTTATTTAATCTAAACACGAATTTCAGTGAAATTTCTTACTATAAAACTAAACGTACCGTACTCGAAACGGACTTAGCGTCGGATGGAATTTTTTAACTCGTCCACTTTTATTTTTCAATGGGTATGTAAGATCGGGTTTTTCGAATTCCATTTGTTTAACTTTATTCAAATTATCGCGCGTTCACTCGTATGTGCGTGCGTGTGTGTGTGGGAGGGGGGGGGGCTCATAGTCTGGACTTTAGCCGTTCTTGAAGTAATTCGGTTACACGATGATGAGTTAGTTATTTTATATAGACCCACGCTAAAACTTTAATTTAAGTTTTGGCAAGTCGTGTACGCCGTGCGGTATATCTCGGGAGTCCAGATATTTAGTCAATAGTCGCGTAACTATCGAATGATTAGTAAACTAAAATTATATGTCGTATTTAGAGGCAAGTAAAGTTTTTCTAAATTTGTTTGTAGAAAACGTGAACGAGAGAATTTTTTCCACGGGTACTGGTTCGGAAAAAAATTCGTCAAAGAAAATAAAATGTATAAGAACCATAAAAATGCGCTAATTGGTCATTACTCTTTTTTTTTCGGTGGGGAGAATATTTTATTCTTTTGGGGTGACTTAATATAATTTCAAAAACCAAATCATTACGGATTAATAATTTTTTTTGATTTTCCGAAACTCTAAATGTTATTAAGGATAAAACAGACCAAAATAACCTTAAATATTACGCTGAACAAAAAAGTAATCCAGACCAATTGATTGAGTAGATTTTAAATTTGAGACCATTTTAAGGAGATTACGATACTCAAGTTATTAGGATAATAAAAATAAATAAAGCGCACTTAGGTCAAATAAACTGCTATTAAGTCGGACCTAAACAATTTTGGGGCAACAATAGGACATCTATTTGAAATTTAGAGGATCAATCAAGGCTGAAATCATTAATTGCGAAGTAACCAATTCAAATGACATATATATATATATATATATATATATATATATATATATATATATTATTATTATTATTTAAACATCTGACTCTTTTAAAGGTTTGTATTTTTTTTATTAACTAAAATAAAAGCATGCATTTTTATTGTTTCTCTACACATGGGGAATTAGTCCCCTAGTGCAAAACATGCTCTATTTTAGCTCATTAACTCTGCACACGAACAAAAAAATTTTGCACTACTCTGGATACAGAGTATCTGTTGAAATTTGAGAAATTTCTTGTTCAGTTCATGCTTTCAGTTCATGCTTTCAGTTCTTCTGTTTGTGTGTGTGGATTCTGTTCAAACACTATCTTTTAAATAACAGTAACGGATAACAATCCCAGGGGTTTAGATCCGGTGATGTTAGTGGCCATGATATTCCTTTATCATAAACCGCCCAGAAATCTGTTGTACAGGATTGATGGACGACTCGAATGACCTTTCTGTTGATCAGACACTTTTTTTTTTCTTTTTTTTTCCAGACTGTCTAAGACTCTAAGTAATAAAACTGTAAATACTGTTTAGAAGGTGCGTCACGAACATGAAAATGTACACGAAAATTTCTTCGCACAGAGACGCAGGAATTTCTACCACAGTAGTAGAATGTTTAACGTTGAATACGTTCTGTTCGAGACTATAAAACGCCATTTTGAATAAAGATGGCCTAGCCTATGCAACTCCTTATGCAAAACGATTTTAATATTGTACAAATTTAAAAAAAAAAAATCATTTTATTTCGGTTACTAAAAAAAATAAACCTTTTGAAGTGTCAGATATTAAAAAAAAAAAAAAAATTATCCACAGTACTGCAAGATTTGGTTTACGTGTGCAGTGTGTTAATGAGCTGAGAGAACATCACACACTGTGTCTTTTGCACTAGGGAACTAATTCCCCATGTGTACAGAAGGTACAGTAAAATTTCATGTTTTTATTTCAGTAAATAAAAAAATACACTCTTTAAGCAGTTACATGTTTAATATATATGTATGTGTGTGTGTGTGTGTGGTTTAAATTTAGAATTTAGTTTTCTCAAGTTTTTTTATGGGCAACTCAAGAATAAAATAGAGAACGAGACTGCATGCCAAATTCTGAATTACAGCCATTTGAAACGAAACTTTTTCCGTGAGAACGCGCGTGCCACCCCTCCCTCGGGGCCATACATTCTGTTCGAGCCCCGTCCCCCTCTCGCTGAGAATGGGGAGAGGGTATACATAACTGAATAGAAGAGGGAGGGAGAGAGAGAAATGAGAACTCGTAGTAACCCATTTGGAGTCGCTCACTTAAAACAAAATTCTGGCTCATGGCTGATTCTTAAGGTTAAAATAATGATCTTACAACTATTTAGACTTTATTTTTACACTTAACAGTATATGTGATTAAAGCATTCCGATTCCCGAATGAAATGGGAAGTTAAGAACAATTTTTCATTCAATACAAATAATTAAAAAATTTCACTTTCTTACCGTAGAATTAAGTAAAACTGTACACAAGTGAGAGAATTAATTTATATTCCTTTGTAATTTTGCATATATATACCCATTGCATACCCATTCGCCGTGTAACTCCTCATTCCCAATAAATTAAAGACTTTGGAAGTGGATAAAGGTTAGGAAATATCTGAAATTTATAACGACGATATGAAGTCATTTCAATTCCATCTCCTCTCCCACACGTACCGCAACTAATATATATATATATAATTATATATATATATATATATATATATATTTATATATATGGCGCTGAAGCCTGCTTTTGTAAGTTTCGGCTTCGAGACTTGGTTATTTGTATAGTTTGAGGAGTTTTATTTTTCATTTAACTATTTTAATATTTTTTATTACTAATAATACTAATAACCAAAACAGTTAACCTATACTAGAATAGGTTAACTCTAGAACTCGTCTTTCGGTCCCGGTTCTATAAGATTCGGCTTCAGCCCCACGTCTGATGTATATACAACACATCCCGTCTTATGCAGCGCCAATTTGCTTATACACGGAAAAATAAATGCGAACAGTTATTTGCCGAAAGCGGAAAATTTGATTATACAAGGTCCGCCAAACATGCTCTAATACAGTAGTACTGTACGCGTGCCAATGCGCGCTCTAGTGTTTTCTCCTACACTCCTACACTCCAACACTCCCGTATCTCCCTCCCTCTCGCATCCCCTTGTCTCAGTCCCGCTACCGCGTTAAGTTCAGTGAAGTTGTGTTGGATTGTTTTTGCCGTTGTTTTGCTATTACCCTTAGGCAGCAGTATGGCACCAAAACGTAAAGCATCCGCGAGTGATAGTGAAGAGAAGAAAAATCGTAAGGTTATGACAGCCGAAAAAATAAAGATTCTAGACAAGTTGCGTGGTGGTATGAGCATAACATCACTTGGCCGCGAGTATCACGTGAATGAGTCTACCATACGCACCATCCGAAAGAGTGAAGAAAAGATACGTGCTAGTTTCATTTAATATACTTTTATTTATCATATGTAAATATCATTACGTTTATGATTTTTATGATGTTCTTATTTCATATGCAATATAGATAGGGAAATTCATTTATGTGTGAATAAAAAATCTACGTATTTAAGTATTAATGGGGGACTTTACGCGGCCGCGTTCACGTATCCCTATTTATCCTATAAGGTATTAAGTTTGTTCAACGCGGATTTACCTAACGCGCCGTTCTCTAGGAACCTAACCCCCGCGGTGGACGAGGGTTTACTGTATATATAATGAAGTGGGAACTATAATTAAAATCGAATTTTGCCCCTTGATCAGAAGTGAAACTATTTTTAATTTTTGCTTCCTCGCCTCCTACCCTCCAAATATACAATGGTCACCTGAGACTTTTGAGGTAATGTGTAATATGTTTAGGTTGATAATCGTATGCTGCCAAATACGAACTAAATACCGGGTAACCTAGGAAGAGTTTCGAGCGTCAATACCATTCCACCGAGGTCAGGTTCTTGGCTCACTAGGAACTGGCTTGGTGAAGGAGAAAATTGTTCCTTTGAGCTCTCTCTTATATATATATATATATATATATATATATATATATATATATCTTTCTCTTCGCCCGTTCCCGCCTCTATGCGGGGTCGGCGTTTCTGACCAGCCTCCTCCACACAGCCCGGTCCTGGGCTTCTTCCTCCGACAAACCCTTCTCCCTCAAATCGTCCCTCACCTTCTCCATCCACCTTCGCTTCGGTCTGCCTCTCTTTCTCCTGCCATGCACCTCCATATTCATCGTTCTCTTACCTACATAATCTTCGTCCCCTCTCATCACATGTCCATACCATTTCAGTCTACTTTCTTGTATCTTCCTCGAGATTTCTCCAACCTTTGTTGTGCCCCTTATCCTTTCATTCCTTACTCTATCCAACCTTGTCACTCCGCACATCCATCTCAGCATTCTCATCTCCGTTACATCTAGTCTTTTCTCATGATCTTTCTTTATAGCCCAAGACTCAGCCCCGTACATCATAGCCGGTCTTACCACAGTCTTATACACCTTTCCCTTAACCCTTGCGCCTATTCTTCGGTCACACAACACCCCTGAAACTTTCTTCCAATTTTTCCAACCAGATTGCACTCTTTGTGTTATTTCTGTGTCCAGCTCACCGTCCTCAGCCACTGTCGATCCCAAGTACGTAAACTTACTTACTCTCTTTAACCTCGCTCCCTCTAAACTAATTTCTGAGTCTTGATTTTCGTAGAACCTCAGGTACTCCGTTTTCTTTCTGCTGATTTTCAACCCTCTGTCTTCAAAAGCCCTCCTCCATTCCTCCAATTTTCTTTCTACTACTTCTCTCCTGTTGCTGCACAGAACAATATCGTCTGCAAAGAGCATACACCAAGGGGATAGATATATATATATATATATATATATATATATATATATATATATATAATAATAATAATAAAGGCAGCTAGATAGAGGATAATTAAATTGCTATAGTGGCGATAAATAAAGGATGATGGGAATTATGATGACATACCAAATTGATCAGATAGAACTGTTTTTTCCATATAATTACTTCCATTAACATTAGTATTAAAAATTGTAAATAGACTGGAGACAAGGGTTGTAGTGTAGTAGTAGTAGTAGTGCTTTGCACCCATATTAATCATGGGGAGATTCAACATTTTATTTGGCTAAAAAATGTGTGTGAAAATTTTTTGTGTTGATTCTTTGAAGTGTTTTGAAATGTGTGAAATCATAATTTCAGTTTTTCGGTTGTCTGTTAAAATTGAGCATCGAGTCTTTGATGTGTTTCGTTCGACTGACAATATTTATTTAGGGCGAGTGTCCGTTTTCGATCCAGAATTGAGCCAACACTTTAGCCGTAATCTGATGGAACCGGAATTAGCTTTTAGGATCAGTTTGATGTCCGAATTAAAGCTGCGATATATATATGAAAAACTTTTTTAATTAGGGTTGTTTAACCACCTCCGCAACATCTAAGGTCATATGCATTGGCCACGACGTAGCCCATATATATATATATATATATAATTCGTAGTTCCCGTGCGTGCCGGAGATGGAATTGGAATTGAACGGATTTCGTATCGTAATAAATCTCAGATATTTCCTAACCCTTACCCATTTCTGACGTCTTCATTTTATTGGCCAGAGTTACACGGCGAATGGGTATGCAGTGGGTAATATGCAAAATTGCGAAGGAATGCAAATTGTTTCGCTTGTGCGCAGTTTTACTTAATTTTGCCGAAAGAACGTTAAATTTTAAAATTATTTTAATTAAATATATAATACAATAATGAAAAATTAAGCTCTTCACGACTCCCTTATACGCAGTTATGCCCTTAAACCTTACCCGGAGTACCGGTGTACCTCAGTACCCTGGTATTCCTAGCGTAACTTTTATAATGGGTAGGGATTAAGGGTTAAAAGTTTCGATGCAGAAAAAGAATAATTCATTGGAAATTTTAAAAATTAACATTTTGAGTAGAAATACCTTCTATAGAAGTGCTTCGTTCGCTCAGAAGTTTTTCAGCTTTATTGGTAGCAATATTTTATTTAAGTGTTCCACGGTGTGATTAAAGTGCCGGGGACGTTTTATAAACCCATTTAATGTGAGGAGTGGGTGACTTTAATATATATATATATATATATATATATATATGGTGGTGGTGGTGTAGTGGTTAGCGTCGCTGACTACGAATCCATCGGCCCGGGTTCGAGACCCGACGGCAGCCGGCGCGCAGCAAAACCCAGCTGTTCATCCTTCCACACAATAAAGAAAGTGGTTGGTAGATAAATGGGTACCCTAGGTGGCGTAGTGGTTAAGACGCTGGGCTGCTGATGGGGCGTGGTTCGGATTCCACGTTAAACTGTAGGTCTAAGGTGGAGTGAAAAGCTTGACCTTCGTCAGAATGAACAATTCGGGCGGAAGCTAACCAAAGGTTACCAAAGGTGTATATATGTATAACGGGTGTGCCATAAAAATGAGCGACATTTTATCCTAGTCCCGTAGACTCGCTCTGCTAAGTTCTCCCATATTCCGGCCAAGAATAAAAAATGTTATTGAAATGGAAGGAAAGCATTTCGAACAATTTTTTAATAATTCAGGTAAATTTTACGTTAAAAATTATTTTTATAAAAAAATATTAATTAAAAAGGTTTAATAATTTTTGCATGTGAAGTAGAAAAATCATACTCTTCGTTAAATTTGATATTTTAGTCTGAAAACTTGTTTGCATATAGATAAATACATACGTTTTATTGTGTAGAAGTTTTATTAAAATTAAATGACAAATGTTGATTTTATAGCCTTTTTAAAATGTACCCTTTTTTTATGGCACACCGTTATATATTATATACATCATAAAATTTTTTTACCCTTTGGAAAATTGGCACGCTCTCACCTGTTGCTTGCTGTATGCTGAGCTCGTTAAACACACACACACACACACACACACACACACACACACACACACACACATACAGGGCGTCCCAAAAAAATGTATACACACTTTAACAGCTGATAGCTCAATTGATGTTTCTTTCTTTCCAAGTTAAACCCATTAGAATTAATAATGGCAGTCAGACTAAGCTTTGAACAAAGGAAATTCATTCTAAAATGCTACTGGAAGTCTGAAAACGCAGTTGAAGTGCAAAGACAGTTTAGGAGGGAGTTTCAAACAGATCCACCAACGCGACTTACCATCACTCGAATTAGAGATAAGTTTGAAGCCGATGGAACTGTTCAGAATGTCCACAAGAAGCGTTCCGGAAGACCACGGACATCGACAAGCCCCACAAAGCAAGAAAGAGTACTGGAAACGTATCACCAAAGTCCAAGAAAATCTGTGCGGCAAGCGAGTCGTGAGGTAGGAATTTCAGAATCGTCTGTCCAACGCATTTTGAAGCGCTGTCAATGGAAAAGTTACATTCCAAGATTAGTCCATGCTATTAATGAAGATGATGATCCGGACCGAAGAGTGGAGTATTGCGAGTGGTACTTGGCACGATGTGGATGTGGATTGGACGAAGGGGTTTCGTAGAATACCCTCCGCGTTCACCAGACCTCACACCACTAGACTTTTTTATGGGGATACTTAAAAGACAAAGTCTACGCTATAAAACCTGCAACAGTCGCTGAATTGAGAGCAGCCATTGAACGAGAATGCACAAATACCAAACGAAATGTTTCGTGATGTTTGCGATTCCATTGCTTCGCGTTATCAGCAGTGCCTGGACCAGAACGGACGTCAGTTTGAAAACAGGCGTTGACAAAACAATTAAATAATGTCTGTAGATTCTATTACATTTTGAAAATGAAATGTATTTTAATAAACACTGCCTTTATAATTATTTAAAGTGTGTATACATTTTTTTGGGACGCCCTGTATATATATATATATATATATATATATATATATATGTGTGTATATATATATATATATATATATTTTTTTTTTTTAAAGTTCGGGAAGAACCGATTCGCCTCTATTTAAAAGGGCATATCTCGGCGGAAAAACAAAGAAAAGTGAGGAAAGACAGAGGAAAAAGAAAGGGTGGCGGGGATAGTCGAAGTGGAAAAAGACCAAGGACTGCAGGGTCGAGCCCCATCATCCTTGGGTGCTAGGGCCGGGAGGGCGCACGTGAAACCTCCAGGAACAAGTTTGCTGCACAAATCCACGAGTTGACCTATATATAATATATAAGACATGGACTCTATTACTAGGTTTCTATTACCATTACTTTTGTATTTGGGGTACTTCACTCGTCTGAAAAGGATGTTTGTCTATTTAAATGCAATTAGAAGCAGTGTGTTAACAAATATTTGTTTCAACCAAATCATTACAATTTCAGAGAGTGTAGGAGTGTAGGTCTTGAGAAATGTTACTTTATGAAGGAAAAATTTACCACAATATTAGTTCACAATTTCACATACATGTTTATTTAGTTTAGAGTAGATTTAGTTCATTTTGTCACTTCTTTGTTCACACAATTATGTCCATTGCCACTGTAATAGAAAAGCAATAGACTATTATCTATTACTTCGCCTTCTATTACTATTACAGCCAAAAAATTATGATCTTTTACTATTTGAAAAATCCTGTAATAGTCTTACTATTACTCCAGTCTGATAGATAGATATATATATATATATATATAATATATATATATTATATATATATATATATATACAGGGTGGGCCGTAAGTTTCCATACATAGGAAAATTTAAATTATGGTCTTCACGTGCGTCGGTATTTGGATCAGCAGTTTCCGGATGCTTGGATTGGTCGGCGTGGTCCTGTGGAGTGGCCTCCCAGATCCCCAGATCTCCCCCCCTTGATTTCTATCTTTGGGGGCACTTGAAGGCCATGGTGTATCAGGAAAAGATACGAGACATAAATCATCTAAAGGAACGTCACCAACGCCATTACAAGCATAACGTCAACTGTGCTAATGCGTGTTCATCAACAGTGGGGAACACGTATTGAAATGTGTTTTCAAAACAATGGCAACCATGTAGAGCATATTATATAAATAAAAATGGTTAGAGCATATTATATAAATAAAAATGGTTGTCCATAAAAAAAAAAAATGTTTATTTTTCCTATGTATGGAAACTTACGGCCCACCCTATATATATATATATAATATATATTATATATATAATATATATATATATATATATATATATATATATATATAATATTATAATATATATATATAATAATTTCTTAATTAAGCTTCCCTTTGAAATACAGTATAAACCATATGAAACGGAGGTAAACTTCAAGCCATAACTTTTTGTAGGAAATTTTTGTCCCCGACCTAATAAATTTGGAGCGGCCATAATGGACTGCTATTGTCTGTTCGTCAAACTTTCGTGTTCGGATTACAACTTTTGAACCGATAAACATAAATAGATGAAAATTCACATACTTATGGATCATCGCAAGACGAAGTGTCAGGAGTAAGAATCTGGTTCCTGATTAAAAGTCAAGGTCAGAAATAGAGGTCAAAATTCAAATGGAGGACCACGCCATAACTTTTGAACCACTCAACATAAATTGAATGAACTTCACATATGACATGTTTTTGGTTCCTTTCAAACTTTTTTTTTAGAATGTCCCTAGGCTTAGGGGGTATAAATTTTGATTGGAATACGTTTTGGAACTGATAGAGTGTTTGCCTGTGTTTTGTGGGCTCATTTCTGAAAATTCCGCCTTTCAAAGCATGTTTTTTGTTAGTTGGGACCTTAGCAAAATATCCGCTTTAAGTACGTGCAACAGTAACGTGGTGTTTCGCCAATCGAAACAAAATTTTTGTAATTTTGCGTTTCGATTGGCGTTTTTTTTTTTCTGAAATTGAACTTATTCCTAAACTTGTACTATTTCTACGGAGATACTGAAGAGGAGAATAGGGGAAGTGGATAGTAAGCTATACTGGGAACTGAGAAAAGGTTTTTTTTTCCTATCACAGTAGCAACGGACTCTTATTACGCCGTACGTACCGGGTTGGGTAGTTAGACTATAACAGAATCGTTCTGGTAAGATATATACAGTGGTGGGCACCGTTAACCAAAAAGTTAACTTCGATAACGATAATCCGTTAACCCCATTTTTTAACTCCGATAATTTTACTACAAAGTTAACGGAAGTTAACGATAACTATTTCTTTACTAACATTTAAAAAAATCAAGGAAAAAAAGCTTTAAAACCCATAGAAAATGTTTGTTTATGCAAAATCCAACAATAAATAGGTATTTAACTGTATTTTTATCAAGTTTTGCAACTTTTTTTGCTTAACTTTTTTTTTTATTTTTAATAAAAAATGTACTGATTACATGTTTTGAAACCCTTGTAACCACTAACCATTAACTAAATTTTAATTTACCAGAGAATTATTATGGCGGGAACTGAAAGGTAAAATTAAATTTTAGGCACATTTATTAAAGACTATGACACAATGTGCTGGTTGCATTTCAGAAAGACCAACTTCTCAAAGTTAGGCCCAACTGCCAGTCTTGACCTCTTGGGCCTCAGGATGTCCTTGCCGAGAGAGAAGAGCCGTTCCACTGCGGCAGAGGACGGAATTGGCAGACAAGTTATGGCGGTTTGAATTCATTCGCGGAGCGGTGATCTTCCGTGAATGACTTCTCGCAGTTAACGTGTTAACCAGGGTTGTGGAGTCGGTCCAAAATTTTCCGACTCCGACTCCACACATTGTAAAAATTCGACTCCGACTCCGACTCCGACTCCACACATTGTAAAAAATCTAAAAATCCGACTCCGACTCCTCTAGTGTTTCACTCTATAATTATCATAATAATAAGACATTTCATCACCACCACATGAATCGTCAGGTTACTTTCTAGGATAAGGGAACATTCAAATATTAAGAAGGATATTGACTTGTAGATATTATCATATTAAGGGATTTTTATTTTTTCCAATAATATATATATATATATATATATATATATATATATTATATAATATATATATAATATAAATGAAAAAGATTCTCTTAAACATAATTAAGGTCTAACCAGTAGTAGTCCTACTTAAAATTGAATAACCCTTCTTAACCTAGTGGCTATAACCAGGGTTGTGGAGTCGGTCCAAAATTTTCCGACTCCGACTCCGACTCCGACTCCACACATTGTAAAAATTCGACTCCGACTCCACACATTGTAAAAATTCGACTCCGACTCCGACTCCGCCCTGAAACGTGCGACTCCACGACTCCGACTCCGACTCCACAACCCTGGTGTTAACGGACTTTAACAGACTAAATATCGAGTTATCGAAAGTTAACTGGTCCGATAACGATAAATGGAAATTAACTTCCGTTAAAAAAAGTTAACTTCGTTAATTAACTGTTATCGGATTAACGCTTTAGTGCCCAACACTGGATATATATATTATACAGTATGAAGCATATGAAACCCGGGCAACACCGAAATATATACGTATTACAAAAAATTGAAAATTGGGAATAATCTGTTTTCTTTCACGTATTTTATTCTTTTTGGTTACAACAAAAAAAATTCACTTTTTTTTTTAAACTTGCTTTTTACCATAAATATAAATTTATTTTAATTACAAAATCCTTTTTACAAAAGCAAATTGACGTACGTCGATTTTAAAAAGCTCTCTCATCGCAGTTTTTCCTAAGCTGAAATTGGAGTAAATTTATTTCTTGTAGGAAGCGAAGTTACAAAATCAACAGAACTATTTTGCCTTTGAAACAAATTTAAATGAATCTCCTTATTTTGTATAGAAGCCAATTTTGTTCAACGAAATAATAAACTGAAAGATGAAGATGACGAACCTTACGAAGACTAAGAATCTTTATACGTATTTATTTTTATAATAAATTTTAAAGAAAATCAAATGATTCAATCTCTTAGAGCACGGATTTCCAAGCCTGGGTTCTGTTTTTTTGCTGTACCACGCAGTTAACGGGTAAAACAAAACTTGCAGTACCACCACCCTCAATTTTTTTTTCTCAATCCAATACATTACCATTATTTTAAGAGGCACGCAAAATTAAATTACTTTATCTATCGCTGCAGATGATAAAACGCAAAATTCTGAATCGAAAGAAACTGTTGCTACGTCTATATTAATGTTGTGTATCCAATTCTAGTCTCCAGACTGGAATAGATATTACGCAATTTTAATCAGCGAAATTGAGAAAATGCGTCATTTTGCAACGAAAATGGCCTTTTGAGTGTCGAATGGAAATGATGATTCTCTTTGATAGGACAAAATTGTTTGGTTGACCATCGTAGAATACGAGGAAAAATTAGTCCATGAATATTATAGTTCTAGCATCATTACCATTAATGTTGTTAATGGTTAATGATGTATAAAATGTAACATTCCACCGACCAAAGGTGGGAGGGAGTAAACTGTCTCGTAACATTGTCATCGTCGTTTTCCTTCTGAACTTTTATGAAAAATACTTTGAGTGCGGTTTTTTTTTAAATATATTTATTGTTAATATTAATTTGTTACGAGGTTTTTTTTAAATTCCAAAGTGTCAGTTTTTTAATCAGGCTGCGTATTTCGAAAACTTATCATGTTAGTGTTATTGTAATTCCAATACGCTTCAACTCGCATCTTTCATATCCTGTCGGTGATCCCGTCTTGACGGAAATCCAGATTTTTATATGACTTAGATAACACCCGAGAGAAATTTAGTAATATTAATGATACCCTTTGATATATAATATATATATATATACACAGTCGGTTCAAAACGTTTTTTTGTAAAATTCCATATTCCTTACCGATAACTATCGATAACCAAAACATTGAGTTCCAGCGGAATTTTTTTAATCTATTTGTACTTAACACACACAATAGCAGTTAAACTGACTACAGGATACGGGTTCCCGACTTTTTCAGACTCGAGGCACTCCAGCGCCATCCGTTCTTTCGCGAACTCCGAAGGATTTTCGTATCTCATTGTTCAGCATCCGGTTCCCCCCTTCCCAAAAATGACGTAACTTCAAAACTTTGCTGATACTTTCTTTATGGACAGACGTAATAAATTGCGGACGTTTTGTTTCCACCTGAAAATTTCAAAACTTCAGTAATCTTTTTTTTTCATGAAATTTCGCGGCGTCACATGTTTTGGGAAACCCTGTAAGTAACATAGAACACTCGTATAAATTTTACATTAGAGAAAAAAATTTGTTTGTGTAAATATTGATTTTTATTACCTTAAGTTCGTGTTACCTCTTTTCCATGCATTGCAGAATCATTGTTCTTTACCATTATTATACCTAGAGGGACCTAAAAGTCTAGTTTCGGGAAAATAGTTCGCCCTCAAACAAGATTTATGAAAAGCGAAAGAAATTACTGACTGTTAATATCTTTGTTTCCTTTGGATATTTTTATCATTCTCTTTAGTGATGGGAATAAAATTTCGAGAACAAGACCTAATCATTAAATATCTGCTCAGCAGATAGCTGGTGAGGGGCTTTTTTCGAGGGGCTTTCATCATGAAAAAGAAAAACTATACTATTTGCCATTTACCATTATTTATGCGGACTATAATGGATTTAATTTTCCCAGAAGAGTTCCTTGTTCCATGCACGGTCTGTGTGTAACATAAAAGTTTCTCGGGGAACCATTCTGAGTTGTAAAACACACACTATATTCTGAGTTTGTATGTATATATATATATATAATGAATAAAACCACGAAGGAAAGGAAACACAAAAAGGTGCTCAAGCGCTTTCCTCTAATGACATCCTCAGGAACACTGAAGTACATAAAAGGTTACGGCCTATATATAGGTTACAGAAAAAAAATAAATAAATAACACACAAACATATATATATATATTATACATACATACATATCTACACACACACACACACACAATATATATATTATATATATATATAATATATATATATATATATATATATGCAATAAACGGAGAAGTAAAAATAAAAATTAAAGATTAGAGGATTAACAAAGAGGCATACAGATTTGTAAGGAAAAATATCGATTTTTAGCACAAGATCAAATGAATTATAAAAATACAAATTTATATTAATTTATATTAATTTATATTAATGTAGTATTTTCATATAACAATATTGTGAAAATATCATAGTAAAAAATAGCCCTACCAATAATTCAGGCATTATCTATAAAATTGGGTGTAAACAATGTGATTCCTTTTACATAGGTCAGACGGGAAAGGATTTGCACACACGTATAAAACAGCATCAATATTCCGTTAGAACAGGACAGTTGTCCAGTGCTCTTTTTGTCCATTTGTCAGAGTTATCCCACTGTATTGATTGGAATAATGCTTCAGTTTTATTTCATTCTAGCAACATTGTTAATAGAAATATTCTTGAGTCTGCCATTATCCAACTTTCAAATAACTTCAACATAAGCAAAGGTCTTTTTCAACTCGATCCTGTTGTTTTGAATTCCTTCAAAACAAATTTAGATAAAAAGGGTAGGACGCTAAATCTTTGGTAAACTTGTACGCTACTTTATTAACTTTTAATCTTCATTTTATTTTTATATATATCGAAACTTGACTCTAAAAGGCAAAGTGTTAAAACCCGGGCAGATTTCCAGTATAAATTTGTATTTTTATAATTCATTTGATCTTGTGCTAAAAATCGATATTTTTCCTTACAAATCTGTATGCCTCTTTGTTAATCCTCTAATTTTTAATTTTTATTTTTACTTCTCCGTTTATTGCATATATATATATATATATATATATATATGTGTGTGTGTGTGTGTGTAGATATGTATGTATATGTATATATATATGTTTGTGTGTGTGTGTTATTTATTTATTTTTTATTTTTTTTCTGTAACCTATATAGGCCGTAACCTTTTATGTACTTCAGTGTTCCTGAGGATGTCATTAGACGAAAGCGCTTGAGCCCCTTTTTGTGTCTCCTTTCCTTCGTGGTTTTATTCATCATAAATATTTTTCACGTGTTACTTTCGTGAAATAATTTTCATATATATATATATATACTGGTCAAAAAAAAACGCAATTTTTGAGATTTATTAATAAACATGAGGACTCATATAGTAAATGATTCTTTAACATAACAAAGTCCTTAACGCGTATGGCCACCCCTAGCCACAATGCAGGCTTGGAGTCTGGCCCTCATCGACCTCAACAGTCTCTGCAGGAAAGCAACAGGGATGGCCCTCCACTCTTCAATAATTGCATTGGTCAGTTCGCTGATGTTCTGCGGCTGATGCTGACGTCTGCGAACTCGCCGTTCAAGTTCATCCCATGCGTGCTCTACCGGTGACATGTCTGGGCTGAAGGCTGGCCATGGTAAGGTCTGCACCTGTTGTCCCTGCAGGTACGCCTGCACTATCCTGGCTGCATGAGGTCTGGCATTGTCCTGTTGCAGGAGCACCAATTCTGGATGTTGCCTCATGAATGGAAGAACATGTGGGTGAAGAATCTCATCCCTCTAGCGCTGGGCAGTCAGAGCGCCATCAACAACCGCCAGCTCAATTCTTGAAGCAAAGGCAATTCCTGCCCAAACCATGACACTTGGTCCTCCCCATCTGTCATGCTCCACTACTGCAGCATCTGAGTATCGCTCCCCTGGTCGTCTGTATACCCTGACACGGCCATCAGAATTGGACAGTCTGAAGCGAGACTCGTCAGAAAAGAGGACTTGGTTCCACATTCTTTGTGTCCAGTCACGGTGCTGATAGGCCCATTGCAGGCGTCGTTGCCTTCTTGCATCAGTGAGAAAAGGACCTCTGTAAGGCCTGCGGGATCGGAGTCCTGCATTACGGAGTCGGTTTCTGACGGTCTGGTCACTAATTCTGTTGTTGTGGATACCAGGTGTCTCTCTGGCTGTCTGACGAGCATTCCGCTGCCGATGACGCAGGTGCTGCAGTACAATGTGGCGATCCTGGCGTTGGGTCGTCATACGAGGTCGCCCACGTCTTGGCAGGTCCTGAACACTTCCTGTGGCATTGTACCGTCTAACAAGCCTAGAGATTGTGCTGGGATGCACATGCATTCGTTGTGCAACTTGGACAGCAGACAAGCCTGCATCCAACATGCCCAAGGCACGACCTCTGTTGACCTCTGAGAGTCGTGGCATGCCTCAATCGCGGGAAAAAGTTTGGTTTTCTCAACGGGCAGTGTGTATTCTGTGAAGTCAAAGAAAAAAATGCATGCCTTCATAAAGAATACATTCAATTTAATCTGTTTATTGTTTGTAACAAAATGGCGTCTTAGCCGGGATTAGTCAGGTTTAAAAACATGCACTAAGTGGCTTTAAAAGATTTGAACAAACATTTAACCATAATCTTGAAACTGTGATAATACCACTAACAACTTAAATTTTACACCATATGCAAGCTAATTGCGTTTCTTTTTTTGACCAGTATATATATATATATATATATATATATATATATATATATGCACCACAAGAAAGTAAGCTTTTTGAAAATTGACTTGGTAGTTGCTTCTTGAAAAACCATAAAACAATAATGCATTAAGTTATGTTATAGAATAACTCGTTTATTTGTTGTTTAAATATTTGTTTAAAGCGCGTCGGTTTTCCTGCACATCTGTGACAACTTCGCTTTACGATATTCTTTAGACTTTCGAGGAGTATCTGTCGTGATCCTCAAGCTGAGGAAACGAAAGGGGAGAACCTTTTTATTTTATTTTTATAGCTGTTTAACGAAGCCTCCATAAAGTTCGCTATGGACAAATCCGGTGATCTGGAAGAACCATGGACAGCCACTTTGTTGACTAATGAGGCACTGAAATAACTTTCCCTTGAACTAGTTTATCGAATGTTGGCCAGCAGGGCGTGAGATGTGGCACCTTCGCTGAAAATATAAATGGAAGATCGAACCCTAAAAAAAATATAAGGACAAAATTACTGATGAATTGAAACCACTCCATTCTCCCTACTCCCCACCCCCACTCCAAAACGTGATATTTTATTTGTTCATCTCCCCTTGAAGTATATACACGACATTGATCAGGAGAAAGGAAATACTATCCGTCTCGTGTCACACTTTTTCAGTAATTCTACACAAATGTTTACAAACTTGACGTTGGACGAGCAACGCGTATTTGCTTGCGCATGAAAAGAGGGCGAAAGTCGTTCTCTATGGATTAACGCACATACACCACTATACGTTTTCGGATGTCTTTTGGGGGAATTGTTAGACAAATCTTTCGTCTCTATTGACTTTTATCAGTATTTTACATAAAAATCCGCGGCTCTGAATTTCTTTACCAAGTTCGCGGTTGTCCTGTAATCGGGTACACGAGTGTCTTTTTCCACCAGCTTTTTGGCGACTGCTTCAGTGCACACATTTCCATAGATAAAAGTATTCTGTCCTTTTGTGCATTGCTTCGTTTACTAGTACCAACAGTACAAGGAAAACACAATTTTCCACATGATTATCTGAAAGAAATTTTGTTGTAGGTCTAAGGTAAAATGTTAATTTTTTACACGCGCGCGCGCATCTCCGCATAAGCGAGGTACCGACCTTTTGGAATTTATATATCTAAAAAACTAATTAATCTAACCAAACCTTAGTTCTATAGAAGCGTGTTTCGGATGCATTTGAGGGCTCGAACGCTGGTTTTTGTCGAGTAATTAAGTAGTGAGGTACCAGCAAATCTAGCCTAACCTAACCTAGTCAGAACCAACGTCGTTTTTCCGACAATAAAAATGTTTAGATCTTTTAGATAATTTTTTTTAATGTTCCGAGGTACCAAAAGTGTTACCACACAAAAACAGTTTCCCCACTTTATCAGTGAATTATCATACACACGACCTCTCTCATGCCTCGTGTGTGTGTGTGTGAGCAGATATAATAGCCTGAGAGTTATGCTGAAAAGAAAATGGTCGTATTTATAACTCTGTTATTGAAAACGAAATATCGAAATAAGGGTAACTCGTGAATTTGAATAAGTGTCTGCCTTGAATATACGAAAGTTATTTAACAACTTATTCATAATATAGTATTGTTTGTTACGTAATTACTTAAATGATATCTAATTTTTATATAATTCAGTTGGCTTTTCCCCGAGATAATTTTCGGGTAGTAGACGCCATTAAAGTAGGGTTTATCATCATTATTGAGCAAAACTGTTTCGAGTGTATTACTAGTAAGTCGAAATCAGTCGAACGTTCGAGTAAATAAAGTTTGTTGCAGTGGAGTTTGTGATACAGTATGGTCTTTAATTCTCAATCTCAGATATATATTGTTACGCTTAACTTTACTTCAGTTTCAATACCATATAAGGGGGAAAAAACTTTAGAAACTGTTACATACAGTATGTATTTAACTGTTATTCCGTGATCACATTTTATATATATACTTTGCGGGGCGCATTCTTACCGTTCTGCGTTTCTTGAGACGTAATTTCCCGAAGGGTGTATATACTTCGGGCTAGAATGTAGTTCGTAGCCAGCAGTTTCTATGAATGGGTATAGCGTGAAATATCGAAGTATTCTTGATCTTGAAACCGTTCGAGATTGATATATTTTTGTTAACGAACTCATTCATTTAAATTCGAAATACAACCAACGAGAAATTCGCCATTCGGGTCCCGATTGTAATGATTTCATCATAAAAGCGGTTTGTTGGTTAAAACGGACTACCTCGAAGCGGAAAAAGTGCCTCCACGCCGACGTGACTTACGAACTTTCTTTAAAACTTATAAATTATCTGATACCAGAATAAATATTGGTACCGTCTCGTCTTTGTTGTCTTTGAAAGGCCTTATGGTTTACTCTTTAGATTGAGATCTCGTATGCCCATCATAAAACCTATATTCAAACTTCGTAGACACTATTTCCTATATACGTGACCAACGGAATCTCGTTTCTTCAACTTTGTCCATTCTTTGCACTATGTTATAGATCAGGGTAACTTTTGAGAATTTAATTTTTGCTCATTTTTAAGAATATTCGACCACCTATTTATTCCTTTATATCTATTTAATATTTAAAACAAGAAACACCTACAAAACACCTACTGGACCTCTAAAATTTCGATTGGGTCCATGTAATTTTCAGATTGACAAAATTGACGCCGGTGGATAATAATATATATATATATATACTATTATATCTATATAATGGCTTTTCGATTTGCAAACTTCTTCCTTTCAAATAAAGGAAAATACTTTCTCTCTCGATCTTCAGAAGAGAGACTGTGGCACTGACTCCCTCATGATAGAAAAAGACGCTGACACCTACAGAAAGTGGCACTATCAGCTTTGCCCTTGAATGAGGGCACCGTGCCAGCTCTGAGAGGAAGAGATTTGAGTTATTTCAGTTCTAAAAAATTTTCCGCTTTATTTTTAAATTTTTTTAGTTTATTTTCTATTTTGATGAGCTTACATTAGAGCTAAATTCGATTTAATCTTTTCCTATTTATTTTCTCTGTATTACGTCTCGCGTAGTTTTTTCTCTCTTTAGTTTACGCTCACGAGAGAGAGAGAGAGAGTTGAATTTGTTAAAAGCAAAACTTTCAATGTTTAAGTTACTGCAAGATAAATATCTTTGTCTGGCAAAATAAGCCATTATTTTGAAAGTAATATGTCACGTACGCACACGGAGTCACACACACACACACACACACTTATTTTAACTTATGGTGAGGTCAGCCTAACTAAATTGAACTAACCTAGCTTTAGTTAGTAGAATTATTATTTTGAGATTCAATTTTTAAAGTGTCAAACTACCTCGATTGACGTACGTCCCGTCCTATGATTAAAAATAGCGATATAATGCGTATTCTTCCAAGAAAACCTAAGTAGCCTGGTGAAACTAACACGCGCGCACACGTGTACACTGTACACGTGTGTCGTAACCAGAGGAATATAATCTCAACAAGAAGCTGCTCACTTAAACCTGACTTTATCTTGTATAACAACTAAAAAGCTTTCTCAAGTTATTCGAGTGTAACTGATGTCGTGTAGCGACAAACGATAAAAATATAACTATTTTCACCAACCATATCGTCTTACGTATTTAATAATAATAATAAGAAACTTCTAAATTCGTTTTAAAATTTGGCTTCCATTTAATTTGTGACGTTTTATTTATACTCTTCTCAATAGCATTATGGATATGTACGCCCATGGTCGTCACCATTTGATCAACTTTTAATCTAACAAAAGCAAACCTAACTTAGCCTAACATTACCTGCGTGACGTAACCTAACCTTCGCTAAACCTAACCCCACCTAACCTGTCCTAACATTATTTGCCCTGACGTAACCCAACCTAACATGACCCGCCTGGATGTAACCTAATCTAACCTAACTATATGTACAGCGATGGTGTGGACAACGTGTGTTGTCGGTCATTTAGATATAGATAAATACCCATCATTATTTCTGTCGGAAAAGATGGTTTTCTTCGTTACACCTTCTGCGACTGTTTAAGGTATTCTCAGTATGTCGCTTCCTTGCACCGACAATAAAGTTTATACTGCTCACGTCCACGGTTCTTCTTTTCAACTTCCTTAATCTGACTGCGAGTTACGGAAAACAATTTATACCTTCGCTCAGTGGCGTCGCCCTCCCTCAGTCCGCTGAGAGAATGGAATGTTTATAAATTTCACGTGGAAGGATATAAATGAAGTGTTACCTTTTCAGTTTTTATTTCACGAGGATAAGTCACTTTTAAGATATTAATTTCTTTTACAATGCACAGTATTAGAAAAAGATCAAATCCTAACACTACACTTGCTTAGAGAGTTCTTAACGAAGAAAACCCAATTGGGTTGACTGACATTCAAAGGGTGAGGCACGAACTGCCTGCCCAAAGGGCCGAGGCACGACTCGCCAGAGGGGGTGAGGCTTCGACTGCCTTCTCAAAGTGTTTGCACTGCACCGAGAAACTCCCATGGTGCCACGTTACAAAAGATTCTTAAGGTTGCAAAGGTTGTCTAACAATGATATTAGCAAAATAATTTATATAATTTTGGTTCTACACTTAACTCCTTTATGTGATTTATATTAGCCGAAAGAACATTTAGAATTAGGAATCTCTCTTCAAGATTATACGAGGGCCACGCAATATATTTTGCCCCCACCTTTTTTTTTTTTTTCTTTGCAAGTTTCCTCGCAAGTTCCAGAAATTTTGCACACAAGTAGTTACATACCTTTTTTACAAGTTT
This sequence comes from Bathynomus jamesi, assembly GCA_023014485.1. Taxonomy (NCBI): domain Eukaryota; kingdom Metazoa; phylum Arthropoda; class Malacostraca; order Isopoda; family Cirolanidae; genus Bathynomus; species Bathynomus jamesi. Next base: position 322,470 of record JAJOZX010004962.1, on the reverse strand, counting down.
TTATTTTCCACATAGTCCATTCTTTTCTACGGCTTTCCTCCACATCGAAACAAGGCCTTTTTCCTTGCTGGTAAAAGTCCGCTGGTTTCGCTGGAGCCACCTCTTAACCACCTCAACCACCTCAACAACCTCAACAACCTCATCGTCACTGAAACTTTCTTCACGAATAACATTCTTCATTGGCCCAAATAAATGGAAGTCTAAAGGTGCCAGATCCGGGCTGTATGGAGGTGAGGTAACACAGTGAAGCGCATTTTTTGTGATGGCCTTTGTTTGCAAACTGTTGTGTGGTCTTGCGTTATCGTGCAAAAGAAGAACGTCTTCCAGTTTCTCTCCGGTTGAACTCGCTTTATATGTCTCTGGAGTCTCTGTAGGGTAGCAATATATGCCTCTGAGTTGATTGTTTGTACTTTCTACATAATGTCCACCAGAATCATCCCTTTCATGTCCCAGAAGATGGTGGCCATAACCTTTCCTGCAGAGGGAGCCATTTTGAACTTTTTCTTGTGGGGGAGTCTGCGTGATGCCACTCCACGGATTGACGTTTTGTTTCAGGTTCAAAGCGGTGTACGAAGTCTTATCCCCAGTCACAATGTCACTGTCACAATTCGTGAAAGGAAGTCATCCCCTTCTGTCTCGTATCGAATCAACACACTTTTGAGTATCCCAGTTGCTGAATTATCGTATTCACACTTACTTCACCTAATTCCTAGCTCCAGTGATAGCTCCTTGTATGTGACGCGCCGATTTGATCGAATGATACTGTTAGCACGTTGCACAGTGTGAGATGTCACAGCCGATGCCGGGCGACCGCTGCATGGCTCATCATCGAGGCTGGCTCCCTCTCCAATGATCTCACACATTTAGACCAGCGTCCAACTGTGCTTCGGTCAACAACAGCATCTCCGTAGACGTTTGTGAATATTTCCAACTGTTTCCTTCTCTGCGGTTAAGAACTGGATAACAGCTCTCTGTTTACGACGCACATCACTGTCAGACGCCATTTTCGAAACTGCGTTAACCATCGGTTTTATACAAGGAAGGGAGGTTTAAACTGGAAAAATCCGGTTATGTGAAGCGCAGAAAGTTCAAACTTACGGCCCAAAAGACATTTCAACCCCATGGCCTATTATTTAGCTAAGAAGAAAGGGGTGCGGTAAAATATATTGAGTGCCCCTAGTAGATGTGGCACCTTTGAAGAGGCTTATAAGTTAGGCTTATCGAAAAGGATGCCAGGAAATCTACTGAGCATTGAGCAATTTATACAAATATTAAAAATTTAACGAATTAATACTTTAATTCAGTGGTACTCATTGGGCGGCTCGCGCGCCAAATATATATAGCGCAACCCCGCAAGGGGGTTCTAAGCTCGTGCTCTTGAGTGCTCTTTGTGCTCGTTTGTACGTGCTTGTTCCTGGAGGTTTCACGTGCGCCCTCCCGGCCCTAGCACCCAAGGATGATGGGACTCGACCCTGCAGTCCTTGTCATCCTTGGTCTTTTTCCACTTCAACTGTCCCCTCCACCCTTTCTTTTTCCTCTCTTTCCTCTCACTTTTTCTTTGTTTTTCCGGCCGAGATATGCCTTTTTAAATAGAGGCGAATCGGTTCTTCCCGAACTTTAAAAAAAAAATATATAGCGCATTTGGCTCGCGAGCCGCGCAATGAGCATCACTGCTTTAATTTAGACGAGTAGAATATCCTCTTTTGAAGGATTAATACTTTAATTTATACAAACAATATTTTTAAATTTTAACAAAAATTTATTTCCTGTGGAAAACCTTTTCCACATTTCTGTTGTGTCCATTAATTAAAAGGAGGAAAACTGCTCCAAATTATATACAGTTTTTTGACAAAAGTAAATAGACACCACGATGATTGTTCTCAAGAACAGTCAATGGAATGCCAGAACGTGTGTCAGCCTTACATAATGCAAAGGGGAAACCCAACACGATTCTAAATATATTCATTCAATAAATCTGTTTATTTATTGACTTATCGAGTGAAAAATATGGAAACCCGAAGGTGTCTAGTTTTGTCAACCCTCTGTATATAACCTTTCGAACATCGTACCGCACTATCGTGAAGTAGTACAGGGTGTACACAAAGTCCTTTACCGATTATAAACTTTAATAATTACATGAAATCCAAAGAAGACGCAGTAATGCTTTGTTTTGTTTGTTGTTGCATAACACATCAAGGTTTTTCTCTTATTTGTAGATCCTGTTGTGCCTGATTGGGAGCCATTTGTGAATGACTGAAACAAAATGGCAACTCCGCAGAGAAAGCAAAATGTGTTGTTTGGTTTGCGGAGTCGAAGTTTGTGATTACCGTTCAACGGAACTATCTCCGTCATTATGGCAAGGATGCTCCTTACAATCATAGCATTAGGAATTGGTACCACAAGTTTCTCAAAATAGGCAGTGTGATGGACAAGCCTAGGAGTGGACGTCCCAGTGTTTCAAACGAAACGGTTGCCAACGTCCAACAGGCTTTCTAACGAAGCTCTCGAAAGTCCATTCGTCGCTTCTCATGGCAACTTCAGGTACCACAGGCAACTACACAAAATCCTGGAGGAACTTGCGCCTGCATTCGTGTAAAGTGCGGATAATGCAAGCGTTACAACCGGAGTTTTCAGTTAACATGTTGAGCTTCATTGATGATGACAACGACTACCTGAAAAAAAGTTTTCTGATGAAGCCACATTTCACGTATCAGGGAAGGTAAACCGTCATAATGTATGTATCTGGAGGTCGGAAAATCCACATTTGTATCATGAACACATTCGTGACCCCCAAAATCAATGTTTGGTGTGGATTAATGCATGACAGGGTGATACTATAGGCCCATTCTTCTTTGCTGAAAAATATGTTACGGCACAAGTGTGCCTGGACATGCTCGAGTTCTTTGTACCCCTTAGTTGGAAGACCTTCAACCATTCATCATTTTACAGCAAGACATTTTACAGCCTCCACACGGGTTGTTTGTGCGAGAGTTCTTGAACACCACTTTTCCCAGAAGATGGATTGGGCGTGACGGGCTGGTGCCATGGCCTCCACGATTCCCCGATATCACGCTCCTGGACTTCTTCCTGCGAAGATATGTAAAGAATTATGCGTACCATGCTCCTATTGCTGACACTGACACACTTCGTACGAGGATTTGCCGATGCCGTCAACAGTGTCAGGAGAGAAATGCTAGCGAACGTATGGCGTGAACTCGAATTTCGCTTGAATGTGCTACGTATAATTAATGGCGCGCACGCTCAGATTTAATGAGACGCATAATAAACTCGATGCGTTACGCAACAACACGCAAAACAAAGCATTTATTATGCGTCGTCTTTGGATTTCGTGTAATAAAAGCTTATAATCGGGAAAGGACTTAGTGTACACCCTGTAGTTTGTAGTATTAATCCAAGGTTCTAATTAATTTTTAATTGTACATTTTGAAAACTTTATAATAGTCGATTCTGTCAGAATGAAACCAGACGACAAAATAATTAAAAAGGTTTAAATTTAATAATAAAAAGTTAAATGTTATTTTTATTTGTTTTGTAAATAATTTTATTTTACTTTTAAACGAATTAAAATAGGATTTAAAATGCATAAATAAATAAAATAGCAAAGGGACTTTAAATTATATACCGGACAAACGTAATCTAAATAAAACTGTCACTTTCAAGCCAATTGAATATATATATATATATATTAGGGTGTTTCATACCTATAGGGTAAAATAAAAATGAGCTTGGAGTTTTAATCCACACGTTTCTCCGTATTCTAAAGAACAAGAAAACACGTTTGTGCAAGTTTGAACCAGATCGCGCCTGCATTTAGAGGTCCCCAACTTTGACGACTTTTTGTCAGTTCATTTCTCGCCTGCCTGCAGTGAAGACGGTTTTCTTCGTCACTTGAGCGGTTCGTGTTGTATAGCCTATTGGACAACTATGGAGGTAATTATATATGCTACTAATTATCTCATTTTACTGTGGTATTGAAATTTATTATTATTTAATTTCTGTCATTTTACTGTGGTAGTGATATTTATTATTAATATTACATGAAATTAATTAGTCTGTTGCATATTGGACAACTAAGCTGGTAATTATTTATGATACTAATTAATGTAATTTTACTGCGGTATTGAAATTTATTTAATTAATGAATTGTCAAAGAGAACGTAGTGTACACGTATCAGTTTTATAAATAAAGAAAAGCAGTAATTGGGACTCGAACCAGTGTCATAGCCGTTTGGCGGCATCGCTCAAGTCGGCGTACACAGCACGCTATCCACTCCCTAGATGGTGTAGTGGATAGCGTGCTGTGTACGCCGACTTGAGCGATGCCGCCAAACGGCTATGACACTGGTTCGAGTCCCAGTTACTGCTTTTCTTTATTTAATTAATGAAATTAATTACGATGTGAAATTATTTCTGTGGAATTATTTAGTTTGTTTTCTTTTCCAGGTGTCTACCAGAGCGAAAACAGAAGTGTTTCTTATTGGCCAGACGGATGCGAACATCACATCAAGTGGCCTTCCAACTCAGTTGCAAGTACTCAAAAAGTACTTTTACCACCAAAAGGAGCAAAAATTTGGACGTACTAAATGCCTGAACCTGTGTCTGGATGCCTGTCTCATATTTTGGGAGAGAGCGAGAATCCCCATGATGCGTCGAGATTCGGCCTTGAGGAAGATGGAATCCCTTCTCAAGGAATACGACCGGCTTGTGAAGCACAAGTCACATAAAGCAGAGTCCTTCCGAGTGAAGGAGGCGATGTTCAAGGAGGCAATAGCGAAGGAGATCATGGACATTGCTCATTCACAGGCTAAGGAAATGATGAAGAATCAGGAGGACATCCACTTTCTCGACATGCAGCGGGAAGATCCAAATCCCTGCAGCATGGGCCCTGTTGACATGAAGCTTCACTATAAGGAGATTAGGAAAAGGAAGAGGCTGGACAAGATTAAGGAACAACAGGAGAAGGCCAGGAAGGAACAAGGAGCTGCAGAAGATACGGGGGCTTTAGTGATTTCAACTTCGTCAGAGACTAACTCAGATGTCATTGACCCAACCGTGGAAGTTTTTCCATCCTCCTCCAAGGGAAATACCAAGAAGCGACGCAGGAATCTGATCTCACAGGATGTGACGACTACCTACGATCGGCTGAATATTTCGTACCGCGATTCAGCTATGTCGTACGCTGCAGCGGCTAAATCACTAGGTTTTGACTTGGATGAACTGTCCATTTCTGCCAGTACCATGTACCGCACACGCAAGGCTCTCAGGAAGGTGGCTGCTGAAAGTTATCAATCCGACGAAGTTTGTCCTGGTCAGCCTCTTGTCTTGCATTGGGACGGTAAGCTCCTACCTGACAATGAGCAATGGAAGGAGAGCGTTGACTGGATCGCCGTCCTCGTCTCTGGCGACGGCAAGGAGAAGTTGCTCGGCGTTCCTAAGGTGACGTCCGGAACCGGCGAGAAGATAGCGCGAGTTTGCTTGGATTTGGTCAAGGAACACAGGATGGAAGAGCGCGTGCGGGGACTGTCTTTCGACACGACAGCGTCGAACACCGGGATTCATATCGGGGCCTGCGTCCTGATTGAGAAAGGTCTTGGCAGAGAACTCATGTACTTCCCCTGTCGGCATCACATCTATGAAGTCATCCTCAGCTCCGTCTTCAAGCGTGCATACGGCCCTTCAAGTGGCCCCGATATACTCCTGGCGGAGTTCGTGACAGGAAAGTCGATGGCTTTCTTCCATGCATTCGACTTGGACACAGAATTCTTGAAAAAGCCAGTTGCCGAGTGGACTGAAGTAGAGGGCTTCAAGCAAGCAGCGGCAACTGTTAACAAAATCTCTGTCGTCAACGATCGGGCCGAAAGAGCCATCGCGCTCACCAAAGAGTTCAACTGTTCTCTGACGAAGAACGAAGAGCAGAAGCAGTATTTGCTCAAAACTGTGATGCAGCATAGGGCGAAATACCCGAATAAAACCAAGAAGGATTTCATGGACAAATGATTCGCAAGAAGTGGTTATGTTTTTTGTATCTTTGTGAAAATGTGTAGTGAAATGGTACTCGTTTGTTGAATAAAAATTCATTGACAGATTTTTGTTTAATTTTTTCCGTTTATGATCTGCCAGAGCATCAAACTGGGGACCCGTAAACTTTAAACTATTGAATTAATACTTCGGTTTATCAGTCTCCTCAGCAAATGGAACAAGGGGATCCATGTGGATTAAAATTTTTCCAAACTTTTAATTTATGAAACACCCTAATATATATATATATATATATATATATATATATATATATATATATATATATATATACATACTCGTACATATGAAGTTTGTGTACAGCAAGCCTGGGTGATGGTAATGTACTCTTTTACTGAAACGGATGCAGTTGTTACCTAGTGGAGCAAACAAAACGCGAGATGGTGCATCTTGCTCCCGATCAGTCATACACCGAGACCTATAGAGACAGGAGTGTATGTAATGCAACTGACGATACTGGCACAGAAATTATTATGAACCACAGTATTCACTGGGTTGTCATTGCATTGTTGCTTACATTGATTATGAACCACCTAACAGAAGGTTTGTTGGTACAGTAACTCACTCTCTACTTGGTAAAGATACTGCGAGCTGCTCGTACGCTGAATGTATGTTGAAAAAAAAATATATATATGTACTGTATATATACTGTATATAAAACATCAACGCTCAAGACATGTGAACAGATTAAGTTTCACTGTTTTTACATTTGAAGCACTGCTCTGCCCATACATCCATTCAGGGTACAGGCAGCTCACAATATCTTTGCCAAGTACATAGAGGGTCAATGCACTGACAAGGCGGTACTTGGTTCATCACCACTAGAAGTAAAATGTTCCGTGCTATTATAATCAATGTCAGTTCAAGTTCATAATCATCTACGTGCACGTGTCGTTCGACCTATATCCATTTCGTTGATGAGACCAAAACATCGACACTAAAAAACTGACAACTTAACCAACTAATAAATTATCGATAGAATGTCGAGTCGATCAGACGCATTTGAGAAACTAGTCTCTATAGCTTCCAATATTATAATTCATTGGAGCAAGATGCACTACATGTTCGTGTTTCCTCCATAAGGCGACACAAATGCAACCGCTTCAATCACGAGTACATTTATATTACCAAGCCCGCTCTACGCAAACGGGACCAAGAAATCAGAATTTCTACAATTTCAAACCACCCCTTTGTCCATAATTTTAGTTTGACCTCTTCTTCATAATAACAAATTTACCGACAACTATCAATTTTTATAAAGGTTTCCAACCCAATCAAATCTAAGCAGAATTTATAATTTAACAAAGAAATATTCAAAATTTTTCACTTAATTAAATTTAAGTGTTTATTAACCAGAATAGTCTTGTTTAGTTAAATTTTTAAAATTGATTTCTTATTACTGGGCTCATAATTTAAGCTGTGGCGATCTTCGTCAGTTTGTACGCAGGGGTCTACGCATGTATTTACGTAGCATATCCAACCCCACACACTCGCCTACACACTCATTCATACAGACCACACCTATATATATATATATATATATACATACACAATATGGTGGCGTTGAAGTAAGGAGCCAAAGAAAATAGATCTTTACCGTTCTCCGGGCAGCACTATTTTTAAATAAATAAATTTTTAGGGTAAAAATTTAATTCATTCAATTCTGACCCTTTGACTCCTGAATTTTGCGCTACCCTGTATATACCTTATATCTGGTAAAAGCTGTGTCGGTCTCTTCATACGAAGGACAAGCTGGTGGCCCCGCCTCTAAGCCTGGCTTAGTGAAGGAGCGAGTTGCTTTCCTGCGCTCTTCATCGCACATATCCAGGTACACCCGGCTCATCTGGTACCGTCCTGAGCCAGACTTCGTCTTCTTTTGAAGATTTCAACTTGGATTCCTGTGTATGACGTTCCTGCGGTCCTTTGTAAGCTTGTTAAAAAGTCTTGCCCCCCTGACAACCAAGCTATTTTCCTTCAGTGTTGAGGGTATTCTTTGTCGGGCCTTGAGTTTGGGAACACACTACACATTCTACCTTTCCTATTTTCCAATGTTTGGATGTTAATTCGATTTAATTTGAGGTTAGGTACCAGTTTTGCGATCCTTTTCCGTGTGTAAATTATGCTCTCTCTCTCTCCTTTCCAGGGAATCGGCTACAGATTTAATTTGCGTCGTCTTTCTCAGTAGCTGAGGTCTTTGTAGCCATCAAAGAGAAAGACAATGCAAGCTAATCAGTTAAATTTTAATCTCCTCCAAATGCGGAAGCTAGTCCAAAAACAAGGAAAAAGCTTTCTAAATATTTATTTGGACCTAAAGATACACGTTTCATTGTTTCCACAGATTTAACAATTGCTTTCTCATTAACAGCAGTTTTAGTTGTTTTAATACTACTCATATCCTTTCCACTAATACCTCCCCCTAAACTGGGGTTAACACAGTCTCGATAAAAGATTTTCAAAAAGTAATTCCAAAAGATGTGCGAGAAGAAAAGTTGAAAGCAGATAAAAACTTACTAAGAAAATACGATCCACCACCCGTATCGCTGCTTTTACAGTTGGAGAAATTGTATATTGAATAAAACGGGGGCGCGCAGTATTAAATTAACAAATACAAAGCTCTAATACCTTAGAAAGTTAACTACAAGGAGAAGACGTTTTAGTTAGTATGCGCTGGAAATATAATTTCCTTTTCTGATGTGGCTATTAACTGTATGCTTAAAAATCAATCTTTCCTCTGGATTACTAGTAGTTTATTAATTTCTTCCTTTCCGTATCGGGACATCAAGACTGAGCAGTATTCAAGTTTTGCTATGATCAGTGTTTCTGCAGAGGAATCATTACCTTCTCGCCTCTTCTTTTGAAGGTTCTCAGTAGCTGTCCCGTAACCCCTTTTGTTTATCGCTGTCTGCGTCTGTGTTTCAAATTTTGTATCATTGGTCATTATTACCCTTATCCCTTTCGTGCTTCTCTGAATTTCATATCTATCTGGGGCATAATATGCTTTCTGTGTGTGCTTCATTTTTTCATATCTCGAGAGCTGAAATTTCCTTGTTAAAATTCATGTCTTTTGACCATTTATATTCTATTTGTGTCCCTCTTTTGGGCTTCCACCTCTTCTGCATTGCCGATTTTTCTGCTAATATTTGTATCGTCAGCAAAGGATGTTACTATACTGTTGTCTACCTCATTGTCTGTCTGTCAGCATGATAATGAATAGAAGTGGGGCTAATACTAGTCATGTATCGATTCCAAAATTTATCCGATGCCGATGCCGATTCCGATTCTTTGCCTATATTTTAAAAAATCAATTCCCTTCATAAATTTTATTAATCTAATGTGAAACTTTCAATTTTCATATTTTTACATTTCAAATTTGTTTAAATGCTTTTCCTTAGCTCGCACTACAATATACAGCACCAGAATTTGTTACTCGTATACCATAGCTTAAATGATGTTAAATAGTTTTATTACTCGGTAAAATGATAATTTTATTTTAGTTTCATAAACTGAATATCAATATTTAAAGTAATTTGTTTTTCCTTATGTTGAAGGTATTTTCTTTCTTCAACAACAAAAATTTTCATTAAAATTTCGAGTCCCTGGTGCCCAATTTAAATAAAAAAATGGATATATAATTTGGGTTTATAAAATTATTAAAATAGGTAAAATAAAGTCGACATCATAAGATGGTTTAATATACAAATTATATAATACAACTTAATATAGAATTATTATTAATATAGAGTAGGAGATTACGATAGCTTATAATATTTAGAGATTAGTTAGTAAGAGAAAATGTAAACTTATGAGCAACTGAATTTATTAAGCTTTCCATTTTTCGTGATTGTAAAATATTTTTATATAATTACACTTTGAAATGAGTATAAATTAATAATTATCAGTGTGTGTTTTATCTGTTCAATTTTCTATAAATATAGATTTTGTTTTGTAATGAAAATTTTTAAATTTAAAAAAAACCGGCTAAATTTGGCCGATGTCGATGCCGATTAATCGGTATACCACTAGCTATAATACTATTCCGTGTGGAACTGAGCTGCCTACTTCCGATTCTGATGATGATATACCTTGGATTTTTACGGTTTCATGCCGTTCCCTGAGGAAGTTGTAGATCCATTTTCCCACTTTGCACGTGCTATAATGTCATAATCACACTTATCGAATGTTTTAGCAAAATCCGTGTATATTATATCATAGACGCACTCGAGAGCAATGATAACTATGACATTGTTATAGTGCTGTTAGTTGTGAAAGGCACGATCTTCCTGATCGGAATCCATGTTGATTCTCGTCGAATCTTTCCTGTCTCCAAAAAGTCGTATATTTTCTCCCTGACTATTCTTTCAAATATTTTGGCGAGATGTGATTTCAATGACATCGCTCTATCCCTCATCCTTATATAGAGGAACAATGTTCGCTCTTTTTAGTATGCTTGGTGTACTTCCCCCATGTCTGGGAATCTTCTCTATATTCAATAAAGGGGTGTAGCTATTTCGTTCTTACAGTTTTTAATCAAGGCATTCCATTTGTCCCGGCCTGCAGCTGAATGTGATTTCATTTGTCTAATAGCTTTCGCTATATCATCGGTAAATTCAAAATCAGTTATACATTCTCCGTTTAATTCCTCTTCAAAAGAGGTTTTCTGTCGGGTACTGCTTTCTCTATTTGGGGTACTGAAAGCTGATTCCTATTGAGCTCTCAGTATTTCATATATTTCTTTTAGATCATCGGTTAGCTCATTATTTTCTTTCTTTAAGGGTGCGATAGTGGTCCGCATCTTTGTTTTCCTTTTCGTGAAGCTATAGAAGTATTTTGGGTTATCTTTTATTGTTTTCACTGCAACTACTTCTCTCTCGGAATGGTCCTTAATTAGGGCTTATATTTCCCCGTCTCTACTTTCCAATTTTACTTGTATCAGGTTTTTGGTGGTGGTGTCTGTGCAGTTAATCAACTTCGTGACTATTCTCCTTCTCTTGCAGAATGGTGTTCGCTTTTGCCTCTCGAAATAGGTTCTCTCTCCCTTTCGCTGTACTTCTGGAACATGTTTTTGTAAGATTTCCAGGGTCTTTTTTTCCAAAGTTATTAGCATTTCTCGGTTGTTTTATCCTCTAAGACTGGTTTCCACACTGCCATATGGGATCTTGTTTCTTCCCAGTTTATAGTCTCGGAAGGAAATTTGAGATTTTTAATCTAAACTCTTTCTTCAGTGTGAGTACTTTCCTTTAGCGCTCTCGCCATATTGGTGAATACCTCGATAATGTTGTGGTCGAATATGTTTGTTGGTGTTATTTTTATATCATTGCTTAAGGTGGTGGTATTCGTGAATACCAGATCCAAGTAGGTCTCTTGATAATTATTAGTATCACTAAGTTTTTGCAATTTTTACTGCTAAAAGCTCCACGCAGCTGTTTGATTTACTTATTATCGTCTTTTATATGGCTCTCGTGTATGTATATAGCACAACCACCTTTTCGTCTTTGTTCTGTCAGCTCGTAGTATGTTGTTGCAACCATCAATTTTTATTTCTTTTTTATCTATTCAGTATTCGCAGTTTTCACAGTCTCCTTGGCAATCTTTAAGATGTGTTTCTGTGAGGCATGCGATGTCATTCATCTTTTCTTCCATAAATCCTTGCAGGTATGAAACTTTGTTTATCGTGTGAGTCGGTCTTCGCCTTTGAATATTTGGCAGGACTATATTTGTTTCCCTTTTTGCGTTGTTCTTCGAGTATTCTAAATTCATTTTTTTTCCAGTGTCGCATGTTTTGTATTCGTATGGTTTTCCAAGAAGGCTCCGTTTCCGGTTACCTATTCTGGTAGTTTCTTGCTTGGTAATGGATCGGCTCGGAGGAGGTTCTTAGCTGTGCTGAATGAGGCTTAATAGCCGTATTATGTCTGCGATGTCGAAAAAATTTGCTCTGGTTTGTATTAATAGGTTTCTTGCCGTTTTTCCCCTCGAGTTTGTTGGGAGGTGATGATAGTAGCATTTCTTACCATATTTGTAGACCCCCTGCCTTGCATAGTACTGTACTTACAAATAGTGGGATGATTAAATTTGCAGCTGCCGCCAAATTCACAGTGACCTTTATTATAATAGAAATTGCACATGGTTGGGTGTTCCATATATACACTTGTCCTTCCTTATATCTGCAAAAGCACTCTGCATAGTATATGCATACAGTTCTTTCCACTCTATCGCTCAGGGCCTTTGCTTTTGTTTTTTTCCTTTTTCGGAGATAACCTCAGTCTGTTATCGTAATTTCCCATTCGTTTTTCGCTATTTACTCTATTCACTCTGGTGTTCTCTAATTGATCTCGTCTCTCTCTTTTACTACTTTTGTTGCAATAATTTTTTCGCCCTCTTTGTGCATCAGTATTCCGGCATGTGACACGTTTGTATTGCTTCACTTTTCTTCGTCTCCCTTCCTGTTTCTGCTCATCATTTATATTATCTTCTTTCGCTGCTTCCTCAGTATCTCTCTATTTTATAAACCGTAAATTAATTTAATTTATTTCTGTTATACATCTTTCACAGAAATATTCTACTCCATTTAGTTGTTTAGCACTTGCTATAAGAGTGAGGTCTTCATCTTTCCAGTTAAAGCAGTTAAAATCAAGAAGAAATTGACAAAGATCACGTGTAATTGCCCTCGATTCATCGGTTGTATTCTTGCAAAACTGTAAAGATTGGTGAGCGAAAAATTCTCTCAAGAAGGAGAGGTGAGGTGCTGGGGTTTTGACTATAGGGGTGAGAGAGAGTGGTCTCCGTTACTCTGGATGGAGGATGTCAGGTGTTGTGTATCACACGATTGGTGCTCGTGAGAGCGGCCGCGGAGGATATCGGGGAATGACTATAGAAATTTTGGTGGAAAACAAAGTGCTTTTTTTTTTTTTTTTGGGTGGAACTAATCGAGTGAGAATAATTTTTTTTTTTACTTTTTATGGTATATGTTGTACTTTCACAACTTAAGAAAATATCACTGCTTGCACTAGATATTCACACAGGTACTGGTACTTATCAAATTATATTTTTACTGCTTCATTTTTACGATCAGTTAGGTTTTATACAGACTTCGATCGTAACGCGTGACTGCTGCACAGGGCAGAAGAGGAGCACCAGAGACACAATAAACATCCTACATTCTTTTATTGTGCCAAGTTTTAGAACACACTGATTCCATTATCAGAGCTAAAAATAACATAAAATAACCAATATAAAACAAATACAAAAAAAAATAGGAGCAAGTGTAGTTTACGTCTCCCTGACGCAAAAGGGAACACAAACTACACTGGGTCAAAGTTGGGGAACGTAAACTACACTAGGATCTTTAGGAGACATTTTTAAAATAAATCCATCAAATAAAACGTTAAAACTAACATATTTCGACTTAACCTAACCAATCTTCGCGAAATGAGAAATCATCGCGCGGAACCTTTGTAAGGTTAAGGTAAGGTGTGTATATATACCTTATCTTACAACCTTACAAAGGTTCCGCGCGATGATTCCTCATTTCGCGAAGGTCAAGCTTGTCGCCCCCTCGAATTGGCGTGGTGAAGTAATGAGTTGGTTTCTTGTGCTCGCCACCTCACATAGCCAGCCAGGTACGCCCGGCTCATCGAGGATTGTTCTGAACCAGACGTCTAATCTTCTTTTGAAGATGTCCACTGCAACTCCCTTCGTGTTTCTTGGGTCTTTGGGCAGCTGATTAAACAGTTTTGGTCCTCTCACAACAAAACTATTTTCTTTCAAAGTTGAGTATGTTCCCTGTCTCGCCTTTAATTTGGAAACACGACACAGTCCTCCTTTTCTACTTTCCACCGTTGTTTGGGGAGTTACAAGGTTCAGAGTAAGATTAGTAACTAGTTTCTCCATTATTTTCCAAATGTAAATAATGGTGTATCTCTCTCCTTTCCAGTGAATATAGGTCTAATTTGCGTAACCTTTCCCAGTAATTTAGTTCTTTGCACCCTTTGATCTTGGTTGTCAAGCTTCTCTGAATCCCTTCCAGTTGTCTAATGTCTTCTTTTTTATATGGAGATGTTAGGACCGAGCAGTATTCCAATTTGGGTATGATCAGGGTTTTCAGTAAAGGAATCATTACATTCCTATCCCTTCGTTTAAAGGTTCTCAAGTTATTCTCTTTGCCCTCTTTACTGCTATCTTATTTTATGTTTTAAATTTCGCATCATCAGTCATTACAACCCCTAAATCTTTTGCTTCAGAATTTCTCTGAATTTCCTGTCCACTTTGGGTATAATATTCCATGGCTTTTAGGTCTTCTCTTTTTTCGTACCGTAACAGCTGAAATTTCTCAGTGTTAAACTTCATATTGTTGTCTTCCGTCCACTTGTAGATTCTGTTCATGTCGGTTTGTAGAGATCCTATATCTTCTGGGTTTCTTATTTTTCTACTGATCTTTGTGTCATCCGCAAATGACGTTACTGTGCTGTCTCTGGTAACGTCCTCATCTATGTCAGTTAGCATGATTATGAAGAGATACTGTTCTTTGTGGTTCTGAGCTGAGGACCTCTGATTCTGATGAAGATACTCCTTGTACTGTAAAGACTTGCGGCCGCTCACTAAGGAAATTATATATTAATTTCCCTACTTTTTCTGTTATTTCCATATATTTCAATTTATGTATTGAGATTCCGTGGTCACACTTGTCGAACACTTTAGCAAAGTCTGTGTATAGTACATCATAGTTTTCATTACTTTCAATTGCATCAATAATGTTGTAGTGTTCCATTAGTTGTGATAGGCATGATCTGCCTGACCGAAACCCATGTTGGTTATTGAATTTTTTCCGAGTTTCCAGAAAGTTATAGATTTTCTGTCTAACTATTCTTTCAAATATTTTAGTGAGATGAGATGTAAGCGACACTGACCTATAATTTTTGGCCTCGGATCGATCTCCTCTATATATTGGGACTATGTTCGCGCTCTTCAGGATGCCCGGTATTTCTCCTGTGTCCAGTGATCGTCTCCATATCCAGTATAGGTGCTCAGCGATTGCATTCTTTCTGTTTTTGATCAGTATGGCATTCCATTTATCCGGTCCTGCTGCTGAGTGTGTTTTTAGTTTCATTATGGCTTGTGTAATATCATCCGTCGTAAAGTTGAAGTCCGTTATACTTTCCCCTTGTAGTTCTTCAAAGAACGCGTTTTTGTCAGTTTTTGGGATGCTGAAAGATGATTCGTACTGAGCTCTTAATATTTTAGATACTTCTGCTAGATCATCAGACAAAGCACTGTTCTCGTTTTTTAAAGTCCGACAGTCGCATTGTTTTTCGACTTTTTTTGCAAAATTATAGAAGTACTTTGAGTTAGCCTTTATCGTTTCTATAGCGTCGTCGTCTTTTTCTGTACGAGTATCATTTAGTTCCTGTATGACGTCATCGATACTTTGCAGTTTATCATTTAATATTTTTCTGATGTTATCTTTATAGTTACTTAAGTTTGCAGTCACTCGTTTTCTCTTTCGGGACAATGCCCTCTTTTGTCTCTCGAACCTGCTTCTCTCTCTCCTCTTTGTTGTATATTTGGGGCAGTTTTTCCACAATTTCTAACGTCTTCTCTAAAGTCATTAGCATCTCCTCCGTTGTCTTGGCATCGAAAATGGTTTTCCAATCTATTACTTCCATGTTGGATGCAACACTTCCCAGTTTATAGCTTTGTAGTGAAAATTAAAATTTCGAATTTGCTTCTTTCTGTTGTGCGTGTTCTTTCTTTTCCTGTTGCCTTTATATTAGTTATTTCAATGATGTGGTCCGATATCATAGTTGGGGATATTCCTACATTATCAGTTAGGTAGCTGTTGTTTGTGAATACCAAATCTAGGTAGTTGTTTTTCTTGTGTTTTCTGTTATTTCTTGCGTTAACATAAATCCATCAGCTAGAGCTAGTAGTATTTTTACCTGCTCCTGGTTCTCGTGTGCCCCCCTTGTCCTGGTGTATACATATATATTTTCCTGTCCTTTTACATTTTATGAATGGGAAATTAAAATCTCCACAGAGAAAAATATTTGGGGTTGGAGAGTGTAACCTATTTTCTTACCTCTGTAATGGAATCTGAAAGTTTTGAGGTTGGCGTGTTTGAGGGTCTGGACATTACAATTAGTACCATATTTAATTTTTCAACTTTTGCTGTTACACATTCTACGTAGCTGTTTGAGATACTTAGTCATTTCTGCAATATGCCTTCGCGTGTGTAAATAGCACCTCCTCCTTTACGTCTCACTGTTCTGTCGGCTCGGAGGATGTTATATTGTCAATTTGTATTTCTTTTTTGTCAACACAGGACTCAGTTTTTACAGTTCGCTTGGCAGTCCTTTAGATGAGTTTCCGTGAGGCATGCAAAGTCTGCTCCGGCTTCTTGCTCGAGTCCTTTCAGGTATAAAACTTTTTCCGGGGAATGATTTGATTTAAGGCCCTGAATGTTGGCTAGGATTATTTCTATTTTTTCTCTATCATTTTCGCATACAAGTGGTTCCGATTCGTTTTCCAATGGGGGTGCCGGTTTCGTTGCCTTGTGGTCCTCCGAGAATTTGAATTTACCTCTTTATCTTTGTCGGTACTTGTCGTCCCGATAACGCATGAAGTGTCTTTGTGCGTGCCTTCTGTCCAGCTCTCGGATTCCTATATTTGTCAGCTGACTTTGTAATTGCTGGATAGTATTTAGCAGCTGAATTGTGTTGGCTGCATCTAAAAAATTGGTACCCTTCTTTGATGTTAGTTTTTCCTGTTCACTGGTGCGTTCCTTTGAAGGTGGTGGTAACGGCATTTTTTTTTAGTATTTGCAACTCTCATATCTTGCATAGGTGTTGCACACCGTAAGATGGTGGAACTTACATTTCTTATAAAATTTGCAGTATCCACTTGTGTAATGCGTGTTGCATAATGTGGGGTGTGCATACGAGGTGCGATCCAAAAGTCCCCGAACTGTACCGACAAAAAAATGTAGGCTTACCTTAGGTTCTAATTAGTATTGTCCCCTTCGAAGTAGTCCCCTTGGGAGTTGATACAGCGGGCCCAGCGATTTTCCCACTGCTGGAAGCACCTCTGGAACTCCATTTTGGAGATGTTGTTCAGCACCTTGTGCGATTCCGCCTGAATCTCCTCGATGTCGTCAAATCGTCGCCCCTTCAGTTGGATCTTCATCTTGGGGAACAGGAAGAAGTCACAGGGGGCTAGATCGGAGGAGTAGGGGGGTGGGGGACCACTGCCATGTTGTTTTTGGCCAAAAACTGCTGCACAGACAGAGCGAATTTGGCAGCGATCCACCTCATGTTGAGTTCCTCCGTGAGAATGCGTTGGCATGAATCAAACGATAGGCCAACGATGCTGCAGATGTCGTTACTCGTTCGCCGACGGTCCTCGTGGATGGCCTGACGCACTTTTTCAACATTTTCGTAGGTTCTGCTGGTTGAGGGCCGACCAGAACGTTCGGAATCCTCAACCAACGTTTGCCTACGTTTGAACCGCGAGAACCACTCGGAAGTCTGGCTTCTGCCCATGGCGTCATCACCAAATGCTTGTTTAAGCATTTCCTGGGTCTCCGACGCGGTTTTGCCGAGTTTGAAGCAAAACTTGATGCACACGCGCTGCTCCTTCAAGTCTGCCATTTCTCTTCTCGCAAAAATTGCATAAAACCACTAACTAACGCACAAAAACGCTCGTGAAAAAAAACGCGTACGTGTATCACCGTGTCACTCGGCACACTGATTCACGATAAAGATGTTTAGCGCTATCTAGCGGCCCAAGTCCGTACTACGGCCTGTTACCGCTCCACGCTGCCAGTCCGGGAACTTTTGGATCGCACCTCGTTATATGCATTGCCCATCCCGATATCTGCAGTTCCCTTTCGTGTAGTATTTATATACGATATTTTCTAGCTTCTACTTCTTGTTTTCTTATTATTTTCAAAGTTCTTCATTTTGGTATTATCATTATTTTTCTTTGGCTGTTTATTTTTTACGTTTTTAGTTATCATCTTTTTATCATTTCGCTCGTTGGACAGTTTGACTACCTCGCAACTTTTACTTATTTCTTTTCTTTCATCTATGTCTTCATTCCGTATGATATTGTTTATATTGTTGTTCGTTATTATGCTGTTATTCGTTATTTCGTCCTCTCTCATATCCACGCGGTTTTTCGTTGGGACATTTCCGGACCCTTGTGTCCCCATTATTTCATTCTTTTTGTAACATTCGAGTCTGCTATCTCCATTTCTTTAAATACCGCGAATGAATTTACCGTCTGTGTACATGCACCACATTGAAATTTGTTCCCCACGACGTGTTTAGCATTCGAGACGAGCGTTATTTCCCTATCATCCCAATTCATGCAGATAGTCTTGCAGTCTTTGACAGAAATCACACCAAATCGCAGCGTTTTCAGTTGTTTGCAGATTAAGTGAGAATTTGGACCCATGGCCATGCTATTCATTAATTAGCGTAAAAAGAAATACCCACACAAATTCATTCTTTATTTATTTACTTTTATTTCTTTCTTTTCGATGGTCGAGGGTTTTCTGACCTTTGCGTTTTATGACCTTTTTCCTGCCTTGTTTCAAAATTTCTCGAATGCAAACTGTATTTCGTTTTAAATATATACATTAAAAATGGTGAGAATTTAGTAAACTGTATTGCACTTTCTTAATTTTAATGAATTTCACTTTATATATTACATGCACGGATTCACTGATACTTTATACACTTTCGGGTGTAAACAGAATAAACCGCCAAGTAGTTTATTCCCATCTTATTTGGGTGTTTAATACAGAGAGAGAGAGCACCTCCATTCACCACAAGGTACAAGCAAACATTATATATATATAAGCACACCGGACAAAAAATTAGTCACCCCTAATAGCACCGATAGTAGGAAGTTCAAGGTCACACAGAGGGCGCTGATGTAGCATTGGTAAGTGACAAGTAGCGGTGACGTAGCACACAGGATCAGATCTGTTTCGTGAGGTGGTGAAGAACAAAGTGTGTGTTGGATATAGTCTGCAAAATGGGTCGTGAGGCAGACGTTACTCAGTGGCAAAAAGGAGCCATCGTGTTTGGCAGAGCCCACGGACACAAAATGTCTGAAGTAGCCCAGTTTGTTGGTGTGTCAACGCGTACTGTCCAGCGAGTTTACAAAGAGTGGTGTAGTTCGCAATCAACTGACAATCGACGGCGTAACTGTGGCCGGAAAACAATTCTCGACAATAGGGGCCGCCGCCATGTTTCTCGTCTAGTAATTGCAAATCGTTTTCAAACCAGAGAACAATTGCTCCAAGAAACCAATGAGGTTCTCCAGCGACCAATTTCCGAACGGACATTGCGACGAGAACTGCATGCGATGGACATCTGGAGCAGGGTACCACGGAAGAGGCCGCTGTTAACAGCAAGTCACAAATTGGCACGTTATAAATGGGCTCAGAGGCAAAAAAAAACGGACTGCGGCAGATTGGAAACGTGTAATTTGGTCCGATGAGTCCCGTTTTTGTTTGTTCTCCATTGATGGGAGGCGACGAGTACATCGCAGGTCCAATGAAGCATTTAATCCTGAATGCGTCGAAGGTGTTGTTCAGGCTGGAAACAGAAAGTGAAGCGCAGGAATAGACACCCACGGACTCTGGCGGAACTTCGGGACCGGCTGATGAACGAGTGGCAGCAAATCGATGTTCAGTACATGCACAACCTCGTAGAGTCTCTGCCTTGCCGGATTCGTGCGGTTATCAAGGCCAGAGGCGCCGTCACACGTTATTAGGTACATTCTGAGAGGTGTGACTAATTTTTTGTCCGGTGTGCTTATATTCGGGTGGTTCTTATTTTTCGAAATTGCAAATTTCACCGTCTCACCCCCTCAATATATTCCATTTGACCAAAAAAAAAAATATTATACAAAATCTCAAGTAATTATAAATATTCTTATTGGTGCCGCACAAGGACTCAAATTTAGTTAATTATTGAAACATAAATACACGAATTTTTTATTAGCGTTCTATTATAAGGGCAAATAACAGCAGTTAAAGAACAGCATAAACTAAAATACACATTGACTACTGATTAATTAGAATCTGAATTGAACTAAACATTTTAGGACTGAAAGCATAGTAGATTTGGCCTAGTAGGGATGGCTGCTTATGAGGCACCCTTAAATATTAAATGATTTTAATAAAACTTCTTTGGTACACGTTTTATATTATTAGGAAAAAAAAATGCGGGGGTGAAACCCCGAAATTTTATATTTAACTTTTCCTATACATATAAGAACCACCCAATCAACCAAAATTTGGGGGTCTCACCCCCGCATTTTTTTTCCTATTAATATAAAACGTGTACCAAAGAAGTTTTATTAAAATCAATTAATATTTAAGGGTGCCTCATAACTTCATAAGCAACCATCCTACTACTAGGCCAAATCTACTATGCTTTCAGTCCTAAAATGTTTAGTTCAATTCAGTTTCTAATTAATCAGTAGTCAATGTCTATTTTAGTTTATGCTCTTCTTTAACTGCTGTTATTTGCCCTTATAGTGGAACGCTAATAAAAAATTCGTGTATTTATGTTTCAATAATTAACTAAATTTGAGTCTTTATGCTAGCGAGTAATACTAAATTTAACATGGAAATCGGATGTTGTGTGAGCATGATTATGTATATTAGAATTAGATGGTTGCTGAGGGGTTGGTTCGTACGGACTAATTTATCCAAGTATTCATAAATGCGAGATTTTAAATGTCTAAATTTTACCTATACATGATCCTATACAGTGTTCACACTCGTATTGGTAAACTACGGAGGGCTGAAGCAGTGTGGGTATAGTATCTTTGTATTGACGCAAATGGAGAAAACTAATGAGAGGAATAAAAATACATATCACAGTTATTTTAACTCCTCCAACACCAGTTTTTCTTGTTTGTTTGTTTGTTTGGATATAACCTTAGTTATTGCTGTACCTAATTTATTTTGTGAGAGGTAAATTAAGTTATAGTTTCCTTAACCTTGCACCCTGAAACTAATATATATTGCAATTTAAATTAATTTAACATTGTTCAAATCAAATTAACTTGGGTAATAATGTTAATGAGTGTCTGTGATTTATAGCTTCAGTACCCTACTTCGCTGAACTCCAGAAAATAGTTAGGCATTTGTGTAGGTAAAGACTATTTTGGATGAAATACAGTAACTGTTTACGAGGGTGAGATTGCGCATTATATCGATAGGCTAAAAGTTAGCAAGGCTCCAAGCCCTGACGCTTTTTATCCCAGACATTTGAAAGATTTGAAAGACGTTATTGTAGGCCCCTTAACGAAGATTTTTAATCAGTCACTCGAAACGGGGATTATTCCTGAAGACTTCAAATTAGCTAACGTCACGCCCATTTTTAAAAAAGGCGACCGCACAGTAGCTAGCAATTATAGGCCCATTAGCTTAACGTCAGTGTCGGTAAACTTTTGGAATCCGTAGTTAGGGATCGTATCATCGATCACTTAGAAAGTAGAGGTTTGATTAATAGTAGTCAGCATGGGTTTCGACGCTATAGATCTTGTTCAACTAATTTGTTAGAATTTTATAACGAAATAGTGCGCGAATACGATAGGCATAGAGCGGCTGACGTTATTTATTTAGATTTTAAAAAGGCGTTCGATACAGTTCCGCATAGAAGATTAACTGCGAAGGTTAAAGCGCACGGTATACGCGGTCAGGTAGCTAACTGGTTAGAGGAATGGCTTCGTGCTAGGAGACAGAGGGTCGTTGTTAATGGTAGTGAATCGGGGTGGTTGGATGTAGGTAGCGGTGTCCCACAGGGTTCAATGTTAGGCCCATTGCTATTCGTAATTTATATTAACGACATAGATGTAGCATTGACTAGTAACGTGTCAAAATTCGCGGACGATACTAAAATAGGCGGTAAGGTTGTTAACGAGGACGATAGAAATAGGCTCCAAGACGATGTAAATAGGATTATGGAGTGGACGGATAAGTGGCAGATGCAATTTAACGTAGACAAATGTAAAGTTTTGCATGTAGGTTCTCGTAACAATAATTACACGTACATCGATAACGTAAATATTGACAAACTGTTCACTTTCGATATTAGCAATACTCGTAATAACGGATTTAAGTTGCGTGGCAGACGTTTCATTACTAATATCGCTAAAAACTTCTTTACGTTTAAAGTAATTGATAAATGGAATAATCTTCCCGCGTCAGTCGTTAACTCTACCAGCGTTAATGTATTTAAAAACCGTCTGGACAGACATTTTAAAAATATTAACGTTGTTTAAAATAAAAAAAAACAATTGGCAACAGGAGCTTTGGGGGTCGTAATCGGGGATGAGTCTGTTGACGTCTAATACCAGCTTATGACATGCCAGCGTGTGATATGCCAGCAAAAAATTATTGTAAAAAAAAAAAATTAGACTAACACGAACGTAGATGTAGCTCGTAGCGTAAACTAACCCACTTTTTGTTTAACTTTACCTACATTTTTTCTTATCCTCTCCTTACTTGCATGTCTGTAACTCTTTACTTGCATGTCTGTAGTTTGCATGGCATGACTGTGAGTGAAGACTGTGTTTGCATGGTTTCTAAGCATTCTTATTTTACTTCTTTTCATTTTTCACCCTTTTCCTATTCTCTTCGACTATTTTTCCGACTTGTCGGCAGTGGCCGGCGGATGATGATGGCGAGTCTTTTTTCTCTTTTTCGGATCGCTACATCTACAGTAAATACAAAGACCCAGTGAACCATCCAATGAATGAACAGACCGGACGTCGTTAATTTCGCCGATCTAACTGGAAGAGACTGCACCTACCAAATATATATATATATATATATATATAATATATATATATATATATATATATATATATATATAAAATCAGGAGAAAATACAAATTGCAGGCAGGTTCTGTTGTGAACGAAGACCACCCTTTGAAGTGTCAGTGTTTTGCATTCTGTTCTTTGTAGCAGCTGATTGGCTCGCTGTTGTGGCACTGCCATGTCGTGCCAACTTTCTAAGAATAAAGAAACTCATTCGGTTATTCATTAGTTTGGTACAGCCCATAATGACTTGGCATTCAATGATGTTTACGCTGCTTTAAGAGAAACAGGTTGGGTATTTCATGGAATTGATATATATATATATATATATATATATATATGGAAAAATAAGGAAAGCATTTAATGTATTTGGTATTTTCATTATTCACATGCCATAATCGTTTGTTATTGTTAGGCAGAAAAAAAATCGGCGAAAACTTTTTAAAAAAAATCTCCAAAATTACAAGTGTGAAAAGGAAAAACAAATTAGAAATGGGTATTTTTTATCCTTCAGAACTAAAACTTCATAAACAAAATTAAAGAAATTAATAATTTAATTTCTGGAGCTTTTGAAATTTGCTTTCTCGGCAAACTGTCTTTGTCAGTCGCACAACTGGTTGAAGAAGTTCATGTTTTTACCACTAAATATCGATGAGAGGTTTTTTTTTTCTGATAGGCGTTTTTGAGGTAGTATCATCCCACTCAATGTCAGTTTCATTCTCATCCGTGTTAAATGCACCAAATGGAATAGCTAATATTTCCTAACCTAACTTAATTTAACCTAACCTAAAGTGGGAAAACCGTGGATGAGAATGGGAATGACGTTGAGTGGGAGTAAACTATTCCGATTTCATTCCGCACCCATTTCATGCTATTCTCATCCAGTTTTCCCACTTTGAGATGGGTTAAGTAGGTTAAATTAAGTTAGGACATATTAGCCATTCCTATTTGACGCCTTTACCGTGAATCGAAATGGGGAATGTCATTGAGTGGGAAGTAATTTTTTAATTTACTGTAATAATAATAATAACGATAATCAGTCAGGAGGGCTGTCAGGAACTGGCATAGTGCTCAGGCCAGCTAATGCGGACCACTGCTCAAACTTGTATTATTATTATTATTACCACCAGCATCATCGTGATTCGAACCCCTCACCACAGTGTCTTTACTTCATTTATAGGGAAACTGTGTTATCCAACTGTACGCACTACATTATATCGTATAAGTGCTACGTAAAATGTCTCTTGTATTAAAGATAAGAATGAACGTTATCAAATAATCAACTCGTCTATAAACTGTACAACAGTAAGTCTGTACGCGGATTTTCAGTCTTCTACGACGGTTTGGAATGTTTATCTCGTTTGCGGAAGCAGTAAGCAAAAATTTGCCCGGAACACATTAAGAAAATAGGAAACCAGGTGTTGATATTTTCAATATATCCTCGTTCAGGGTGCATTAAACTGGCTTAGATAAAATTAATTTTATTTATTTTTCTACCTGGTATTACGTATTACTGATCTACCTAATTATAGCATTTTTACTTAAGCCTTTTTAGAAATCCCACAGAAAAAAAAATGCCTTTTTTACTTCAAGTAGTTTATTATGACTCGAGGAGTTAAAATGTAAAAACATTCATTGCCGAATTACTTTGTCGTATCAATGCAGCTGTGTTTGTTTTCGTTTATATTGTTTGTGTACACCTTGAAGCTATGAATTTTCTGTCGTGGAGCTAATACGCGAAGCGTGACGTCATGGTAGATAAAACAAATTTTGCGTATGGTTTCATTTCATATAATTAAACCTATTTTTCGTGCGTTTACTTTTTTTTTTTTTAATATTTGAAAAGTCGTGAAATATATCAGTTTCGTTTTTCACGATTCGGAAATCATTTACAATAGATAATAATAATAATAATCTTTTATCGCTGTTAAGACCATCCTTTCATTATCTTTAATCAACAATTTTATCTTATCGCGTTTAATGGAATATTTTGAGGCCTGATGGCGAGTGTCGTATGCCACTGTACGCTATGAACTAACTAATCAGCTGTATTGCATACAACCTCCATCTAAAACGGAAACTAGTGTGACTCTAATTTTCGACCCCCTTTATAAGTATGAGAACGGTCAGTAATAACGTTAATAATGCATAATTCAAAAACCTTATTATTTGTCAGTGCTAAATTAGTTTATAGTGCCTTAAGTGCGTGAATACGGCTCCTGATGCATAATGTTTTTGAAACGCTTTGATTTTTTGGTTGCAGATTATAATTTCGTAGTACAGACCGGTACTATTTCTGATTATGTGATAGTTCGTAATGTACGTTTCCTGCGTGATAAAAATGAGGAAGAGGTAGGTTTAAGATAATCTATTTGGGTCTCTAAAATTATTGCTGTCGGGTACTGAAATTGCTTGCTTGTACCCCGAATTTGGCATTGCCCTTCATTTTTCGTTTTCAGTGCCAGGCACATGACGGGTGACGTCAGTTTAGGGATGAGGGCAGTTCACGGGTATAAAAGGCGAATTCATTCGAAGGAGCCGTAGAGATAAAGTGACACTTTAACCATCTGTGAACGCTCTGCTGCAGTTTTTATTTAATCCAACGGTATACCGTTGGCCAGCCGTTTCCAGCTCCTCTCCACGTTTGCAACTTTAAAAACAGTAACTCTGCTGATAAATATCTCGCGGAACATTTTCTAACGATCTGAGTTTTATTTAGGCCTATCACCCACTCGGAAAGGACATATTTTCGTCTGTTGAGTGAAAGCCTTTCGATTACTTTGATATGTGCCGATCGTGTGGAAGACGTCACAATTCTTATGAAGTAGAGTAAGTGTAATTCGTGAGTAACTGAAAAAAAAAAATCCCATATTAACTCGCCCAGACTTGAAGCGTGAACTCGAAACCGGAAACGCAAAAAAAAAAAAAAAAATACAAAAAATTACTTCCTTACTAGAAGGGTTAGGCCAAAGCCATAAGGTGCCATTCTATCGCGACAATAGTTCAATGTGGCTTCATGACGAGTGTGTGAATAATCACGAACTATTTTGATTAATTATATCAGCAAGTTTCAGATGTCGGTTGTAGAACTTAATATATAAAATTTTTAAGTTTCGAATTAAAAAATATAATTCTTAATTCATAAATTTAAGTTAATGTTTATTGAGGTTAGCGTTGAATTAAGACTTTCAGAAATTTTTTGTAACCTCGTTTAACATTTAACCTCAATTATTGTAACCAGTAATTTAACTTAAAGATGTCATATTTCATCCATAAATACAGTGGGAGTGTACTGTTCTCGTTAAATTTGTATATAGGCTTTGTTTTGTCTGGTCTGAACTTGCTAATTTGGTCATACTACAGGGTGTTTATAAAGTCCCTATCTATTTCAGTGAAAACGTAGCAAAAAGGGTAAAATTCAATACCAATATAATAGAAGGCATACATTTAATGAATACTTAAGAATATGACTCTACAGAGTTCGAATCTGTCAGCAGCATTGCGGAGCACATTTTGGAGCATGACGGGGGTTATTTTTGTAACTACCGTTACGATACGAGCACGTAAATCTTGCAGATCTGTAACCTTCGTTTGATAGACGTTTGACTTGATAAAGCCCCATGTAAAGAAATCCAAGGGCGTTAGGTCAGGACATCGAGCTGCCCAGGGCCTGTTGCCTCCACGTCCGATCCACCGATTTGGAAATCGTTCATTTAGGTACTCCCGAACAATGTTTGCGTAATGACAAGGTGGCCCATCTTGCTGAAAGACGACGGTGTTTAAAATGCCATCTGAATGAAGCTGGGGTTCCAGGAATTGCTGAAGCATGTCCAGATAAATAAGCCCTGTAACTGTAGCTTCAGCAAAGAGAGAGGGCCCATAAATCTTAGATTTGGTCATACCCAACCAGACAGTAACTTTAGGAGAATCTCGTTCCCATTGATAGAAATCAACTAGCTTTTCATTAGCCCATATGCGGCAGTTATGGCGATTAACCTTTCCACACGTGTGGAAAGTTGCTTCATCACCGAAGAGAATGTGGTCCATTAAATTTTCATTTTGAATGTGTTCAACAAGATCGGCACACATTGTGCACTTTGCTTTGGATAATCCTCCTCTTGCAAGTCATGAAGCACCTGAATGTGATAACTTCTCTTCAACGTCGATTTCAAAATTTTGCGGACAGTTGATTTGGTATCCCGAGTCTACGTGATGTGGTGCGAATTGACATGCTTAGATGTTCATCGATAACATTATGTACCGCATTTACAGCATGCTCAGAGACATTTGGACGTCCAGATCTTGACTCATCATGAACAGATCCCGTTCTTTTAAATTTATTAAGCAAGTCACGAATTGTCTTGTCTGTAGGACCTGGCTTGTGAAATGTTCTTTCAAACCTCTCTAATTTCTTTGCATTTCTTTCCTTTAATCCGAAGTGTCACCACTATCACCCGTTCTTGTACATTCATTTTCATAGGGTTCCGCAACAAAAATAAATAAAAACCGTTAATTCAACAAAATAGATAGGGACTTTATAAACACCCTGTATAAGTAATAATCCATCATGTATTTTTTTCCCCCATTCTGTCATTATTTTAAGAATATCTCTTATTTTAGTATGAAAGTGTGCGCAAAAATTTTTGAAGTACACATTGTGTTGAAGGTAAAAAATTCTAGTCTTTCTTGGTAGAAAGAATAAGACTAGGGGTCACTAATTAATTAATCAATTATTCTTTGTTGTCCATTTAGGTATTTTCTTAATAATTACGAAGGTCCGCGAACCACACTACTCTCCCTCCGTTCCTGGCTTGTTTTCATAATGTGGTCGACATTATTTTATCGAAACCAACGTATATTTCATTGCATTTTTCAAGTTATTTTTAGGATTATAAAAGTGTTATACGAGTGTTTTGGATTTGTTTTGAAGGCTAGGAATATTGCCATATTTACTGGTTATTTCAGTCAAAATTTCACGGATCCGGACCAAGGTCCGCCTATTGATAACCCTTGGATTAGATGGATCGACCTAACGATTAGAGGGATTTCACGCACCTAATTGTTAGCGTCGTCTTTGTGTTTTTCTTATATTTACAAGCTCTTTATTACTTCGTTATGTATTCACTACGAGTGTCTCTATTAAATGTGTGTGATAGCATATTGTAAGCATAATTGCGAGTTTGTTTATCAATACGAAGTTAACTCCCGTTTTTATTTTTCAGTCCTAGTTCAAATTGTCCACAAGATGTCAGCCTGGAACCCGCGGGATCAATTCCTTGTAAGTAACCTGGGGCGAATTAAAGTTTTATTTTTGATGGAATATTTTTATGCAAAAAATATTATTGCGAATATGTCTTCAGACATATTTAATTAATTAATTAAAAATTGCTTACGATAACTAAATATTATAATAAAGTAAGCGTGAAGTCTTTTCGAAAATCATATTGCTAAAATTTTCAAGTTTTAAACTCGTAATTCTAGGACTGAAACATTTCCTTAAATTAGGGGAATAATAGATAATAGATTTACTCGAAACGCAAGTTTTCAGCCTGCAAATCTATATGGGACTGGCCGTACTCCGCAAATCAGAGTCGTCGAACGCGAGAGTACAGTCAGAACCGGCAGTGAAAACTGTGTACATTTAAAAAACATGTACGTGCATTCAAGCATCTCGCTGCCGCAGAATAATGGAAGCTGTCCGAATCCAGCATCTCTCCAATTTCAGTCAATCACCCGTTTTTTTACCCTATTGACTTTTTAGAAACATTATCCTAAAATCCAACAGTCAAGTTCTAAAACTTGTATAACATCTATTTCATTGCTTGTCACTATATTATGCCTATTGTGATTAATTAATTTTTTGTATTTTATTATTACTACTGCTGTCTCTTGTTCTTGTTGTTGTTCACTTTTAATTTCATCTATTTCCAAATCGAATGCACCTTATATTTATTTCCTTTTGTATCTTCAGTCGTCTTTAATCGTTTCTTAATTCCTCCTCCTCCTCACTCCCGGTCCCACCCTGCCTTATAAAATGGCATTCTCCTATCCTTTTTATTCACACTTGATGAAGACGTTAGAATAGGTCGAAAATTGAGTTTCTAATAAATCCATTGGTTATTGCGGCTTTATTCCAGAAATTAATCCAATTTCTCGTAGTTGAGAGTATTGACATATCCCGTTTTTCCTACACGTTACCTCTACTTTAAACTTTTCCCAGTGTTGTAACTGAAACCCTTCTTAAAACTTCAATCCAAAATAGTGAAACTAAATTTGATAAGCATTACTCGTATATTTTAGTTTAATTTTCATGAACTGTAATTGAAATATCTGTTAATAAAATAGGATTTCTCGTAACACGATTGTTTTCTACGTACCCGGTTGTTTTTCTGTGGTTGTCGCCTTCCACTTTATATGACTGGAATGCATTAATGCGTTGTTCTTCATACTTTTAATATTTTTATTTTAATGTTTTGGTTTCGTTTTTAACGAGATATGCGATCTTTTAAATTTTTTAAGTAGGAGAAACTGACGTGTAGGTATTGCTCAAACTCTTGAATCTATGGTGGTAACGTTGCTTTTAATTTTATTTCCTCTCACGACATACCTGCAAAGGGGAACGTATCCCTTCTTCAGTATAACGGTAAAAGCTTCTCAGGTTCACCTTCATGAATAAGCACAAAAAATGAACAAGTGTGTGTGTATATATATATATATATATATATATATATATATATATATAATATATATATAATATATATATATATAATATAATCTCTTTCTAGTCTTTGTAAGTACCCATTAAAGTCATTTTAACTTCGAAAATAAGACATAAAGACAATTTATTGTTTATATGATACACTTTCATAAATTATTTCCTTTTTCATAGACAGTTATGCTTACATTCCCAAGACCCTGTTTTGTTGTGTTTCATAGGTAGAAAAAATAAACCATCCTAGATGAAGTCTAAATTGCTGCAGATTAATATAGAAGGTAGTATGACAGTTTATGCTGATTGGCACAGTGCCTATCGGCTCAATTTGTCATTCTATTTTCTGTTTCTTTGTGGGCTCTCAATATGGGATAGATTAAACTTTTTATTACCTTATAGTCCCTATACTCATGGACTTGCATATAGGCAATTGAAATTCATATAAAGCTGAAAACCTTTTCGTTCTTGTATTTAAATGCAACTGACTCTGTTGCAAATCTTACGAAAGGTTGTATTTTGAGGTGCGATTATGTAATAATAATAATAATAAAATGGCTGATAGGGTGCTTAAAAAAAGTGTGAGCGCCCACCTTAAAATAGATCTCTTATACATGTGCACTTTATTTCAAGTTTTCATGTCCTGCTTAAAGTTTAAGAAAATGGTAGTTGCTCGTCTTAGCCAACTGAAATGGTCTGTAACTTCGAAGTTTTTACCGTTGCCTCGCTGTATCATTGACTTAAAATTTTGCAGTTTCTCGGAAACACACTTCAATATGCAAGTTTAAACGTTTAAGAGGTATCCCATGCGATAAAAATTAAATGAATAATGCTTTCCGTGTAGTATTACCAGTAGACTGGATAGTACGATGCTTAAGTGATGGCATCATTTTCAGAAAGTTTTGAAAAGAGGGAGGAAATTTTAAAATCACTTTTTTCTTTACAGTTTCCTTTAGCCTTCGGTCCCCTGGCAAGACGTCCCCTTTGCGGGGCCGTAACATGAAGGAGTATGAGGAACAATTGGAGCACCTGAAGAAGGAGAACTTTGCCCTGAAACTGCGTATTTACTTCCTGGAGGAGAGAATGGGCCACAAGGGCATTAAGGAGGACAAAGAGGAGCTTCATAAAGCCAACATTGAATTAAAGGTCATCTCGGTATCTTGTATTCAAATTTAAATTACTTAAACTTAATTCGAAGCGTAACTTTGTTTCCTTGAATAAATGGAATTGATAGACGTAATATTAAAAATTCTGATTATGAATTCCACTGGTTTGTGGAGTCATTTTATTTTAGGGACTTTGGAAAGTTTCAATGAGTTCTGTTTAATTGCAGGTAGAGACGGAGGCGCTGAAGAAGGAGCTTTGTGATAAACAGGAGCTGGTTCGGCAGGCCGTGGCACTTCTTACAAACTTGGAGAGCCAATTCAAAGAACAATTGCAGGCGGCACAGGAAACCCATGAAAAGGAAACCGAGGACCTAAAAACAACCATTGCCGCTCTTCAAAAGGTTCGTGACTGCTCGTTTTTCATAGTCTGAATGAATATGGAAACCGAGATTAAACATTGTTCTTTTACGTGTTTATTCGGTAACAGAATAAAATCTATGAAATTAACTTTTTTACTTTGTTTCTCTTTAAATATAATCTTAAGTTTTGTAAGTTTTATGGTAAATAATTAAGTCCTAAATAAAATCCCTTCCTCTTAACTCTTTAACAGCTGGAATGACAGACCCCCTTTCTGAAGTTTAACCATTTTACCTTAGGAAGGTAGAATTCATTATTCCGTTTGATACAAAGAGAAATTTTAAAATGTGAAAGCTGAGCATTTTATAATTGTAACGCCATTTTGGATCTTGACTTTTTCCAGGACGTCGATGAATACTCTGAACGGCTTCGGCAAGAGGGCGCGGGTGATCTGACCCGGTTGTGCGGTCTCGCCTTTAGCACTGCGGCAGAAGACGGGAATGATTTGACATTTTGCAATACACCAATCGTAAATGGACCAATCATGCCCCCGCACACCTACAAGGTACTATATAATTTGCCTTGACATTATTTCAATTCCTTCTGTCTCTGCTTTGTAACGAAATCGAAGGGAAAGAGGAGGTATATTTCATGAATTGATTGAGACTCCTCCTGGAACAGGCGTGTTCAGTATGCAAGAATCGGTCGGATCTCCAAATAGCGAACATTCTCTAGATTC
This sequence comes from Bathynomus jamesi, assembly GCA_023014485.1. Classification (NCBI taxonomy): domain Eukaryota; kingdom Metazoa; phylum Arthropoda; class Malacostraca; order Isopoda; family Cirolanidae; genus Bathynomus; species Bathynomus jamesi. Next base: position 290,665 of record JAJOZX010004962.1, on the reverse strand, counting down.
CTTTAGACCTTCATTCACTGATGCCCAAAAGGAGTTTATTCCTGAGAGTGCCAAAAGAGAATTAAACAACTCGAAGAAGAAGTGAAAAGACTAACGACGAAGGTGCAGACCTTACAGGACACGCTCCAAGGCAAAGAAAGAACATCTCAAGCGCTTCAGGAGGATATTGTTAATTTAAAGAAAGAGGTGATTATGATTAGCCTTTTCCTTTTCTTAACTGTATTTATACCCTTCTTCAATAATTTCGCTACTTCCAATTAATTAGGCGCTTTGCTTGAAGTCCCTAGTGAGTGAAGCATGCTATGCATTCACCTTCGTGCCTGCTTGCCCATTGCCGAAGCCCCTATTCCTATTAAATGTATTGGGAGCAGTGCTTATGGGGCCATTCAAAACCACGTGGTCCTTGAAAGGGGGGGGGGTCCTTATTTGACCACCAAGGGCCACATGGGGGAGGGGGCTCCTGACGTTTAACCACGTGGCCAGTACTAAGCATTAAAATATCCTGTTAATAATATTGTTTATCATATATATATATATATGACGCGTTTGGTGGAGAAGGGGCGAACGCCACAAAATTCGAAAAATGAGTTTTTTGTCGTATAATTATCCTTTAAAACCTTTGCTTTACCTATGCAAAAAATTAGATGTTAGTCTGCACTCTTTCACGGTAAAATTTAGGTTTTAATGTATCTCAGAGAAATTCACTCCGCATCATTGCTTCACATTGAACACATCTATCTACTTTCTGGTCACTCGACAATGCCCTGTGATGCTCAATTTGGCCAAATTGAACAAAATATAAAAAATAATTACAGCAATATTATTTACACAAAAAGATTATGTTACGGCCATAACTACAGCCGTTTCGCAGCGCTTCCTAGTTGCAGAAATGAAACAGGCTGATTTTCTCGATTTTGACGTCCTAAAAACGTGCATTGTCATTAGGAAATCAACAACTACTAAATTTACAGATGCAAGAAAGTTAATATTTGACTTTCAACACAAAGAAGGCTACGTAATATCTACTGCATACCGCACAACCCCAGATAATAGCCATCCCGTCAGACTGCAGAAAGGGAAAAAATCCTACAGTGTCAGTTTATTCAATCTAGCCCAGCAGACACTGCAACCAAAGTGTTCCGAATTGCTGCCAATAACTAAGGAAAAAATAAAAGATCTCAAAGAATTATCAGACCTAATGCCTGCAACTGCAGTGAATTATTATACAAGATTGTTAAAGGAACTGGAAGAAACCGAAACAGTTGAAGCAGGTAATACAACATTCGACGAAGAGGACCAAATAATGGATTACACTAGTTAACATCAGAAGCTATCAATAAATAATATTGTAAAATTTCTTGGCGTTTTATTATATCGACATATTACACAACAATATTTTACTCAAATATGTGTTCAAATTCATACAACATTTCAATAAACCGGAAAAATACAAAGATTTAAAGTTTACAAACTTTAACTGCATTTTGTGGCATAATTCGAAAATGTTGCGTTCGCCCCTTCTCCACCGAACGCGTCATATATACTGTATATATTATATAGCCTACTGTATATAGGGTAGACGGGGGTAAAACGCCCATGCGGGGTGATAAGCCTATGCATATTTATTTCAAATGTAAATGACTGCGCATGCGTATGTAGGTTTCATCTTGTACGGAAGGAAGTACATTTTACATAAGATTAAGAAGGGGTAGAGGTAACATCAGAATACCACATGGTTTTGGCGTGAGGTTTGAAAACCATCCGAAAAAGGACCACGTGGTTTTTGAATGGCCCCTATGTTAATTAATGTTTTGATAATTCTATGAAAATTCTTAGCTCGCAATGTTGTTAAGAAAAACACAGTCCTTCCAGTAGGGCACCTTGCGGAGATAGAATAGGTTCAATGTTTGTTCTGTCGTAATCTTTCTCATTGTCTTCTAATTATAAATTAGAATAGTAGCTTTTATATACTTTTTATTTCCTAACTTTGAAAACCAATTCAACAAATCGGAATTTATTCCTCAAAGGAATCATCTGCGACCTTTATCAAATAAGGAAACACAACCGGTGCTCGTTCATGAATTTCTAGTAATAACGAACTAAATCCAGTAGACTATTGCAGTGAGGCTAGAGTTTAGGCAGTTGTTTCATTGTAGATGAGGAACCTTCCTTTACTGAAATAGATCTTCTGTTGGTTCTGGTCCGCATTGATCAACTAATGGGTCATGTTACTGCAGATTTGATCCCTTTGACAAAATTGCAAGCGATGTGAGCATAAGCATAGCTCTTATTTTATGCATTATATTAGATGGATACAAACATTAAGTGAATGCTGCGTAGTTGTACGTACTTAACTTAACTATTATTTGCATAGCTCAGAACTAGCTACGAGATGGTAAAGGGTGATAAATTAAGCTCGAATCATCCCAACCCTTTTCTATCAATTTTGCCTCCTTTTTTATGATTGATCGATCGATTGACTGACTGGATCGAATTTTAGATTGAAGAGCGTGAAGACAAATTATCCGACCTGGAGCTGGAGGTGACCGAGAAGGATCAAAAGGTGGATCAATTGATGCAAGAGTTGGAAACGAGGCACCTCGAAATAGAAGCCAAAGACTCCACCATTCAGACTCTTCACGACGACCTTAATAAGGTACGTTGACTTACAGTAGACTTTAAATTGGCTTTTGATTTGTTTGCGAAGGAAAAAGTGCGGATGACACGCGGATAACGGGTAGAATCCGAAACCCTTATTTCTCCTTACAAAGAATGTTGGGCGTGAACGCCGAGTTATTTGAACACGGATAATTACAGAGTAGGTAACCGGCCCGACTCCAACCGTGGTGGTGGTGGTGGTGGGAATCGAACCCACGGCTATCACGCCCCGAATCCAATCTCCAACCAACTGAACCTCAGAAGCTCATGAAGTGGCGTTTTAGGTATTGCGGCAATTAAAATATAAAATAGGGTCCATCAGTAATCCGGAACATACCTGAGTCAAGTCACCAACTCTTTAACTCTTCATAAACTGCCCTTGGAAATGATTTCAGCCGTAGGTGAATTAAAGAGTAGCCTGTAAAATTCAAACAACAGGATATAATTGCCCCTTAAAGAAAGGATAGGACGTTATCATTATTTCTGGTAAATGTACCAAAATCAAACAATTTCTCAGTTTTTGTAACGAGAGTCTCGTCACGTGTGCTGATTAATGGATCTACAGACATTTCGTTGACAAGACATTCTATCTATACTCCAGTAACCTAACGTAACCTAATCCTAAAAAAAATGTCAAGAAAATAACATTAGCTCACTACATATTGAAGTAACACACACTATGAATTTTGTACTTAAACTGTTATAGTAAAAAGGTATCGTGTTTTTGTTACGTTCAAACTGAATTAATTTTGGATTTAAATACAGGTCGAACCGCAGATCGAAGTGAAGGTGCAAGAGATCATCGAAAAAGATCGAATAATCGAAGAGAAGAAGGAGCAGCTGCAGCAGCAAAACAAGATCTTGGTCGAAATTCAAATCACTTTGGATGAGAAGCAAAAACAGATCGCCGAGTTGGAGGAATCCCTTTCTGAGGCGAGGCAAAAAGTAGAAAAACTAGACAAGGACTTCAGTTTTTCTTTGAAAACGATAAAAGTAAATGGTCGTTAAATTTTCTTAAGTTGTTCCTAAAGTGATGATGATGATGATTGCTTTTCTTTAAAATTTTTTATTTTCTCTTCAGGAAATGGCGGCAGAAGTGTTGACCCGTGACAAAGAGATCGTTCATCTGAAGAAAGAACTAAAGAGGAAAGAAAAGAAAGTAAAGGATCTCTTAGCGGAGCTAAAGGAGGCGTTAGACATGCTGAAGAAGGCCAAATGGGAAGCAGAGACGAGTGGAGGACAGGACGGAGTGAAGGAGATGGTGGAAGAGGAGAATGAGGTACTGCCCCAAGAGAACAGAGGCGCCCCTCTCTTTAATCGGAGTTCCTCTGTGCGAGGAGCGAGGAGGGGCGCTCAGCAAGAGTACTGGTACTTGAAACAATTTTAAGGGACCAGAAGCAGTGATATATACTATATATATATTATTATTATTATTATTATTATTATTATTATTATTTGTGCCAATTTACTCTGGTTGTGTGTTAAAAATGGTCAGATTAAACGCAAGTTGGGCTTCATAACAAACTAAAATTTAGTGTGCCATTGCTTTAGGCGTAACTCTCTCCTAGAATGTTTTCCTTCGTGAACGGAGTTGTAAAAATCGCTAAATTTGCCTTTTAAAATTAATATTCAGACAGAAAGGAACTAAGCCAGATTAGGAAACGAGAGTATTTTGTAATTTTTTGTCATTAAAAAATTTTTATTTCTTATTTTCACATTTTCATTCTAAAGTCTTCATTGATCATTTATGAAATGGTTCGAAGAAAGGCAAGATCAGTGTGAGTATTTGATAATCAGTTTTGATATTGATCTTCAATCGCAGTTTTTAATTGGTGACGGCTTCATTGATTATTTTTTTAACATCTGAGCTGTATGTGTTGAAGGTACTACTAACTACTGCTATTTATGATCCAGTACCTTTAGTAGGAGACGTACTTTTCAATAGCTTTATACTATTTTATTAAAGTTCAGTTGGCCTTCGTTGGTATAGTTATTAATTTCAGTATTTCTCTTCGTACCCATTTCAAACATTCGTTTCAAGCATCTCCCTCCATCTACCTCTCACGAGGTAGATGGAGGGTACCCCAAAACGGAACGAAGAAACCCCCAGTTCTTAAATTTGAAACAACGCTAAATATTTTGCCGTCTCTCATTCTACGAGTTACGAGCGTCAGTTTAATATTGTCAAATGAAAGACTCCTTTTTGAAATTGTCATCTTACAGTAATCTATATTTAGTTCCACACCACTCCCGTTTGAATAGATTGGCAGCACACTCAACATACTGCGCAATGTAATTCGTCTCTGGGTTTCTGTATCATCCTATTTTGTATCTCCAGTTACAAAATGCAAAGTTTTTTATTGAATCTGTTAATAGAAATATCAACCTTTCCACCAGAAACACTTTTGAACGTTAATTCGCAGATTCGAAATAATTCTTCCTTAATTATTTTTGGATTAAGTAGATTACTGGTACAATTAACTTTATTTTGTGAATTCATTGAAATTCTTTGGTAGTTAGCCACTTAGTATTAGTAACTAGGAAACAGTGTTGTTCCGTATTCTTGAGGCCTCTCTCTATCAAGCATTAAGTGCATTGCAAACCATTATTTTTATACCCTTAGTAGATAGGTGGCTAAGTTGAGAGGCTCACTTGTTTTCTCTTAAGTTATAGGTGGATAGTAACATAAGAGTTAGCATTCTTTATTGAATATTTAATATACAGGGTGTACATAAAGTCAGGATCTATTTTTGTGAAGCACTTGGAAATTATATGGAATTCAATCATAAAATGATAAAGTGGTAACATTTATTAAATAATTAAGAGTAGGATTCGACGTGACGCCCATCAGTATCCCTGCACAGCTCAAATCGTTCCGCAGCATTTCTAAACACATTCTGGAGCATTTGCGGGGTTATGTTATCTGCAGCAGTTCGTATACGTGTACGTAAGTTTTCAAGACTCGTAATCTTCGTCTGATAGACGTGCGATTTGATAAAGCCCCATGCAAAGAAATTTAAAGGGGTTAAATCTGGTGATCTCGCTGGCCAAGGTTTGTTGCTTCCGCGTCCGATCAGCATTTGGAAAACGTCCATTTAGATAATCCTGAACAATTTTGGCATAGTGACAAGGAGCACCATCATGTTGATAGACGATGGTACTAACAATCCTATCCCCAATCAGCTGAGGTTCAAGGAATTGCTGCAACATGTCCAGATAAATAAGCCCGTAACTAGCTTCAACAAAGAAAAAAGGACCATAAACCTTAGATTTTGTTAAACCCATCCAGACATTAACTTTAGGTGAGTCTCTTTCCCAATTTTGGACGAAATCATTTGGTCTTTCATCTGCCCAAATTCGACAGTTATGGCGATTTACTTTTCCACACGTATGGAAAGTGGCTTCATCACTAAAGAGAATGTTGTCCATTAAATTATCACTCCAGATTTGTTCTACGAGATCAGCACACACAGCACTTCGTCGAGGGAAATCTTCCTCATGTAAATCGTGTAAAACCTGCAAATGATAGCTTTTCTTCTGCAAATTAACTTTCAGAATTTTGTGCACAGATGACGTCGGGAGGCCGAGTCTGTGTGATGCAGCACGAACGGACGTACGTGGCTCCTCAGTGATAATTCCGCGTACTGCATTCACGGTAAGATCTGATATACACGGTCGTCCTGATCTTGCTTCATCATTTACAGATCCCGTTCGTTTAAATTTGTTCACCAATTTTCGTATTGTCTTGTCTCTTTGCCCCAGCTTATGAAATCTCCTTCTAAACTTCTCTCTGATGTCATTGTACTTCTTTCCCTCGATTCGCCAAATTACTATTGCCACACGCTCTTCTGTATTCATTCTAAGGGCTTCTGAGAAGAAAAACAGAAAAAAATAATTATTTCACAAAAATAGATCCTGACTTTATGTACACCCTGTATTATCCCCCATAATATCCTTTTTATTAACGCGAAATCCCATATTAAATAAAGGTTAATTATCTTCATTTAAATTTGGCCAGAATTTTTTTTTAAATCGCCTCGTGACTTCATTATATATATATATATATATATATATATATATATATAATATATATATGATTAAAACCACGAAGGAAAGGAAACACACAATGGTGCTCAAGCGCTTTCGTCTAATGACATCCTCATGAACACTGAAGTACATAAAGGGTTACAGCCTATATATAGGTTACAGAAAAAAAAATATATATATAATATACAGTATATACAGGGCGTCCCAAAAAAATGTATACACACTTTAACAGCTGATAGCTCAATTGATGTTTCTTTCTTTCCAAGTTAAACCCATTAGAATTAATAATGGCAGTCAGACTAAGCTTTGAACAAAGGAAATTCATTCTAAAATGCTACTGGAAGTGTGAAAACGCAGTTGAAGTGCAAAGACAGTTTAGGAGGGAGTTTCAAACAGATCCACCAACGCGACTTACCATCACTCGAATTAGAGATAAGTTTGAAGCCGATGGAACTGTTCAGAATGTCCACAAGAAGCGTTCCGGAAGACCACGGACATCGACAAGCCCCACAAAGCAAGAAAGAGTACTGGAAACGTATCACCAAAGTCCAAGAAAATCTGTGCGGCAAGCGAGTCGTGAGGTAGGAATTTCAGAATCGTCTGTCCAACGCATTTTGAAGCGCTGTCAATGGAAAAGTTACATTCCAAGATTAGTAGTCCATGCTATTAATGAAGATGATCCGGACCGAAGAGTGGAGTATTGCGAGTGGTACTTGGCACGATGTGGATGTGGATTGGACGAAGGGGTTTCGTAGAATACCCTCCGCGTTCACCAGACCTCTCGCCACTAGACTTTTTTTTATGGGGATACTTAAAAGACAAAGTCTACGCTATAAAACCTGCAACAGTCGCTGAATTGAGAGCAGCCATTGAACGAGAATGCACACAAATACCAAACGAAATGTTTCGTGATGTTTGCGATTCCATTGCTTCGCGTTATCAGCATTGCCTGGACCAGAACGGACGTCAGTTTGAAAACAGGCGTTGACAAAACAATTAAATAATGTCTGTAGATTCTATTACATTTTGAAAATGAAATGTATTTTAATAAACACTGCCTTTATAATTATTTAAAGTGTGGTACATTTTTTTGGGACGCCCTGTGTATATATATATATATATATATATATATATATATATACATACAATAAACGGAGAGAGAAAATTTTTTTTAAAATTATTAGACATTAAAGGATTGTGGGAGGAGCATACAAATTTGTAAAGGAAAAACTACCGATTTTTAGCAGAAGATCAAATTAATTGTTTCCAACCAATGTTATAGGGGGGGAAAAAAAAAAAAAAAAAATTATACTGGAAATCTGCCGGGTTTTAGCACTTTGCCCTTCTTGTTTAGGTTCGATGTATATAAAAATAAATTTAAAAAAAATAAGTTATTTGAGTAGCATACAAGTTTACCAAGGATTTAGCGTTCTACCCTTCTTATCTAAATCTGTTCTGAAGGAATTCAAAACAATAGGATCGAGTTGAAAAAGACCTTTGCTTATGTTGAAGTTATTTGTGAGTTGGATAATGGCAGACTCAAGAATATTTCTATTAACAATGTTGCTAGAGTGAAATAAAACTGAAGCATTATTCCAATCAATACAGTGGGATAACTGACAAATGGATAAAAAGGGCACTGGACGACTGTCCTGTTCTTACGGAATATTGATGCTGTTTTATACGTGTGTGCAAATCCTTTCCTGTCTGACCTATGTAAAAGGAATCACATTGTTTACAACCAATTTTATAGATAATGCCTGAATTATTGGTAGGGCTATTTTTTACTATGATATTTTTCACAATATTGTGTTATGAAAATACTACATTAATATCCAAAAGTTTAAGTACATTGGCAATGCCTAAAAAGCCCAGGAAAAATGGAAGTACTGAAATATTTTTTGAAAGTATGCGTGTTATTATTCACACGATAGAAAGTTCGTTTTGCCTTGTTGAGACAAGATTCCATAAACGCAGATGGATAACACAGATCACTTCCAATACCGTTGATTTTTTCCAATTCGGCATCGATGTATTCCGGACTGGCGATCTTAGCTAAGGGCGCGGAGAAACATTGAAGAAAAAATGGCCTTTGTATACTTTGCATACTTTGTCAAAAAATATTTTAGTACTTCCATTTTTCCCGGGCTTTTTAGGCATTGCTAATGTACTTAAACTTTTGGCTATTAAGGTAGTATTTTCATATAACAATATTGTGAAAAATATAGTAAAAAATAGTCCTACCAATAATTCAGGCATTATCTATAAAATTGGTTGTAAACAAGGTGATTCCTTTTACATAGGTCAGACGGGAAAGGATTTGCACACACGTATTAAAACAGCATTAATATTCCGTTAGAACAGGACAGTCGTCCAGTGCCCTTTTTATCCATTTGTCAGAGTTATCCCACTGTATTGATTGGAATAATGCTTCAGTTTTATTTCACTCTAGCAACATTGTTAATAGAAATATTCTTGAGTCTGCCATTATCCAACTCACAAATAACTTCAACATAAGCAAAGGTCTTTTTCAACTCGATCCTGTTGTTTTGAATTCCTTCAGAACAGATTTAGATAAGAAGGGTAGAACGCTAAATCTTTGGTAAACTTGTATGCTACTCAAATAACTTATTTTTTTTAAATTTATTTTTATATACATCGAACCTAAACAAGAAAGGCAAAGTGCTAAAACCCCGGGCAGATTTCCAGTATAAATTTGTATTTATTTTTTTTCTACAACATTGGTTGGAAACAATTAATTTGATCTTGTGCTAATCTTGCTAAAAATCGGTAGTTTTTCCCTTACAAATTTGTATGCTCCTCCCACAATCCTTTAATGTTTAATAATTTTTTAATTTTTTTTATCTCCGTTTATTGTATATATATATATATATAACGGGTGTCCGAGAATTATCTGTACAATTTTTGGCTGTTATTAAAAGTCAACCATGAAGTGTAGAAATTCCAGTGTTGTCCCATTTTACAGAGAATCTCATTTAAGTTTTTTCTGATACCAAATTTTGACAAGTTTTTTAGAAATTCCAGTGTGTCCGAACATTATCTGTACAATTTCATCTTTTAATAAAATTCTTGATAACACACGTAAAATTCTTAAACAAGATTATTTAAAATCTGTATTTCAAAAGTTTCTTTTATTAAAGTAACGTTGTTACAAACATTCGATATGTGCACCATTAGTGATTCGCAAAACATCCAATCGATACTCCAAATGTTGCCATGTACGCTGCAGCATATCCACATCAATTCGCTCAATAGCAGCTGTGATTCTTGCTTTTAAATCATCAATGTCTGTCACCCGCGTACATTTCTAAAAAACTTGTCAAAACGTGGTATCAGAAAAAACTTAATGAGATTCTCTGTAAAATGGGACAACACTGGAATTTCTACACTTCATGGTTGACTTTTAATAACAGCCAAAAATTGTACAGATAATTCTCGGACACCCTGTATGTATATATATATAATATATATATACCGGGTGTTTCAAAAGTCCCTCACTAATTTGATTTTCAATTTTCTTTGCAGCTAATCGACCAACGACGTTCATCTTGTGGTAAACTCTTACTCAGTAGCTGAGAATTTTTTTGAGTCTACATTTGAAGTTTTGCTCCGTTTTCTTCTGCTACCATGCTGACTAGAGCAGAGGTGTAAAATCGCTGCATGGCAGGAGGTTTTTCAATCTGTGGTCGAAGTGCAGCGACGATTCCGGGCAGTCTGCGGACAGCATTATGCACCGGATAGGAACACCATCGTCGCCACCCACCGGAAGTGAGGCGTTTACTCAGAGTCAAGGAAAGTCCATTCGGCGAGCTGCTGCGGAACTGAACATCAGCGCGACATCTATCCAATGGATTTTGCGGCGTGGTCTCAAGCTGTATCCGTACAAGATCCAGGTGGTTCAGAAGCTGGAACCTCAAGACTACGATTGCCGGGTGGAGATGTGTGAGACACTGCTGCATCACTACGAAAGAGACCCATCGATCCTGGAGCGCATGTGGTTCAGCGACGAAGCTCTCTTCCACCTTTCTGGTCGCGTCAATCGGCACAACACCCGCATCTGGGGAACTCACAATCCTGCGGAGATCCGTGAACATGAAGGGACACGCTGAAATTGGTCGTCTGGTGTGCCATCTCCTCAGCTGGGCTGATTGGTCCGTTCTTCTTCCGGGATCAAGATGGAAATTCCGTGAACGTCAACGGAGACAATTACCTTCGTATGCTTCAGGAGTTCTGCATCCCCCAACTGTCAGCTGTAGCTGACATGCAAGAAGTCATTTTCCAGCAAGACGGTGCCCCTGCTCATTACTCGCGTGAGGTTCGCTCATTTCTGAATAAGCAGTTCCCGGATCGGTGGATTGGTCGCCGTGGTCCCATCGAATGGGCTGCTCGCTCGCCTGATCTTACCCCATGTGACTTCTTTTTGTGGGCTACATTAAGAGCAAAGTGTACGCCACCAAGCCGCGAGTCCTCCCCACACTAGAAGAACGGATCAGGAATGCGTGTGCTTCTGTTACTCCCGAAATGTTGTCCAATGTCGGTCAAGAATGCGTAAAACGGTGGCTCGCTTGTTTCGAAAAAGACGGTGCCCACGTTGAGGTGTACCAGTGACTTTCCAGTAGACTTATGAAGCCAAGTTTAATGCCACCAAAATTCTCATGAATCGTAGACTCAGCAACCAAATTGTCATTTGGTTCCTCTTGTAATTGCTATTTTAATAAAATTTTAAAAATAATGAGGGGCTTTTGAAACACCCTGTATATATGTAGTTTTTTTTTTTTTTTCTGTAACCTATATATAGGCTATAACCCTTTATGTACTTCAGTGTTCCTGAGGATGTCATTAGACGAAAGCGCTTGAGCACCATTCTGTTTCCTTTCCTTCGTGGTTTTATTCATCATAAATATTTTTCACGTGTTACTTTCGTGAAATAATTTTCATATACATATATATAACACCCCACCCCCCAGGCCATCCCATAAGTAATGTTTTTTAGATCGGAATTTGAAGGACAAAAAGAACTCTACTGAAACTTTTTAATCTAGTATATATTTTCCATCGAAATCAATGACACACTGCCAACATCCTACAAGCTTTTCAATGCCATGTTTATAAAATTCAGGCGGTTTTGAGGCAAAAAACGTACAAAGACTGGTGTGCAGGTCATCTAAAGAAGTATACTGTTTCTCGTCAAGATAGTTTTGCAGACTCCTGAAGAGATGATAATCTGAAGGCGCAAGATCTGGAGGATGTGGAAGTTTTTCCCACCCAAGCTCCTCAATTTTTACAGAAGTGATCCGAGCGGTATGAGGACGTGCGTTGTCGTGGTGGAACACGATTCCTTTCCGATTAACCAAAGAAGGTCTCTTCTTTTAATGCAGTGTTCAATCGATCCAGTTGTTGACAGTAGACTTGAGTGGTGATTGTTTGGTTGTGTGGTAAGGTTTCAAAGTGTATTACACCACCTTTATCCCATCAAACACTAAGCAACACCTTCCGAGGGTGAAGATTTGGTTTTGGTTGTGGTGTCGCTGGTTCTCCGGCACAAACCCACTGTCGACGGCGCTTAACATTCTGGTATAGTATCCACTTTTCATCACCAGTCACTAAACTGTGCAAAAATGGATCTTGGAGTTCACGGGAATGAAGAGCTGTGCTAATGTTTACCCGCACCCTCAGATTGTCGACCGACAATTCATGTGGCACCCATTTTCCTAACTTAGGTAGGCACTTTCCCGAGTTGTTGCAAATGTCGATGGATGGTGGACGGGGATGAATTGAGTTTCTGGGCCAATTCTTCGACAGTTGTTGAACAGTTTTCTTCAAGTGCGGCTAACAGCAGGTCATTATCAAACTCAGCAGGGCGTCCAGAGCGTGCTGCATCTGTCAAACAGCAGTCACCATTCCTAAACCTTTGAAACCATCTTTGACATTTCCTCACATGCAGAATATCGTTGCCATAAACGTCCTGAATGTTTCGCGTTGCTTCAGTAGCACTATTCCCTTTTTTGAACTCGTAAAGCATTATATGCCTGATATGTTCTTCTGATACCGCCATGTTTGAGGGATTCACATAAAGCAAAACACACGTCTTCACTGGTGAAGGTCTGTAAAGTATGTAGCGAAACATGATAGATCTCCTCTTAGATATAACCTTCGGAAAATTTATGTTTAAACCGAGTAGGACTAGTTTAAACTTAATCTATCGTAAAAAAAGACATTACTTATGGGATGATATATATATATATATATATATATATATGTGTGTGTGTGTGTGTGTGACAAAAACTTTTCTCGATTTGTTTGTCACTTCCTTTCTCAGGAGTTACAAAAATTTTAGTGAGGAATTCTTCAAATGTTCTCAATGTTGGGGAAACCCTGATATTATATATGTATATTTATTTATTTATTTTAATTTTCTTGCAGCGGTTGTGGGCGGAATTAGAACAGCGAAAGTTGGAATTGATGAATGTTCGAGCGGAGAAAGAATCTCTAACGAAAGAGGTAGAAGAGAGAGAGGAAGCATTGAAGCGGCAAAAAGAGGAGGCGGAAGAGAGGATTCGGTCTCTCTTGAAGCAGATAGAAAGGGAAGGAAGAGAAGAAGAAGCGGGAGAGAGAGACAAGGGGGAGAGCGACTTCGATCTCGCATCGCTCAGAGAAAAGCTAGAATCGAGAGACGGTATTTTGAAAAGCCAAGAGGTGGTCATAGATGCTTTGAAAGCTGACCTCGCCAAAGCGATGGAAGAGTTATTTGAACGGAAGGAGGAACTGAAGGACTTGAAGAAAGAACTCTCGAGGAAGAGTTTGGATATGCAGGACTTTATCACAAAGGAGTTATTCGGGAGAAGCAAAGAGGTGAAAGAACTGCAAGATAAGCTTTGTGGTTTCTCCAAAGGACAAGACAACCCATTGGAAGCTCTCAAGCTCTTCTTTCAGGCAAACCAAGTAAAGTTCGATCCAGAGGTAAGTCCGTCCAAGACGTCTCAGCAAGTTCAAGTGAGAAGCAACAGTCTCTCAAAACTCAACGAGGAACCCGTTGTCAACGCTTCAAAGAAGGACAACTCATCATCTCAGCCCACGTCCAAAGCGGGAAGAAGCAACAGTTTTTCACTTTTGGAAAATGCCCTGTACGCCCAAATGGGACAGAAAGTGTACAACACGAACCAGACCTTCAATACCTACGTGTTATCCGGAGATGCGGAAGGCAAGCCAAGCGACGTGATTCCTTTGAATGAAGTTGCACCAACTATTCCGACGGAGGCTTTGAAGCTGGAGATAGATTCCAAGGAAGATTCCAATACGAATCCCGACAAAGCATTTCTTGCAAGCATACTTAGTAAGGAGACTGGTAAAAACGGGAGCAAAAGTCTTTCGTCAACAAACGGTCAGGTTTCGCAAAGCAAAGATGATACAGAAGTGGAAATCTGTTCCATTCCACAGTCTGCATGCATAAGTGAAAATGCCCTGCAACTTCTTTACCAGGAAGTTAACCACATTCGAAATGAAACTCAAGCATTAAGGAAAGACAGGGAAATCCTCAGTGAAAAAGTATACGCATTACAAACTCTAAATGATCAGCTGTCATCCAAATCTACGGGTCCTCAACAATGCAACCAATTGGAGTCTGAAATGAGTTCCCTAAAGAAACAACTAGAAGAAAGCAGGGAAGAAAACTTAACAAAAGATAAAGTTCATGGTGAAATTGTATCAGATTTCAAAGGACAAGTCGAAATTTTAAAAGGAGAATTGAAAGGAGTCAAACGGAAGGTAACTCTGCAGTTGCTCCAAATGGCGTCGACCAAGTATCAGGAATCTCTGAAGAATTACAAGCAGGAAATCATCTCTCTCAGGAAGAGATTGGCAGACTCCCACAACGCGTGCGATCTCCTCAGAAATAGACTGGAAGAGTTGGTCGATTTTCTAGAACAAATTCTCGACATGGACAAGAGAGGAATTATAGATTTAAGCCATTTATCTTCCTCCCAAAGAGCGTCCCTCCAGAAGTCATTGGACGACTCACGCTCGCTTTCTCATTCCCTCTCTCACTCCCTAATGATAGGAACAGACTCTCTCCTCGGAGAGACACTGAATGACGAAGCAGCTTCCAGGTTCAGTTTGCCTTTGGAAAATCTTCCTCAGGAAATTAATTTCTCGCAGTTTGAGAACTCTTACGCTACTGATGTAGGTCTCAGCCATTCAGATTTATCGGCATTTGATCTCACCAATGACATGATGTACCATTCGTTTGCGGCCAAAGTTAGTTCTCAGATCGATAGCAAAACTCAGGAAATAGATACTATTACCACGAAATTAAGTCTTCTTAGCGGTATTCTGGAAAGTAAAGACGAACAGCTCAGAGTACAAACAGAAACTGTAGTGAATCTTCAAAACCAAGTTGCCAAACTACGAGAAGAAGTCCAAATGAAGGATCAGTTGTTAAATGAAGCCAAAAATACTACTACCGTTGGCACCTTCTCGCAGATATCTGGTAAAGATTTTATTTCTGAGATTACAACGCAGAATGATTCTGAGGATTCTAATCTCTCTCTTCATTTGTCCAGTCTTCAACATTCGTTGCCTTCGCCAGCTTTCGATCCGAGGCTTCATGAAGGTCTCTTCATTCTTCCAGGAGAATCTTCTAGCTCTGATACCTTACCACCACCTCCCCCCGATCTCTCTTCTCAGGAAGATTGTAACTCTTTCGTATCCACCGAAAGACTCTCCAGCGTAATTGATTGTCAACCTAAACAGTCGGTTCCTTGTCAAAGTGATATAGGCAGTGCTTATTCTACTGATATCGTAGTTAAGAGTTTGCCTAAGCTAAGCGATCCTTTGTTTCTAAAGAGTGCCGCTGATACCCCGCAGCCATCCCATCCTCTCGGAATGTCCCTGGAACAACCGACCCTTCCTCCCAGCTTCGCCCTTGCATCTCCTTCTGAGAGCGAAGCGTGGAGTGAACCGGATCGAAACGTTTCTTTGGCGAGGATTGGTTTGGAAACGTGTAACTTAGTCTCGGCTTCCCACGACCGTTCGCTCTCTCGTTCGCGCATGACGAGGTCTGCCCCATTCACATCAGAGTCTGAAGGGGAAGGAAACCCTGAAGAGGCGAAAGAGGGTAGCGCTGGTCTTGGGACCCCGTCCAGCAAATCGAAAAGACGATCCGATGCAGCTGAAGTAAAGAGACTTGCTTCCAAGTTAAGGACCGTAGAACAGCTAAATGAAACCCTGAGAGCGGAACTGCACATCTACCAAACACTTAATCAGCAATTCAACACCTCATCTAAAGAAAAAGAAAAAACTCTTCAACCGGACGTGGATTCGTCTAAAAGGCCTTCGGGGGACGATATATGCGTTAACAGTTTAATGGGAAATTCAGAAGTTTCTCACGAAAATCCCATTCCTTTGGATGAGATTTGCTCTCTTATGATTCCTTCCTCGTTACTTCATGAAATTCGTTCACTCAGAATGAAACTAGAAGAGGCCATTGCAAACAACGACTTGCTGAGGGATCAGCTGGAAGCTGCTTTATCAGGATATCTGAGTGAAGAATCTCGACATCTGACAGCGAAACTCTCAGCCGTTCAACAAGAGTTAAAACTGAATCAAGAAAAACTCTTAATCGCTGCCAACGCAGAAGAACAATTAAGAATACAAGTCAAAGAAAATGAAACTAAAATGTTTGAATTAGGAGAGAGACTCGCCGATTACATGACCTGCAACCAAAAATTAGAAAAAAAAATTAACGATTTGAACGATGAATTGTGGGAATCGAGAGAAACTTTAAGGAAAACGGAGGAAGAACTGAAGACTGTGCGCGCTTTGAGAGAGGAGAAAGAATGGGCTCAGAAGGAAATTAGAGAATCAAAATGCTTCCAAATGGAAGTAGAAATAACTGCACTTAAAACTGATTTGAAAAACCTGCATCAGGTAGAGAAAGAGAAGGAGAGAAAATTAGAGGAACAAAGGAGATACATTTTAGGCTTAGAGGAAGCCAAAGCCGATTATGAATCAAGATTATCGGAACAAGACTCTGCCATTAATGAACTTTGTCAGAGCATCACCAAGTTGCAGCAGGAGAGCACCAAATCCTCAGTGTCCGACCAACTAGTTTCGAAACTCCAGGAAGCACTGCAGAACAGCGAAGGGCGTCTCTGCAGGTCACGAAGGAGAGATTCGCTTTGGTGGGAGAAAGAGCTCGTCTACAGGCGCAGTTAGCCTCCGTGACGACGCACGCCAAGTTATTACAGAGGGAAGTACGAGAAATGTCTGTATCAGAGGAGCCCTCTATGTCAGATTTGGAATACAAACAGATATTCCAGAGACTGAAGTCGGCTCAAACCACGATTATAGAGTTGCAGCAGGATAAAGAACTGTTTCAGTCAGAGAAGCAAGCCACGCAGAAGGAAATGCAACTTTTACAGGAGGAGATATCAGCTTTAAGGTCTCATCTCGACCACGTTCTGTCGAGAGAAGCTGTCACAAATTCGAGAGAGATAAGAGAATTAGCGGGTCTTCAGATGTCATACCAAAACCTACAAGAAAAACACGTTTCCCTCGAAAACAGTTACAAAAACCTGCTCTCAGAAAAAAGTACCCTAGAAGAAAAGCTAAAAGAAGTTCAAATGAAAGAAAAGGAGATCAACCAACTAAAGAAAAATCTAAAAGAAAACGAGTTGAAGAGGGAAGAAATTATTTCGCAGTTAGACGCAGAAAGGTGTTTGAGTAGAAATCTGCAAATTCAAATCAAGAATTTACAGTCGAATTCTTCGTATCATAAAGGTAAATTGTTCTTATAGAGTGATCGATTTTAGAATAATTTTTAAACAATAGAACATTTTTTCTACATTGAATATCAATAATAAACGGATGTAGTTAAATTGAGGTAATCTACTCGTAAGGTACAAGCATAAAGCAAGGCATAGATGCTGGACACATTTTCATGGGTGATATAAATTAGTTTAGTTTATTTTTCCATATTTCTAAAGAAATATGGAAATTGCCATTTCATTTCGCGGAACTTTAATAGGCTTTTGCATCTGCGTTAAAGTATAGTGGAATTTAAAGGATACGAGTAACCTTTTCTTTTTTCCTTTTTCTATTCACCCTCTTAACTTTTTCCTTTTACCTTTGTGGCAAAGCCTTATTGTTAGTATGCAGCTAATCTACCCAAATAATGAAAGTCATTATGGGCTGATTATATTATTGTAATATTATATTATTAGTGTAATAATGTGAATGCCTTCATTTTTAATTCCAAAAGTTAAACGTAGTAGAATTAATTATATGTATATATACAGTGCCTTCTCATGATTTGGAATCCACAAGTGCCACAAGTTCAGAATTGATCCGTCCGAGGGAAAGAATGATCTCCACTAAAACGGCGAGGGGTATCGTGTCCCCCCTGAAAAAGAGCTCCTCCGTTTCCTCTTGGAGCGAAGACAAGGAGAACCATTTCCCCCATTACTCCCACTCGAGAAAAACCCTTTCCCTCCCCCATATTGAGGATGATGTCACTTCCGGGGAATCTCCCGACCTCGGCATAGGATCTGATGGACAATTTTCGAGTCTGGAACGTCTAGGAGGTAGTCGGAGGCTCACGAGGGAGATGAATCAAAGGTTCTGCAAGGAGGAAGAGAGGAGTGCCAGGCTGTGCTCGGAACCAAGTAAGTTCATTCGCTCAAAACTGTACTTAACTGTACTCCTTTACTTTAACATTCCTAGTAAAACGTTTAAACTCGTTAACTCGTCGATATCTGAATGTTTTTAAATGAGAGTTTATCTTCCCATTTCATTCTTTTTTTCTAGTTTCATCCAATAGGATTAGTGAAGTTGTGTACATTTTGCTCAGTTTGGAAATTTTCACTTCCGGACTGTGGATGACAATGGAAAGTAATCAAATCGGGAAGTATATTTTTCGGTATCATAAATGCTTAAGATTACCAAGTTAATTTTTCCTGTTATTTAAGACTCCTCTTGTAAAGGAATTCTTCTCGGCAATTTGGGAGTGAAGGAATATTTTATTAACTTTGTCATTGTGCTTAAATGAAATCGAGGGTAATAAAAGATATTTTGTATACAATGGTGAATCTTAAATTTTGCATATTCTTTTATGTTAATGATATCCTATTAATACAACTGACGAGACGTCCTACAAGCAAAGACAAAACTGAGGTTGACATTGAGTTTATAACTTGTACTAATAATTCATTAGAGAGAGGAGAGTAGCCTATACTCAGTCTGCAGATTATAGTTTGTCGAAACACGGTAGGCAGTAGGCACTCTCTCCGCCCCGGCTCCTTCCGTAAGGGAAATAGTCAGATAATTTAGTAATTACGACAATTTTCACCTGTACCATTTTGTATTACTACGTTATTGTAGCATTTGTTCGTCAGTGCTTCTGTCAAATTACGCAGTTTGGGCGTCAACATAGTTGTTCTTGCGGGTTATGTTGTGGTCACGTCACAACACCACTTTCGATGAGATCAGAGATGTTAAGTGACGTTGGGTGTGGTTGACTCTTTTCTGTTCAGATGATGATATACAGATCTACAGAAGCTAAGGCTAACAAAGACCCTAAGATCCACTCTAAGGTTAGCCCGAGAGAAAGGAAAGAGTAGGGGGTTAAGAGAAGAGAATAAGGGGTTAAGTAAGGAGCAACACCTATCACTCGTGGGTTAACATTCATTCAGAAAAAGAGGAAAAACGTCTCGCCATCATCATCCGCCGGCCACTGCCGACAAGTCAGAAAAATAGTCGGAGAAAATAGGAGAGGGGTGAAAGATGAAAAGTAGTAAAATAAGAACGCTTACAAACCATGCAAACACAGTCTTAACTCACTGTCATACCATGCAAACTACAAACATGCAAGTAAAGAGAGTTACAGACATGCAAAGTAAGGAGATAAGGAAAAAAAAAAAAAAGTAGGTACAGTTAAACAAAAAGTGGGTTAGTTTACGCTACGAGCTATATCTACGTTCGTGTTACTAATATTTTTTTTTTTTTTTTTTTGCTGGCATCACACGCTGGCATGTCACAAGCTGGCATTCATCGTCAACAGACTTATCCTCGAGCACCACCACCAGAGCTCCTGTTGTTAACTTTCTTTTTTAATTTTAAACAACGTTAATATTTTTAATATATCTGTCAAGACGGTTCTTAAACATATTAACGCTGGTAGAATGAACGACTGACGTGGGAAGATAATTCCATTTATCAATTACTTTAAACGTAAAGAAGTTTTTAGCGATATTAGTAATGAAACGTCTGCCACGCAACTTAAATCCGTTATTGCGAGTATTACTATTATCGAAAGTGAACAATTTGTCAAAATTTACGTTATCGATGTTATTAACGATTTTGAAAACTTCAATAAGCTACCCCCTTAATCTTCTAGTTTCGAGTGAATACAGGTCTAACTCTTTAATCCTATCTTCATAAGGCTTATTGCGCAATGACGGAATAAGTTTCGTGGCACGACGCTGAACCCTTTCTAACCTATCAATATCCTCACGCAAGTACGGGCACCAAAACTGAACGGCATATTCTAAATGAGGCCTGACTAGGGACTTGTAAAGGGGCAATATAATATCCTTCGATTTAAATTCGAAATTACGCGCTATGAAGCCTAACATCCTATTAGCTTTTGCAGAAGACTCCAGGCACTGGTTCCTAACCTTTAAATCCTTAGATACGCGTACGCCTAAATCTACTTCCTCGTCAACGCTCGCAAACTCCCTATCATCCATCGTGTACGTGTAATTATTGTTGCGAGAACTTATATGCAAAACTTTACATTTGTCTACGTTAAATTGCATCTGCCACTTATCTGTCCACTCAATAATCCTATTTACATCGTCTTGGAGCCTATTACTATCGTCCTTGTTAACAACCTTACCGCCTATTTTAGTATCGTCCGCGAATTTTGACACGTTACTAGTCAATCCTACATCTATGTCGTTAATGTAAATTACGAATAGCAATGGGCCTAACACTGAACCCTGTGGGACACCGCTACCTACATCTAACCACCCCGATTCACTACCATTAACTACAACCCTCTGTCTCCTAGCACGAAGCCATTCTTCTAACCAGTTAGCTACCTGACCGCGTATCCAGTGCGCTTTGACCTTCGCAATTAGTCTCCTATGCGGAACTATATCGAACGCCTTTTTAAAATCTAAATAAATAACGTCAGCTGCTCTATGCCTATCGTATTCGCGCACTATTTCGTTATAAAATTCTAACAAATTAGTTAAACAAGACCTATGGCGTCGAAACCCATGCTGACTACTATTAATCAAATCTCTACTTTCTAAGTGATCGATGATACGATCCCTAACTACGGATTCCAAAAGTTTACCGACAATTGACGTTAAGCTAATGGGCCTATAATTGCTAGCTACTGCGCGGTCGCCTTTTTTAAAAATAGGCGTGACGTTAGCTAATTTGAAGTCTTCAGGAATGATCCCCGTTTCGAGTGACT
Source organism: Bathynomus jamesi (assembly GCA_023014485.1). Classification (NCBI taxonomy): domain Eukaryota; kingdom Metazoa; phylum Arthropoda; class Malacostraca; order Isopoda; family Cirolanidae; genus Bathynomus; species Bathynomus jamesi. The sequence continues at coordinate 269,460 of JAJOZX010004962.1, read as the reverse complement.
GATTAAAAATCTACGTTAAGGGGCCTACGATAACATTTTTCAAATCTTTCAAATGTCTGGGATAAAAAGCGTCAGGGCCTGGAGCCTTGCTAACTTTTAGCCTATCGATATAATGCGCAATCTCAGCCTCGTAAACAGTTATTTCATCCAAAATAGTCTCGCTACTAAATGGAACGATATCGTCCACGTCGGGGACATTATTTACGTCTTCTACGGTAAAAACTGTCGCAAAAAGTTATTGAAAATACCCGCCATCGCCTGAGCGTCAGAAGCCAAAGCGCCATTAACATCCACTAGAGGCCCTATGTTATCTTTTACCGGCTTACGATTATTAACGTATTCAAAAAACTTTTTTGGATTATGTTTACTATCCGCAGCTATAAGTATCTCTAAATTACGCTTGGCATTCCTAACTGATCTTTTAACCTGACGTCTAAGCTCGATATATCTATTAAAGTTAGCTGCCGTGCCATTGCGCTTATTAAGTCTATACGCTCTATTACGCTCGTTTATGAACTCGCCTATTTCCCTAGTCCACCACTTCGGCCTACGAGGAATAAACTCCCTTTCAATATTCCTAAAACTTTCTTTAAACGCCACCCAATGCAAATTTGTCATTGCCCATAAATAAATTATCCCAGTCCACTACTCTCATCCTATCCGCAAAACTACCAAAATTAGCCCTACGAAAATCAGGGACTTCTATTACGTTACTATCCTTAGTGTTTTCTATCAATAACTTAAACCTAAGAATTTGATGATCACTACATCCTAAACTCTCGCCTACTTCTAAACTTTCGACTATATTCTCACCGTTCGTCATCACCAAATCTAAAATAGTCACCGCGCGTTGGTTCGGTAACTATCTGTCGTAAAAAAGTTATCGTCCATAAACTCAACCAATCTCAAACCCTCCTCATTACCAGTAAAATTCTCGTAATTAACATTAGGGCAGTTAAAGTCTCCGACAATTATACTATTCCGATTGTCAATAAAATTACCAAGAAGTGAGTAAAATCTAGTATCTGTATCGAGGGGTTGAACGGGAGGTCTGTAAACAACAACAAAATTAAAACTAATACCGCGCCCTAAATTCAACACGTATCGCATTAATTGCTGCCGGAAAATCTAACTTAACCTCGATAACCCTAAGGGAATTACGAATGTACAGCAAAACGCCTCCACCAAACCTATGTAACCTATCATTAGTAGAGAGTTTAAAACCCGGTATATCAAGTTCCCCCAACAAGTCCCGAGTCACGGTATTTAACCAAGTTTCAGTGATAGCAACTATATCATAGTTGCCGGCATAAATTATCGCCTTAAATTCATTTAATTTATTTCTAATACTACGCGCGTTACAATAAAAGACGTTTAAGTTATTTTTTACCACGGGCCGGCGTTTTAAACTATTTATCACGTCGGGCCCGCGTTCCCCGGACCCACAACGTTTAAAGGCGTCTTCGACCTATACAGCTTTCGCACGTTTTCGTCTATTAACCTACCTAGCCTAGCATTACCTATTTCATTAAAATGCACCCCTATCTTTTATAAAAAGGCTAGGATCACTGAATTCGGACCACAGCTTTACGAAGGGTACATTTTCCTCAGCACAAATCTCTTCTAATTTGTTATTCAAAAATATTTTTTTGACGTAATTCTAAGACCCAACCCGTGCCTAGGGGTAATACCTAGAACTAAAGACCTATCTGACCTCGCCTTCAGGGACCTAATTAACCCCCTATATCTCGTGACTCGTGGTTCGGATCTCGCGTAAAGCTTTCGGTCCCCTCCTTCACGTAACTTTTGCTGTTATGGAGGAGATCAAACAACTCCAAATATTAGTTGGTGTGGTTAACGGTTCATCATAAAGTGTGTGGAAGTATGTGGGTTCCACTTTGAATGACTAATTTAGTATTGAAGTAACATTCATATTGGGCATGAAAATATCCATTGGTTTAACATTTTTATTTGTATAATCAACTAATACAACATTCTATCAGTAAATATTTCTGGCCAAATTTAAGATGAATCAAAAGACGAAAGTTTGGGACATTTCCTTCCCTCAATTTTGGTACCAGAAGTTTTGAAAAAAAAAAAATTCCATCATCACTGGAGGTTGAACTAATAATAATATAGAAACCGTCTTCTTGTGGGTTTCTCTTAGCTTCACCTTCACAACTGTTTTCTTTTGCTATCACAAAAAGAGTGTATAAAATTGCCCCTACACACCTCAAATCTCATCGATGCAGAAGATCGTAGCCAATACTTTTATATAAACCAACTATCCCACTGCTAGAACCTCTCGTCGCTAAATTCACCGAAGAGGGAGAAAATGACAATGCAGTTTCTTTCCGAGACTAGTTTGTTACGATAACTTTTCACTCTTTAGTGCCTGAGGTACTTTTCTCGTTTTGAATTGACAAGTAATATAAATGAACCAATGTATATAGATTGTAACCTCAGAGATAATGAAAATGCTCCATTGTTTATTCATTATCTACTCACTCGCATGCGGTCACTGCTGTCTTATATTGGAAGTTCCATTCGCCAGTATTAACTCGGGACAAGCATAGAGAAATTCTTCACAAACACCTCTACCTTTTAACAAACCGAAGAACTTCCTCATGCATGGATAATTGCTAATGCTACAACTATCCGCTTCTTTCCACTCTTTAAAATAAAAATCCGTCCATCCTAGCTTATCTCCGAATACTGAATCATTACATAAGGTGAAACCCGCATTGAATCGTCTCCTCTTATAAACTACAAATAGATTCATACATAGTTCTCTCATTTTTTTATTTTAACTTTCCTGTTTGTCAGCAAAATTTAGATATTCAAGAAATATTGTATATTTTCATTAGTTTGTTTCTTTGATGATGGAAAAGAAAAATGTTCCTGAAACGTCTGACCAAAATAAATTGCTCCCACTTCGTCTTTATCATAAGAATAAGGTTTTGTAAGAAAACCATAAGCTGCTCTAATTCTTAGACGTTATGCATTCTGCATGTTATTTTAAAGTCGGTAATTTGTAGAAATTAGTGTTCTTTTGGAGTTTGTTCATGTACAACCTTTATTATTATTAATAAATACAACCGTGTTTCTTTAAGTACAGGACCTAGGCTTTTAACTTTGTCAACGATGTGTGAATTTCAGATTATAACAGCTGATTTATCTTTTAGAACGTGATTAATTAAGCTTTTTATTCTATTCTTCAAGGTCACAGCCAGTTATTCTCAGAGATTGAGCGACTTCGCCAGGAGCGAGAAGACCTTAATACCAAAATGGTCTCGATGGAAGAGAGTTTAAAGGACGCTCTGAACCAGCTGGCAAAAGCAAACAAGAGAAAAGAGTCTGTGGAGAGAGCGATTTGCAGACAGCTAACGAAGACTCATGATGTTCTTAAGCGAGCCAAAGGAAACCTCCGTCAGGCAAAGGGGAAAGGTGGAAGCCAGGTGAAATCGGAACAAAATCCGTCTACAAATGAGCGACAAGAAACAGGGTGATGCAATGGTTCAAAAGATCTTTAAAGTTTTTTGTTCATTTCCGTTTCTACGTTCGCAAGTGCCAAATTGCCAGCCAATCCGAGTTCTGATATACGATGCCAAATGAAGTAATTTGCTTACAAGTAGTAGATCATAAAATGCTCAAAAAGTATAACTTAAAAAATTTTCATAGGAGGTTGTCTGATATTTACAATAATTTTCTACTTACAATTCCTCTCCAATGAGATTTCATTAGACATTCCAAATCAGTAGACCGTCCTACGAAAAAACTTAGTTTTTCTTTAGTTTAAGTTGTGAAACAACTCTTGTCAGTCATTTCGGGGTGTACGACATGCGAGTTAGTGTAATTATGTATGATAGATATTAGCCACTTATATTCTTACTCTTCCCCCTCTACTTCTCCAGCTTTCGAAACGATTGTGGTTTTGCTAATTATCGGAGTGAGTGAGTGCTGTCCAGTAAAAAACTAAAACATCTCTCTCTCTCCATTCGTTGAACTTTGCTTAGTACCAGAGTTATAGCGTCTTAAGGCAAGAAAACCCATTCCACTGGCAAAGGCTTCAGAGAAAATCCTTTATTTCAAACTGTTCCTTCTATTCTACCTTTCAATTATAAATAGGATAGTGCATTAGTTGTAGGCTAAGTTTTTAGTTTTAAGGACACTGGAATCTCATCCGAGTGGAATTTTTAAGTATGAATTTAAAAAATTGGTTCATAAATAAAAGGAAGTTCGCGTTGTTTTTAAGAAACATGTCCATGAATATGTATATATTTATACATATATATATCACGCTCGTCCATATAGTTACTAACTTACTGCTGTGTACAGTATTGATTCTTATAAATACGGTATATAATTTTATATATATGTGTATATATATAAAATGGGTCTTCCGTTTATGTAAATAATTTCCAAATTTGAATTTTAAGACGTGTTAATATGAAAAATGATTACCACTTCTTGCAATAAACTTAAAAACACACTTAATTCAATTCCTTCTCTTAGAAAAACAATTGTATAAGACTTCAATACAAATGATGATCTGTTATCAATTTATGTTTTGTGATCCGTAGGAGTTACTTCAATATTATATTCAATTCCTTGGGATAAATTTGAAATGAAGGTCTGAATCGGGTTCATTGATGAGGTGAGAATAACAATCCAGTTCTTCTGTTCCCTCCCAACTGATACGGAAGTGATTGTACATCTGCGAAAACAATTAATATATTATCGACTGTCTCGCTCTTTACATAAAATGTTCCTCCTCGAACATTTACAATAATGGTTAGTTTATATTAAGGTCAGGATCATGGCCCTACCTCTAGAATTGGCTTAAAGCAGAGAGTTGCTGCCTGAATCGTTCCATTTCAAATAGCTAAGTACACCCGACTCATCTAAAACTGTGCTAAGCTGAACTAAGTGTATAGTTTAATAACGATTTTGTCTATATCGACACCGCTCGTGTTACTTAACCCTTTCAGTTTTTTGTCAAGTTGTATATTGTGGATGAATATAATCGAAAATGATGTAAACAGTCTAAATAAACCGATAAATTTATTGTCTAACGATGGATCAGTTTATTACGTTACTAAAACTTTTAGTTCATGCCCCTGGTAGTTTTTAGATTGCCAAGTTATCTAGATAGTGTGCCGCGACAAACATTTTGCAGTTACCGAGGAGTGATATACATAGTTGCTTGTAGGGTACAAGCTGTACTCTATTCCAAAGCAGCGAAGTCATAACTAGACTAGGCTGGATTCTTTACCCGATTTCGAGTTACATCGGAGGGTACACTAACTCAAACAACTCTTGTGTAGAAAACACCTTAGAAAGTTGGAGGAAAAAACCCTCAATGTGAAGCCTCCGTTAGGCCCGACGCACTTGGATTTTGGTTGGCTCAAAAGCAGGCTCTTAGATTTTTTTTTTTTTTTTTTTTTTTTTAGGCAGGCGGGCGGGCGTCGAAATTAAAAAAAAAATTAGATCAGAGGTGGGCTCTTAAACTTTGGCTAGGAAGAATGATGTACCTAGTCCTGCTGATACTCAATTGCCTTCTACCTCTTCCCACTTCATACCATACAATTGTAATCATATCCCACGTCATTATTTCTGCTAAACTAAGAAAAGCTTACAAACTCCTCAAAAAAAAAGAAAAAAAATTTTTTGCTAAGAAATTAGATTCTGATAAAATAAGTTATGAATTATCAATCTTTGCTTGCATTTAGTCGATTTTCTAGTTACTGCAATTTTCGGGTAATGCCCATTTCTACCTTACAATAAACCAATTGGCCACCCCCGTTTTAGATTATATTAAAAGGTCAGTTTTTCGATTTCCCATTTTTTAAAATTTTATATAGACGGCAGCAATGATAAAAAATATTACTACTTCCAAACTTTATTAGTCCCCATGAAAATACGCCTTCAAAAATTAAGATCTCGCAACGATTTATCGTAACCAAATATAACTTATTGCAGGAACGGAACTCTTGTAATACCATTAACTCGCTGAATGAAATACCCAGTGTTTTTCTATTGTGGGCTAGGTTTAGTTAGTCTTTCAGTATCAATGTTGTGGTCTTGTCGATTTTTTGGCGAGTCAGTTTTTAAAAAGTCTGAACTATTGTATTAGAGTCTATGAATTGTCCAATCAGAGTCCATGTTTCATTTCTTCCAAAATGTGACCACTCAGGAGGGAAAATATTTTTACACCTTAAATCCGATACTATTTCGTTAGGAAATATAAATATAAAAAAACACACACACACACACACACACACACACACACACACACACACACACACCTGAAGCAGAAGGCAAAAGATATTTTGTTCGGCTATTCTTCGTCCAATGCAAGCTCTCGGACCATGACCAAATGGAAGGAGGAGGAATGGACTTTCAGGACGAGAGTTCTTCTGCAGCCAACGCTCGGGAAGGAAAACGTTGGCATCAGGAAAGTACTCTTCCAGACGACACGAAACTTGGTTCTGAGTTACAATAACTGTCTGGAAATAAATAAATCTAAGAAAATGAGAGCCTAGGAGTTTTAACACAAAATATTTTTACAATATGAAATTAATATGAAAATAATCAGCATTTACTACCTAACAGTGAATAAAATTAAAGATATTACAAACCCCTTTTGGAATCCGATAACCTCTCAGAGCAAAATCTTTGGTCGCAATTCTTCCAACCCCGACTGAAATTGGATTTAATCGAAGACTTTCCTTAACTACAGCTTTTACATAACGAGCTTTTTGTAGTACTGAATCGGTAACCTATGGACAAACAATTTTAATAAATTTAACTGGTAATTTCCAGAAGCCCTAATTTCTCACAGGAAGACGTCCAGACGAAGTACGAGTGTCACCCAAACCTAGCCGTGCTGGGAGTTGAACCTGGAGTTTCACAACCTGACTCCAATCTCCAACCAGCCGAGTCAAGGCAGTTCTTTCAATTGAGTAAATAAAAAAAAGAAATGCGATTAGATAGAAAAAAATGGATTAACAATGGCTGAAGCGTCTTCTACAATGATTTACAAAGTCACACTATATATATATATCTACTATATAAAAGCAAGTTGTGTGTGATTCTGTCTGTTCGTTTGTTAACTTTGGGGTCTTTAAAGAGAGCCGAATTGATTGATTGGTTGGTTGGTTGGGGGACCGCAGGCACCCCCCCCCCCCCGGCCATTACTGTCGGTTCAATTATTTGGTCAATAAAACTATAGAAAAGAATGCAGCCATGAAAATCTTAGTTTTATTGACCAACTAATTGAACCCCCCCAGTAATTGAAGGATCTGCCGTCTCCCAATTACTGGGGGTTCAATTATTTAGTCAATAAAACTAGTCATGAAAATCTTAAGCTTCACAAATCTTGACACTTTTCTTTTTAACTTAAATTGAAAAAACTGAGGAAGGACTGCAAAGAATGGTCAATAGCTTAACGACGGCGGAAGAATTCGGAATGAGAATCAATGAGACCAAGACAAAGGTAATGAAAATTGCAAGGAAAGCAGCACAAATGAACCTAATGATAGGAAATCGGACCTTAGAAGAAGCTGAGCAATTTAAATATCTGGGAAGTTTATTAACCAACAATGAAGATTGCAATAAGGACGTAAGATCTAGAATTGGTATGGGTAAGGTAGCTTTTGAGAGACAGAAAAGACTACTTACAGGTAAACTTGAAACTGAAGAAAAGGTTAGTAAAAAGATTGATATGGAGTGTGGTACTGTATGGCGCAGAAACATGGACACTGAAAACAACTGAAAAGAAACTACTGGAAAGTTTTGAAATGTGGATTTGGAAAAGAATGCCAAAGATAAGCTGGAGGGAACACCAAAGTAATGAGGAAGTACTGCAACAGGTGAGGGAGGAAAGAAGACTCATTAAGGTGATAAGAGAGACAGAAGAAATGGATCGGACATGTGTTGAGAGGAGAAGGATTGTTGAAGGAGGTGATAGAGGGTAAATATGAAGGTAGAAGGCCGAGTGGAAGAAAAAGGAAAGCAATGCTGGATGATTTGAGGGCAGGCAGGAGCTACCATGAGATAAAAAGGATAGCTCAGGATAGAACGCTTTGGCGGGACACATGAGTTGGACCTGCCTGACAGGCAGAACATGATGGATGGATGTAAAAAATGTTTGGGGAAAATTGTGAATTTTTATCTAAAATTTGCATGTCACAAAAGAACAATGTTCATCATATAATTTATTTATTATATTTATAGTGGCGTCCATAAGTATTCGTACAGGAAAATATTTCAGTTACAGTACATTCCTCCTTATCTTTTTGTACCCTGCATGGGATAATTATGAAAAGTTTACCGTTCGTTTGGAAAAATGTAACAAATAAAAAAATTAGTTTCAACAACATAAAATGTAAAACATCAAAGGAGAAAACAAAATCAAATTCAAGTCTCCGTACATTTATTCACAAAATTATTTAATACTTTGTGTATCCACCTTAGGCTTGAAGAAATTAAAATTTTTATCAGTAGTTGGCCGTTTACTGATTACAGACTGTTGGCAATTCTGAATTCTATTTTTTTCTGCGAATCTTCATGGAAGACGGATGACTGCACAAGACATTAGTAAGCAATGGAATCGTCGTGGTAAAGAGCCGTCTACAGATCTCAAGAGATCCGTTATTGCTGCACACGAATCTGAAAAGGGTTATAGGAAGACTGGAGAAGAACATAGAGTTCCATTTACGACTGTTGCTGCAGTTATGAAGAAATGGAAAAGCTTTGGAACAATCGAAACTCTACCAAGGTGTGAACAGTTAAACATTGTGGTGTTATTTCGCTTCTCTGGGGATGCTTTAGTGCTTCTGGTCCAGGAAACTCGTCGGTCAATTTGTAGTTTCGACCAACTACGGAATTTTACGAATTTTGTCTTTACAATAGGTAGGTTCGACAATTCTAAGACACTTTTCTTCTATGGCAAATTTGTCGCAAATGAATATTAAAAAAGAGCTATTTAAAGTTTACCCGATATTTTCGTTAAAACTAAGAAAATATTATGACTTAACCTAACCAATCATCAAGGGCGTACAGTTGACCTAACCTGGCATTCAATTGACCTAACCGGGCATTTATTTGACCTAACCGGGCATTCAGTTGCCCTAACCTGACATTCAATTAACCGGGGACAACTCACAAGTAGATAGATCCACCGCACAGACTCGCCATTTTCAAACTGATTTCAAATGAAAGCGCTGTGCGTGTGGCGCGATCTAGGACGAAGCTGATTGGCTAAAACGGTTCTGTTAATTTATTCAACTGTCGTTCATATACGAGCAAAATGGTAAATAAAAAAGTTGTTCAGAATTTGAAGAGCTCTCGAATGACGTATTTTTCATAAAAAAAATTCCGTGGTTAGTCGAAACTACAAATTCACCAACTTGTCATCAGTGGAATCTTGAATTCGAAGTAATATCAGGAAATTTTAGAAAATGTTTTGGCTTCAGTTTGGGAGTTGCGAATGGCCCGCAATTGGGTACTGTAACAAGATAATGATCCAAAACAAAAATAAGAGCACCATGAAATGGCTTCAACAAAATAATTTTAAGTTTCTCGACTCGAGTAGTCCAGTCAAAGCGCAGCAGCATGGTCGTAACCAAGGCAGGGGCCGGCCAGGGCGTCGACGTGGCGGCGGCGCCAAATTGTTGGTCTTACTCTTAGTGCTTCCACGTGGCATTCACGTAGAATGAAATTTGGATTTTTAATTAATTATGTATTGTTTATGTATTAAATAATTATGTATTTTAATTTACTGTGTATTTCTATCAATTAATTTGTATATGTTTCGAATTTAATGGGGTGGGGGGCGCATAAGGAAGGTCTTGCACCGGGCGCCATCACAGATTGGTACGGCCCTGAAACCTAGATCTCAATTTAGCCGAGGAGAATTTATGGGTTGATTTGAAAAAGTTCTCCGCAAGAGAAACCCTTCGAATCTGAATGAACTGCAACAATTTTCTTTAGTAGAAACTTTAGCCCATTCTTCTGGGAGATATCGAAGCCTTGTGGAAAAATATCCAAAACGAATCACTGAAGTCATTCAAGCAAAAGGTGGACGCACAAAGTACTAAATAATTTTGTAAGTAAATGTACAAAAACTTTTGCATTTTAACTATTCTTTTCCTCAAATTCTTTGATGTTTTACACTATGTTAGAATTAAACTAATTTTTAATTTTTTTAATTTTTCCAAACAAACAACTTTTCATAATTATCTTGTGCATGAGAACGAATATAACCTAAATATTTCTCTCTAAATACTTATGAGCGCTACTATACAAAACAGATACCCTAAAATGTACACTTACGATTGTTTCATAAATTCATTTAAACCCTTTTAAAACGTTTTTATTTCTTTTCACGTATTATTTTATTGTACACGCAAGTAGTACGTCATCAAAAATGTGTTTAATGCAACGAATTTATGAAATGGAGGTTTACTTCGTCTTACAGTACAGTAAGTGACTCCAAAAACTTGGAGACCGGTAGCTTATTTAAAATATAAGTAGCCCTGCTTTTTGGGGTACTTAATGTGAAACTGCGCAAAAAGTTTTACTCGCCTTTCCGTCAGCGTCAGCCAGCAACTGCGTCGCTTCATCCGCGAGTTTATCTTGTTTATCAGGATTTTTTGCCAAGTGGTAAAATATGAAGGAAGACGTGTACGCACTCTGAAATGTTATTAAATTAAATTAAATGCCATAGTGCTCAACCTGCAAAGCAAACACATACTTGACTAATAAAACAAATCAAAAAAATATGGCCATAAAATGAAAATGTGAAAATGGGAGGTCATGGAGTAGGTACAAAATGTAGATCAATTAAAACAAAAACGTTGAAATGTGAAAAAGAGAGAACTTAACTAGCTGTATATCTAAATAACTGGATCAAAGAAAATACCATAAAAAAGTTTCGTGCTAAGTTGGTTGATATACGAACAGTTTCGGAAAAAGTTTGCCTACAAGCAAAATTTTTTTTTTTTTTTAAATTAATTAGTAATGACGGTTTTGTTTCTGAAATTGCATTACTGTCACCAAAAAAGAAAAAGTATCCAAAGAAAAATATTAACCAGGGCGGATCCAGGGAGGATAGTCTGGGTGGGGCACCAAACAGACATCATACCGAGTATTTTATTTGATCCACATTTTTTTTATGTACCATAACGCTTCACCCACCATATTGTGAGGTAGAAACAGGCTTCCTGTTCCTGTGCGCGAGCTGAAAGGTATCAAAAACTCACTTCCCCGAGGGGATGATCCACATTTAAATTATATAATGCATACGTAGGCCCTAGTTTTCAAATGGTGGTAGTGATAGTCTCATTGACAAAGAATTTTTTTTAAAAAAACAAAGAAAACATGAAAATAATAAAATATTTATCAAATTCTGCGCATTTCAATTGTGATAAGCATGTAATACTTACAATATAACTGAACACAAAATAAATGATTAGTAATCATGCGTTTTACGTCCAATTACATTGTATTATAACAACATTTCACAAGTAATGCAATATTATATAAACTTATCATGATCGGTGTCAATTGTTGGTCAAAACGTTCACAAATTCCATTTGTCCTTTGGAGATCTAGCCATGGGAGTACATGGTCCCCTAGATCCCTCCTGGATCCACTCATGTCAATTTATGCAATTTTTTTTTTTAAGAAATTTGGTTTAGAGACGAATTTTTCTCAAACTGCTTAAGAGCCCCAACTTAAACTAAAAAATAAATTAAAAAAATTATACAGGTCTATACATTATGAAAATTTCGGACAAGTCTTGACAAAGAGAAAACAGTATGTTCAAGATTTTCCTAAAGGTCAGTTAAAGTTTGCTTTACAAGCTATTACAGATGTGGAAGGTCGTCTCCGTTGTCGCAGTTGACCATCGAGATGTTCTCACCAGTAACTGTAGCTCAGTACGTAACACCGTGAAGTAAAGACATTGAAGTCGGGGATTCAACTCTTATTCGCTCCCAATGCTGGTTAATATTAATCCGGGAGTTTGAGCAACGGTCCACATCAGTTGGCCTGAAAGCCGTGTCCATTTTCGGCCCTCTTCAATGTTTATCAAAAAGATGTCCTCGAACGTGTTCACTATGGTTCATGTAAAGTTTTAAGTGTCCAGGGAAGAACCTGTAGTTCCTTTCACCGAGTGATGGTTTTGGATAAGTCATATGGCACAATCATCAAACAACTGTTTATTTAAAGGAAACGCTATTGGAAAGATGAGAAATGATCATTAACTCATTGGATCTATTTTGCCAAATTTAAACGTCCTTGAATATCAAGTCGGTCTTTCGAGAATCCCACGTTGTCCAACTAAAACTAACGTGTTGAACTATGAACTTCAAACAGGACTCTTGAAATCTTAAAATCAGCTATTCGACGTGAAGTGATTAAATTGAAACTGAACAGAAAGCAGAGCAGGGCTCCAAAATGATATATCCAATGTTAATCTTCGCAGTATATTAGGAAGTATAAACAGAAGTATTCATCCAACGTAACCTAGTTTAATGCAAATGGATTTTTTGATGAGAAACTGTCATTATTTGCGACGTTAACAACAGCCTTCCGAGTAGATTAGACGTCACCTAACGGACAAAGGCTCTGCGTGTTCGTTCCATAAATGTTGATCTGGTCGATGATTTAACTAATTTTACGTCTTGCAAAAGTCTAATTTTATTAAGTGTCATTTGCAAAGCCAAGATTTTATGCTATCTCCCGACAATCGAGGTTATAATCACCAACATTAACTGTTGAGGCATCTATAACGCTTTGCATACTCGATTCATCCGAAATGTTCTATTTGTAACCTAAACGCATGCTTTGCACATAAAATAGGCTGTTCAAATAATTTTTCTATGTAGACAATTATTTTTATTCAAAATTCCATATGATATAAGGTGGTGACCAAGGACCAGGAGTAATCACGGGCCCTGGTAGTATTTTACCCCTTTACCACCTATATGATATCTTCCAGCCCAGGCCCTGGTGGTGACACACACACTGTGCGTATCTTCACAGTGTCTATCACACTTTTGTTTTTGTCTGTAAAAACACACATTACATATGGACATTTATTAAAATATTTTAACGTATAAATTAATAATAAACTGTACAGGATCAACATCTTCACTTGGTGTATATAGCCTACTTATAATCAGGAATGTATATTTCATATATAAGCTTAATTAAAATCTAAAAACCGTTAGTTCTTTTTAAGTATTTGTAAGAGTAAATTAACCTAACAAGTATGATGTGGCCTACAATTAAAATATAAAGAATTTTTGCGTTGCGGTCAAAGAACTTCGGATAATTTCTATTTTTATATTACAGATAATTTAGTAGGAAACTGTATCTTGAAATTCACGATGAGGTTTCCTTTCTTGTTTGGTTCATCAGGATTAGGAAAACCATGACCTTTCAAAACCTTCTTCGTCTGCATGGTAACGATTTCGTTCGTCAAATTCAGAACCAGCGAACGTCCGTTCAGAGTGGGAATGGAAAGTTTTGCACCACAGAGGGCATCTTTCAAAGAAATTTTGGCACAGTAAACAAGATCACTACCTTTTATTTAGAAAATGGGATGCAGTTTGTATCTAACAACAAATATGATATTGACCGGAATTTTTCCCGGACCTTTATCCCCTTCAATTTTGAAAAGAATTTTCGTACCATCTTTACAGCCGGGTTTAACTTCCACAGAAAAGTTTTTGCTCTCTGTAATCATACTCGTTCCTTCACGATTTAAAACAGACCTGCTGATTTATATTCTTTTTGTTACTCCATTCGCCGCTTCCTATAAAGTTATGTAAATATTTCTGACAATAGGGGGATCTTGCATGTTGTGTTTTTTTTAATCACCACCACATTTGCAGTGACGATAAAAAGTATTATTTTATTAACGGAAGGGAAACTATTAATCGTCTAAAGTATTAAATATATCAAATAAATTCCAACTATTCAAGTCAAAGACGGATCGAATATGAGAAAAATTTTGAGGGAGGGAAAACTAAAAAAAAGGGTGGTGATCAGAAAAATCGGTCGCGAAACTAGAACTAAAGCATTGTTCATGATCGTCCAAGCTGGAGAAATTATCTTATTTCACGTTCTATCTAATTTTATCATAGTTTGCTCTTTTTTCTTTGTCTCCTAAAACCTCGTAAGCCTCGACAATTTCTTTGAACCTCTCTTCTGCCTTTGAATCTTTGTTTTTATCTGGATGATACTTTAAAGCTAGTTTTTTATAAGCATTTCTAATAGTATCCTAGGATGCCGCTGGTTCTACATCAAGAATACTATAATAATCTTTAGTTCTATTCATATTTGAAGATGTACTGTGAATTTTTAGTAATATACTTTAAAATAGTCGTTGTTTTTAAGTTTTAGCAAAAAAAAGAACATTAGTATAAAAGATAAAATTTACAGTTTCTCAGTGGAAAACATTACAAACAGCAAGCACTGTTAACCAAAGAAAAACATTCGTCGGGGATTCAAAGCTGAAATTTTGAATCTTTCCATTTGCTCTTGTTTTAATTAAAGATCATAATAAATAAAGTAACACTAAAAAATGTTAGGCTACTGACGTGAAGTTCAGAAAATAATTTTTTTATAGATTTAAGCCAATATCATACGGCCGTTTGTTGCCATTTTTCACGACTGAACTGTGCCCCGCTTAAAAACGATTCAGTGATGAAAATTAGCAACAGAGACTTCGCTCGCTCGATTAAATTTAGGAAAGCAATGAGAAAACACAACTCTGAAAGCAGTGGAATGACTATTATTTTTAGTCCATGAATAAACGGGCTAAGGACACCTGATCGAAGTGACAAAATAAGCTATTGCGGGTTAAATTAAGTTACATTAGGACGATTAGGTTAGCATAGTTAGGTTGTTAGTTTTTAGACCAATAAAAACAAGCATTAAAATCATGTGACGTCAGCGACAAGGCTTCGAGCAAAATACGTCATCAGATCAGCTGAACAGCAGCAGGGCTCGAGGAAACGGGCAAACAAGTCAGCTTTAAATTGTTTCATTATTGAGAATCGTTGTGTAAGTACTGTATGCGAGTTAGTTTTATAGGTCAAGTTTTAAGCTGAAACCATAGGAATTAAAAATTATTTATGTAAAAGGGGGAATGTAAAACGGTTGATTAATTAATTACTGGTTATAAATTTAACCAAGAGACAAAATTGCTCACGCAAACGATACGAATTTGTATGTAAAAAAAAAAAAAAAAAAAAATCGATTTCATGTCATGTGAACTTTAAATTACTTTTTTAAACTTAGGGTTGAAGCAGACCAGAGGTTAGCTTTTAAAAGGGTGTACATTACGCTCACGTTATCAAAAAACGAACGGTTGTTGACACTTCAAGAGTGAATAATTACAGGATTGAATTGTAAGCGAAAGTTTGAGCGAAGAGTTCAGCTTTGTCAGAAGAGACGGCAACCGAGCCGTCGGAATGGAAAAGAGGAGGGAAAGAAGAGAAGTAAAGTAGTTGTTGAGGTTCTTGGCTAGATGTCAGAAAGAGCGAGAAGAATTAGAATTGGATAGGTTTACACATTTTTGTCAAATGAAGGAATTTTTGGGGAGTCGAAGAACAGATTTTGCACGATTCTGGGCATAAATATAAGCAGAGTGAGAGTCAGGAGTTGGATAGCGACGGTATCTTATTGTAGAATATAGTAGAAATGATTCTAGAAGAGGCTTCTCAGTCTGTAGATCTAGCTCTGGATTTTTGTCGTGTGGTCGTATAATAGGTCCTGTGCACTCCAGTGTGTATCCAGAAGTTTCTCGAACGCTATTATCTCTAGTGCATTGACGATATGCTCTGGTATACTGTTCCAAATGTCGACTCTCTGCGTGAACAAATTTTTTTCTGATATTCCGTGGGGCTCTTTCCTTGTATATCTTAAACTGATGTCCTCGAGTTCTCGAGTAGTCTCTCATCTGGAACAAGTCATTCGTCACATCATATTTACCAGTTAATATCTTGTAGCATTCGATCATGTCTCCCCGTACACGTCTGTATGCTAGTGTTGATAATTCTAGCTCCCTTAATCTCTCCCCATATGACAGGTGACAACTCCGGAACCAACTTAGAGGCTGTCCGTTGCACATTTTCAATGGACTATATGTTTCTTGAAATATGGACACCAAACCTGATTCGCGTATTCCAAGTGAGGTCTAACCAGTGAAACAAAGCGTTTTAAACATATCTTTATCCAGGTATTCAAATGTCCTCCTTATGAGTCCAACTATCCTGTTTGCTTTGTTGATCTTTTTCACCGTGTGTTTTTCAAAACTCAAATTACTGTCTATGATCACTCCTATGTCCTTTTCGCTATCACTCTTGTCCATATAGTCCTTTTCGAGAAACATTTTATACCTCCTTTCTCCGAAGTCCATCCTATCTTTTCCTATTTGCATATGCTTACACTTGTCCGAATATATCCCCCCTGTAATTTATCTGCATCCTCTTTACATGTAATCCTCCAAAATATTTTGTCATCTGCATACAGATAAATGTCACTATCATTCTTTATCACATCAGGTAAATCATTTATATATGTTACTCCCAAACATCGAAATCGCTCAGTGAGTGAAAAAAACAGCCACAACGCGTTGTGGATGCACCTAAGTGACCACACACCGATGTTAGATATTTTTTCGCTTCATGGCCGTTCTCAAACCACCACAACGCGTTGTGAACGATTCGGATATGACCACAACACGTTGTGGATGATTTGAAACGACCACACATCATATAAAATGCTGTGTCTGTGTCACCCTAAAACACGGAAACGGCTCCTCAAGAGAAAAAATTATTAGGTAAAAGTTGTTCAAAATTAATCGAAACCTACGGGAAAATTATTTTATGCCAGGTTAGGTTAATTGAATGCCCGGTTAGGTCAATTGTACGCCCTTGACGATTGGTTAGGTTAAGTCGTGATATTTTCGTTAAAACTAACGAAAATATCACGGCTTAACCTAACCAATCGTCAAGGGCGTACAATTAACTTAACGGGCACTCAGTTGACCTAACCAGTTGGTTAATTTTACATTTACTCTCATTCTAAAGTTGCTTAAAATTAATCGAAACCTACGGGAAAATTATTAATAATCATTTTTTAAAGGACTATCTTTTTTCTAGCATATCTGCTTAACTTTGCTTTTTAATTGGTGAATACGTCGACATATTACGTCGTGTTTATATCATTTCAATATACGTCGTGTTTAAATAAGAGTTTGATGAAAGACATCGGTGTGTGGTCGTTTCAAATCGTCCACAACGCGTTGTGGTCATATCCGAATCGTCCACAACGCGTTGCGGTTGTTTGAGAACGGCCATGAAATGAAAAAATATCTAACATCGGTGTGTGGTCACTTAAGTGCATCCATAACGCGTTGTGGCTGTTTTTTTCGCTCACTGAGCGATTTCGATGTTTGGGCGTAACATGTATAACACTAAGAGCACTAGGCCCATGACGCTTCCTTGACGTATGCCCAAGAGAACATCCCGCCAGCCAGATGCCTCTCTTTCCACTATCACACGCTGCTTCCTATTCTTCAAGAACGCCTCGAGCCATTTAATAATTAATTCCCCCATGCCATACATCTTTAACTTGTGTAACAATCTATTGTGAGGGACCTTGTCGAAGGCCTTCATAAAGTCACAATATGACACATTAATGCTGTATCTTTTATCTATAGATTAAGTCCAATTATACAAAACTTCTATCAACTGTAGTACCGTAGATCTCACTGATATAAAGCCGAACTGCTTTTTGCTAAATAGTCCATTTATCTTCATATGCTTCATGATTTCATCTCTTATCAACGACTCAAACAGTTTAACCACTATACAGGTCAGGCTGACAGGGCGATAATTTCCCGGATAACATTATCTCCTTTCTTGAATATTGCTGTTATGTTAGTATATCGCCATTCATTAGGCATTTCTCCTCTTAACAGAGAGACTAAATAAATCAGAGAGAGGTCCGGCAAGTTCATGTGAGTTCTTCAAATATTCTCGGGTGTAACTGGTCTGGGCCCGGGGATTTATTTTTCTTCAATTTCTTCAAAAACTTCCTGATTTTTCCTTGACTTAGATCTATGAACTCAAGTTTCCTGTCTGTCTTCAACTCCACTTCAGGCATATCTCCCTGTCTCTCGTAAACACTGATGTAAAGAAGTCTGCTAATGTTTCAGCTTTCTGTTGGTCATTCTGTCTTTTCATTCATATCATCATTAACATAAAGATTAAGTATTGCTGACTTAGACTTAGTTCGTCTCTTTACGTATCCCCAGAATTTTTTGGGGCTATCTTTTACTTCATTGACTATTCTCTTTTCATTACTTCTCACAAGTTTTCTAGTCTCCAATCTCACCCCATTACTGACTCTCCTGTATTTCTCCTGCATTTCCTTTACCTCTATCTTGTTCTATTTGATTCAGTACTTCTTTTCAAATGGGTTCCACAATGATGATGATAACCCACTCTAATAGACAGAGTTTATTCCCACAACAGTTTCGATGCCCACTGGCATCCTCTTCGAGTGGACACAGAAAAACGATTCATTCG
This sequence comes from Bathynomus jamesi, assembly GCA_023014485.1. Lineage (NCBI taxonomy): Eukaryota > Metazoa > Arthropoda > Malacostraca > Isopoda > Cirolanidae > Bathynomus > Bathynomus jamesi. The sequence goes on along the minus strand of JAJOZX010004962.1, from coordinate 250,846 downwards.
TTGATTCATTCGTTTTTCTGTATCCACCCGAAAAGGATGCCAGTGGGCATCGAAACTGTTGTGGAAATAAACTCTGTCTATTAGAGTGGGTTTTTATATCATATTTTGACCTTTACGTAGAAAAGAAGTTTTATGCATGTTCCACAATCTTTTTTCCTCTATTTTTCTCCATAGTTTCCTATTCATTGATAACTTAGCGTTTAACACTTTCTCATTCTTGTTCATCTTTCTCTTCGGTACACACACGTCTATAGCATCCTGAAGCTTATTTTTTATCCAATTCCATTTGTCTTCTACATTGTCTATGTCAATAAAATCTTGCCATCCGTCACTCATTAATTCTCTCATTTTCAGATAATTGCCTTTATCATACACATAACTTAGTTTTTCTTTGCTCTGTTTTTTTACATCTACATCACATTTGATATGTAAGCTACAGTGATCGCTTTTGCCAAGTGGTGGAGAAGTATCAACTCGCATTACAAGGTTCTCGTTATTACTTAAGACAAGGTCTAATAAACTTTCCTTATCTGATCCTCTATATCGCGTTAGTGTTTTGACAAACTGAGTTAGATAACAGTCTCTTGTTTTCTCTATGAACTTAAAGTGAATGTCATCAATGTCTTTATTAGTATTTATATAATCCCAGTTAATATGTGGTAAATTAAAATCTATGTACAGTTCATATTGTATATTTTGTTCACTTATTATATCAAATAAACGCAACATCCTTGAATTAATTATTTTCCTGACGACGACGGGCTCATATATATACTACACATGATAATATCTTCATCTGACGTACTTTTTAATCTAATACACATGTATTCTTCAAAGCCACAGTTCAAAGTCACTGGTGTATATTTCACTCCATTTCTAATGTATATCAACATGCCTCTGCTGGCTCTATTATTTTCAGCGACTTCATATCCTTCTATTTTAAATTCAGATAAGTATCTTTCGTATCTTGAGTGTTTATGATTTACCTCCGCGAGCAATATAATATCTGGATTCTTTTCTGATATCACAACTTTTAACCTTTGTAGCTTATCAACAGTCAAAACATCAACATTGCTAAACCAAACATCCAATGCATTTATATTACGCGCATACTCGTAGCTATTTACATCACCTATGTTTACCGACTGATTTGGTTCGCCTGATTCAGACTCTTCCTCACGTACTGTACCTCAGTGTAACAACCTTCCTCTCCCATGGGAATCAGCGGACCACATACAAGTTTTTAGAGTCTTCCGAGTTCTTTTTCTTTGCCTCTTCTCTCAGTTTTCTATCATTTTCTCTCTCATCTTTTGACATATCGCGTTGCACTCTTAACTGCTTTCATTGCTTCATTTTGGCTAGTGCTTATCTTGTAGCTGTTCTTCATCACCCTCTCCTTTGCCTCCTCTTTCAATGTAACAACTATGGTCTTGTATATATTTTCTCCTCCCCATTTACTATCTTCTTTCCTTTCTCACGTATTCTTGTAATTTTAACTATCTGAATCCTTGATTTCCTCGCCAATTTCTACACCAATACCCTTAAGAAAATTTGTATCATTCCTGACTTCAGATCTTAAACTTGACTGAATTTTTCTGGCATTGAATATGATGACATTGTTCTTTCTATCGAGTCTTCCTTGAATTTCCAAGGTAGTTTTTGTAACTAGTTCACCTTGATTAAATTTCTCAACATTTACTTAGTCTTCCTTAGTTTCTAGTGCGGGGAACTTAGTCTCCAGGGAATTCAATCTCTTCTATTTTTTTTACCTTCCATTTCTTCCTTAACAGTTTCTTTCACTGCTAGTATTTCCTCTCCTAAAGCCGCATGTAAAGCTGAGATTTTCAACCCCCTTAGCTCTCTGTCTTATGTCTAAATCCATCTGTTGTATTTCTATTTTCTTTAGGTATTTAAATATTTTGTAGCTGGTGTCCTGCCTCTTCTTCCATCATAATCTTATAGACCTGATCAGGAATATTCTCGCACTTTGTGAAATCAGCAGTTACATATCTCACATTCTAATGCTTTATCATTCTCTAACTGTTAGCTCGCATTTTCCACATTTATTGGTATTTTTCTTTCGTGCACCAGTCCGGTTGACATTATGAATTTCTCCTTTGTCCACATTACTTGTGGACGACGCCATCTTGTGTTCCTTCAACCCTGCCCAGTAGTATTCTACTATTAAGAAATGTTATTTCTGAAATTTGTTATAAACCTAATAAAACTTATGAATGAATTATAACTGAGAAGCTCCTTGTAACTGAAAAGCTCTACTTTTTACTTGTTAGCATTTATTTCTCAACTCGTTTCCTGAATCAGTTGAGACTTTTTTTTTTATATATATTTTTTCAGGGACGAAAAAATATATGAAGTTGTTTCCACTCGATTTACTCTTTCGTACGACTTCCGCTTCACCAAAGTTCTCGAACAAGAATCTTCTGAAAAGTATCTTCTGAAAGACTTCTCTGTTGCGAATGGCATTAGAACAAGTTAAACCAACGTTTTTTTTTTGTTTTTTTGCATTAGTAGTAAAAATAGAATATGGGATGTACGCCCGAGAGAATCAACTCCATGACGCGCCCCTGCCACGGAAGCAGTTATCATTCCATGAGAAATCAGAGAAGTATTGCCTAAGGGTCTCCCAAAGTGCCAAAGACGCCTCCTCTTGGGAGGATTCAAAGGCCGAATTGGAGAGAGGACAGGAAACAGCTATTAAAACAACCGCTGATGTTGAGAAATTCTCAAATTTTGTCGATGTTACGAAAGGGACCTATTCATAGATAGGGGATAGCAATGATTTGTATCCATCAGTTGACCTCCAAGACTTGAATTCGCTTTTGTTTTGTATGAACACTTTATTGCCTAATCTTGTTCGCCACCTATCTCAATCTACTTAAATCTCGAACCTTCCTGACTCGTGGCAGTGGATATAAGGAAAAACCAAAGTGATGATGATGCTTATGATGAATGAGGGAATTTCTCACGGTATCGCAACAACTGGGTCATTGACGCCAGATCCATAAGAAGATAAAACCGCTAAAAGAATAAAAAGCCGAAACGAGAAAACTAACTGCAACGACGAAGGGGAAAAACTACGACACTACTACTACAATTAAAATATTGTAAAAGAAGGCGAAGGTCAGCCTCCTCGACCAACTAGAATGCCCTACTGCACGACAAACAATAGTCAAAAACCAAGGTGAATAAGAGAGAGACAGACAGACAGACAGTAGAAAGTAAAGAAACAGGAGCGCAATAAAAGAGGAAAGATACACGGGTTTAACCAGGCATGTTCAGCAAAGTTTATCTAGCTGAGAGCAAGTTCTCCTTGTACGTTTGGGCCTCTGATTTCTGGGCCCTACAAATTCACATGGAAGTCAGCGGGGCACCCGCTAAGAAAGTGGTAACAGAGATGACAACGACGGAACACCGACACTTTCTTGCAGTTCAGAAGAGTGGGCTACTTCGTGGCCAATGTCGTAACACCATTCCCATCAATCAGCGAAATTAAGCGACATTGGGTCTGGGTTATAGTTGGATGGGAGACAGTCTCCTGCATCCAGATTATGCAACGACCCATGGTTCAGATCTCGCGTAAAGCTGTAGGTCCCCTCCGTCATATGACCTTAGATGTTGCAAAGGAGGTTAAACAATCCCATAAAAAGTTTGGAAGAGAGCATCTCCAACGAAAGCTCGTGTCAAAAGTATTTATTGTATTTATACCTGTAAATTAATATGAAACACTAAATTACAAAACATTTTGGAACCCAAGGTAACGTCCTATGCAAAAAACAAAAAACTTATAAACCTTAGGTCTTAACTTTTCAGTTTTTAGAATGTAATTTTAAAAATATTAGTTTTGTATGTGTCATCACTGAAGTATAAATTAAGTAATTTTTTTTAGATTTTACCTCTTCATCATATTGAATTTAACTGTGGAGGCCTATTTCTCTCTCATACATTTAAACATTCTGAGTGATCGGGTGACTAATAGCAGCAACATCCACAGCAGAAAGCACTAAGAATTATTAAAATTAGGCTGATAATAATTAACATTATAACACCGACACTCACAGTAATGAACCCAAAAGTAAACACAACAGTAAATATAATAACAGCAACTAAAAGAACGAAAACATAAATGACAAGTTTCAGCCAGTTCTTGAACCCGTGCATTAAATTGTTGAAGTACGATCTGTCTGCGAGGTTTTTCATTCTTTAAACTTCGTGCGCTGATTCGTACCAAAGTGTGTTCGTCATATAAAGCTCGAGTATTAGACTAAAATAATGACTGAAATAATAAATAATAATAATAATAGCTAAATAAACCCATTGATAAAGGTTGTAGCCTTTCGTTCATATGAAATTAATAATCCAGAGTACGAGAGAGTATGCCAAAACCCACCTATATGTATCAGTCCAATCTCGCATTATAACGAGTAAATAATTTCATACAAAAGATTTTGAACAAAAAACTTTGCCTTCGCGTTAAGCTCACGAGGCACTCTTATTTCAAATGCAGTTTCACATACCCACTCAGCCCAGTGACTTCGGATACGAAGCTCAAAATTATGATGATTGTGGTAATCTCTATATTTAGAGAAAGACTGGGTTTTCTGCATTTCACAAAAGGGTATGAAATTTTGCAAAAGTGCTGAGCGTACAATGCCAGTCTCTAAATATACTCTGATTAGACAGAGGTAGGCTTTGACCAAAGATTATATAACAAGACTAGCTGTTATGCCCAGGACTTCCTTGTTGGTGGGCTGATTGTAGCAAATTTTAATTATTCAAATCTTTTTTTATTTTTCGTCGTATATGGTAATGGTTCAGAATACGGGCGCCACTTAATTAAGCAAAATTTCGAAAAATACCATAGAGACAAGTTGTTTCTCTCATTAAAATACATTGATTGCATGTGTCGCATAGTCAAAAAAACGAAGTTAGAAAATTACTAAAAAAGTGCATAACTTATTACATTATCATTTGTGTAATTTAGGTCTCGGGGGTACGGGGGCGGAGCCCCCGTAAAGATCACGCATCACAAATTGATCGGTATAGGGTTCACTTTGTGATGCGTGATCTTTACGGGGGCTCCGCCCCCGTACCCCCCGAGACCTAAATTATACAAATGACTATGCGACACATGCAATCAACGTATTTTAATGAGAAACAACAACTTGTCTCTATGGTATTTTTCGAAATTTTGCTTAAGTGGCGCCCGTATTCTGAACCATTACCAAAAATATTATACATATACCTAGCGTTGATAGGCCCGTACGGCCATGTAAATCTTTGCTTTGACATATACTAACAAACTAACTAGCCTAAGTTACTATAGTGCACTCAAAATTTACTGCGATCAAACAGTGCCGTCACTGCCATCTAACACACATTTGAAATTTAAATTTTGCTTTACTCTGCCCATTTTCACTACAACACGCCATGGATGGCTATGTGAATATTTAGTCGTTTAGTTAGATTATAATGGAATCGTGTAGCATTTAATTAAATCAAAGAAGAGAGACTTGCCAAACACTTCAAAAGGGTCACTTACAACTTTTCTTTGCCTTTCCTCAAAAACTAAATCAGCAGTTACATACTGTACCTTGTCCAAAGTTTACCTATATCTAGTCAAACCGCGCTTCTACTGTAGAAAATTCCACACATTTTTGAGAAATCTAGCAAAAGCCAAAAAAGTTAAAAATACACAAGAACTTCAGCCATCAAAATTTGAACTTCACATCCGAAGCCAGGTAGTCAAAATTTGTGAAGCTGCATTTGAAACCTAAGTGATTGTTCATTGTTCAAAATCTTTTGTACGGAATTATTTACAGCTTATAATGCGAGCGTGGACTAACTAGAATACGTTGGCTTTGCTTTGTTAATAAAAGGAAACCATATATCGATAAATACAATCGAAGTGGAAAGAAGAAAACTAATAGAGATGAAAGACCGACTTATTTAAATCATTATAACTACATTCAGAGAGTTTATAAGAACATGTATCTCGGAAATTGGTTTTAGTTTTCTGTAATATCATCGCTATTTCTTCTTGCAAAAGGTTTAATCCCCCTTCAAAGGCTAAGGTGACAGTTTGGGGAAATGAGTCAACTACTTCAGACAATTATTTATGAGGTTGTTTAACTCTTTGGCAACATTTAAGGTCATATGACGGAGGGGACCTACAGCTTTACGTGGGATCCCAACTACGGGTTGCTACTTAATCTGGACACAGAAGACGACCTCCCATCCAACTACATCTCAGACCCAATTTCGCTTACTTAACTTCGCTAATTGACGGGAAGCGATGTTACGACAATGGCCACGACGTAGCCCTTAAAAGGAAGTAAAGTAGAAGTAAAGGTATTTTGTAGGTTGAAGAGCATTGTTATCCTCTTATTACATTCAACATCGACACCAAAATTGAAATTTCTGAATCGGAAACTAAGCCTCAACCCTCCATGGATGGAATCTTGTGTTGGCTTATGTTTGTTTGAAACCTTAACATTTCTAAGTCGCCGTTCAAAGAGGGTTACTGAAATTAGGATATTCATAATTTCTCATATATTTTACCCGACATCACATCGCAAAAACCCTGTAGAAAAGTCGTATAGTTATATGGTACTTTCCATATATACATGTTACGCGTAATCGGCGAATTGTGTATTTCATGAAATAAGTAAAATATTGCTTATTTCATGAAGCAGTCCATTTGCCAAATTCATGAAATAAGCAGTTATTGCTTATTTCATGAAATTGGCAGAGCGAAATTGTGTATTTCATGAAATAAATAATAACTGCTTATTTCATGAATTTGGCAAATGGACTGCCAATTTCATGAAATGAGCAATATGTCGCTTATTTCATGAAATACGCCGTGTCACGGATTATGTGTAACACATTCATACCAAAAAAAAACTTATTTCCCAAGGATTTGGGGTGAGAAGGCAGAAACAACTGGGATGTAAAGTAGAGAAGGTAGTCAAAATGAGAAAAGGCAGAAAGTAAGGCGTACCCGTCCATTCACACAGGCGTCCTGGTGGACCAGAGCCCCCAACCCCACCCCACCCCACCCATGGCAAATTTCTACACTTGCGGCGCTTCATACGTCATGCGTGGCGGTGCTTACAGGCCTTATCAAAAATAAAAGAGCCTCAAACTTGTATACTTTTAACCAACCCCTTTCATTACAACCGACTTGCAGACTGCAGCCACTTCTCGTACACCATCCAGATCAAATCTACGCTTACTCATGCAATCATTCACCATGTCCATCCATCTTCTTGGCCTTCCTCTCCTTCTACCTTCGCAAACACTCCTTCCTATACTCTCTTTTCGCAACTCTCTCATCTTCCATTATTTCAACATGTCCGAACCACGTTAACACACTTTCCTCAATTTTCACTTTTACCGACTTCTGACCACTACATCTTTCCAAGACCACACGATTTCTTTGTCTATCAATCCGACGCACGCCACACGTACTGTACTTCTCAGGTTATCCATCTCAACCGCTGTTACACTTGACTGCTCCCTTTCATGCCATATCAACGTTTTACACCTATACAAAAGTGTCTGTACTAACGTACTTCATATGAACATTTCACATCATCTCTATCAGTCTCCGCTTTCTTAAAACCGCTTTCAGCGAACCCACCACTACTTTTCGTCCTTGCTTCACTCTACAGCAGTTAACTTCATCCGTAACTTGTACCTCTTTTGTTAAGTAAACATCCAAGATACTTGAAAGACTACCACCTAGTGTTTCACCATCACATGACAGTCCGAATTTCCCTCTCTTCACAATAAATAACTTGCTTTTACCCACTTTCACTTTCAACAATCTTCTCTCTCTCACCGCCACAGAACTCAACAACCTTTTGTATATTACACTCATGTTGGGCAAATAACACGGCATCATCCGTATATAACAGATTCGACAGGCCCCACTTTTTCCTATCACATACCAAATTCAATGCTTTTTCTAACAGTCGCACTTTCACCTCTCTCATTGATCTATCCATAAACAGATTGAGCAGTCACGGAGACATTACACATCCTTGGCTTCTATCAAACCAATCACTCAGTTCTTCATTTACTCTCACACGTGCACTAGTTCCATCATATAAACACTTCACTGCATTCATGAGTCTACCCCCTCAAGACCTGCTACAGTGCTTCTATATTCATCATCATACACTTTCTTAAAAGCCAAAAAAGTCAAGTATACCTTTCAATCCCTTTCACATGCTTTCTCAATCCCTTTTCTTACTACAAACACTTGATCTACACAACCTCTTCACCTCGGAACCTCCTTGCTCATCACTCACCAAGTATTCTGTAATACCACGAACTCTTTCTACCACTCCTACCATACAACTTCCCACTTCACTCAACAGACTTATACACCTCTGTAATTCTTACATTCACTCATTTCACCTTTCATTTTGTACAGTTGAACAATTATTGCTTTCTTCCAGTTGTCAGGCACATCCTCATTCATCCATGCACACTGACATACACTACAACCACTCCAACCCTTTCAGTCCCCCACACCTAATAAATTTCCCCATGTATTCCATCTGCATCTGCTGTTTTTCCAGCCGACTTGCACCGCCAAATCCCACCACATTTATATTTACACTCCTCCTATTTCTTCCACCCATCAAACCCTCGAAATATTTCTTTCATCTATTCCATAGATCCGCATCCGCTGTGAACATTCTTCCTTTCATCCCTTACTCTCAAACTTACTTGTTTTATTCCCACACTTCCTTTCAGAACAACTTTCCATTCTCTACATAATTTTCGTTCATCCTCCTTCCAAACTCATTAATTACCGTTTCTTCTGCCACACCAGTCTCTTCACACTAATATACCTAATATAACATTCATTCATTCAATATTAAGGACTAAAAATGTTAACTTACGGTGTCAGTACCAGCCAAAAGAGCATCGCAAACAATAGTCAATATGTCTTTTTTACTTAGGTTGCTGCGAAAGATGAAATGTTCCAACGTGGTTAATTGACCGGTATTATCGCCAACTCCATTTTCATTAAACTTGTCTCGAATCTCTTTTTCCCTTTTTTCAACGTATTTTCGAGCAATTCTGGGAGAAAAAAAAATCAGTGATGGAGACTTTAATTATCTTTGCATTAAAAACAAAGAAATTTTCGTGCAGTTTCCTAAATGACATTGAATCCTAGCATGGAACAAAATGGGTGACATGGAAATTTAAAATTTAAACCTAAGAAACAAAAATATATGTACGTTACTCTTATCAATCCAGGAGTAATAATCAGTTGGGAGAGCCAGAAACTGACACATCGCTCAAGCCAACTAATGTGGCCTATTGCTCTAACTTTTGTATTATTACCAGCGTCATCGGGGCTCGAACCCCCGACTTCAGTGTGTTTACTTCGCTTATAGGGAAGCGGTATTACCCAGTTAGCTATGGTAAATATCCAGAAGTATCTCGGTCCTTAAAACTTTCATCTAAACATGGTCACTGTTTTTCTTTCGTAAAAGAACAATTAAAATCTTGAATTTATAACTGAAAATTGGTAGTTATAACAGCGAGTGAAGCCGTTACGATAACATACTCGTAAATTGTGTCTTGACTTCGAGTTAATTGGTTGTAGAGAGGCGTATTAAACCATTTCCAGAAAGGAAGACCATTGTCAGTGGTCAGAATGGATTTTGTTGATGCGTCCGCCGCCCACATAAGCTGAGATGCTTCACTGTCTAACGGATTGTTCGGATCGAGAGAGTTGAATCTAAAGTCGACGGTGGTCTGCATCGTTACTGAGGAAATAAACCAATTTGGCTCTGGGAAAATATTCTATTCATGTTCTAATTGTCAGAAAATGCTATTTCAAATATTACTGCACTGTTAAATAATCACAATCATATTCAAGCATATATATATATATATATATATATATATATATATATATATATATATATATATAATGCAAACTTACAAGGAAAAAGGAAAGTTATTCCAAGGCCTTTCGTATATTCAGAAGTACACCTCGTCAGGGAATGGAGGGAGAAGGAGAGATGACAAAAACATATATAAATATGGTAGTGATGTATTGACGTTAAGAAACTGCTAAGAAAGCCCATTATAGTTATTTTTTAATCGCTCTTAATTTCCTGTTAAACATTTTATTAACATCCTCCAATGGGTCTCTGTTTAGAGGTTTGTACGTATCGCGGTCACTCAAAGTATTCATCTTTTTTATGTACTTTTTGTCCATGACGACGATCGAATTAGATTTGTCCGCTTTAGTAATATGAAATGAATAGTTATTTTTAAGCGTTTTTAGGGCATATATATGCGTGTAGAACAGCAAATCATTCTTATGCATTGTTTAACTATATAGGTACAGGGTGTCCGAGAATTATCTGTACAATTTTTGGCTGTTATTAAAGTCAACCATGAAGTGTAGAAATTTCAGTGTTGTCCCATTTTACAGAGAATCTCTAAGTTTTTTCTGATACCAAGTTTTGACAAGTTTTTTAGAAATTCCAGTGTGTCCGAACATTATCTGTACAATTTCATCTTTTAATAAAATTCTTGATAACACACGTAAAATTCTTAAACAAGATTATTTAGAATCTGTATTTTCAAAAGTTTCTTTTATTAAAGTAACGTTGTTACAAACATTCGATATGTGCACCATTAGTGATTCGCAAAACATCCAATCGATACTCCAAATGTTGCCATGTACGCTGCAGCATATCCACATCAATTCGCTCAATAGCAGCTGTGATTCTTGCTTTTAAATCATCAATGTCTGTCACCCGCGTACATTTCTAAAAAACTTGTCAAAACGTGGTATCAGAAAAACCTTAATGAGATTCTCTGTAAAATGGGACAACACTGGAATTTCTACACTTCATGGTTGACTTTTAATAACAGCCAAACATTGTACAGATAATTCTCGGACACCCGGTATATAGATGTAATCATAGTATCAAGTGGGTCCGTGGGGTAGTTCTAAAGTTCTCGTTAAAAGCAGATATATAATCGAAAGAAATATTTTAGAATGTGCATTTATCCATTTTAAAAATAATTTCAATAACAGTGCGGGAAGGTATAAAATTGACAATATCCTGTTAAAATACCGTTTGCTTCTAACTCTTGTTAATCATGTGCTAATCTTTTTATTTTTCTGTCCCGCTGTACATAGGTATATATTTTTGTCATCTCACCTTCTCCCTTCATTCCCTGACGAGGTGTACTTCTGAATACACGAAACGTCTTGGAATCATTTTTCTTTTTCCTTGTGGGTTTACATCATTCATTCATTTCACGTGTTAATTGTGAAATTCATCCCATATATATATTATATATATATATATATATATATATGAAAATTATTTCACGAAGGTAACACGTGAAAAATATTTATGATGAATAAACCACGAAGGAAACACACAAAATGGTGCTCAAGCGCTTTCGTCTAATGACATCCTCAGGAACACTGAGGATGTCATTAGACGAAAGCGCTTGAGCACCATTTTGTGTTTCTTTTCCTTCGTGGTTTTATTCATCATATTATATATATATATATATTATCTATATATATATATATATATATATATATATATATATATATGCAGGAAGGAGGGGCCAAGAGCAAATGTCCGCAAAGCGCCCCTCCCATAGAAGAAGAACCAAAATCAAGGTCCGGGGTTTTCGAGATGCCTAGACACACTGCGTTTGAAAGATGGGAGGTCATAGATAGGGGAAAGATGGATTGCGGAAAATTGTTCCAGAGTTGACCGGTTGAGTAGATGAAAGACTGAAAATACCGATTAAACCTTGCATTAGATAGTTGGACAAAAAAGGAACAAAAAAGTGTAGAAAGTCTGGTACTGCGTGCTCTTCTTAAAAGAGGAAGCATACAGTTATAGAGTTTAGAAGAGCAATGTCCGTTATGATAGCGATAGCAAAGAGAGAGAGAGTGAGGCAACATTGCTGCGGAGAGAGAGAGAGAGAGAGAGAGAGAGAGAGAGAGAGAGAGAGAGAGAGAGAGAGAGAGAGAATACAATCAGTAAGAGGAGGGGAATTGATATACATACATAACATACTGGACAGGATTTTTTATAACGATTGTACATACATTCCAGGAACACCTTCTTGAGTAACGAAAGAAAATCTTCAGTTTCATTCCCAGAATTACTTTTATTTTCATCAACTGAACGAAATCTGTACAAATCTGAAATTTTAAAAAAAATATCCTTAAATTAATTTTAAAGATTTACATTTGGGATGGACAATTGCGGAAATAAATTCGCCAAAAAAACAGGAATATGGACCCAAAAATTATTAATTTCCAATTATTTCTAATATATATATATATATATATATATATATATATATATATATTTTTTTGTATTGGGGCGTTTACCGGCATTTCCCGCTATACGTTAGCGGATATCATGGCGAGGCGGAATATGAGAAAGAGAAACGGAGACGGGGGAAAGGCACTAGAAGTGGGAGGACAGCGGACGACGGGTGAGAAGTCACCTAAAGCTCAGATAGGATGCGAGATTGGGAGAGGAAGAGGAAAAGACGGTCAAGCGAGAAGAGGGAAGGCGCGACGACGTACTGACGCCAGGGTGGGGCATTCCACAAGGATGTGAGAGATGGTGACGGGCGACTGGCAGGAGGCGCAACGAGGGGCCTCCTGCCGGAACATAAGGTAGCCGTGCGTGAGGCGCGTATGGCCGATGCGAAGCCGCGCAAGGACGACCTCTTTGTGTCGGGAGCGGTGAAAAGAGGACGCCCAATATGACAGGCGGGAGCGTATGGACCAGAGTTTATTTCCGGTGGCATCGTCCCAGGACTGTTGCCATATGCGATCGTAGAAGGAACGAAAGACCTGCACATAGTCAGAGAAGGGGAGCGGGCGGGGTAGGGGAGGCATCGAGGCGGCGGACCGGGCTGTGCGGTCAGCCGCCTCATTACCGGAAACACCAACATGGGCAGGAACCCAGCAGAAGGCGACCCGGATCCGGTGAACGGTGTGCAGGACATGGTACTCCTGTTGAATAAGGCGTACGAGGGGGTCCGGGGAATCATAGCGCTCGAGCGCTTGAAGGGCGCTCAGCGAGTCCGAGAAAATGGTACAGGAAGACCGCGAAAAACCCGATACCAGACGGAGGGCTTCCAGAAGGGCAAAGAGCTCCGCGGAAAAGATGGAGGCCTGAACCGGCAGGGGGATACCCCGGGAGGTAGGTGACAGCGACGGAGAGAAGACGGCGGCCGCGACACCTGCAGGGGAGCACGAGCCGTCGGTGTAGACGGGAACGTCGTCCGAGTGTACGGGAAGATGGGCCAGAAAAGAAGACCGGAGGACGGTAGGAGGAGACTCCTTACGCAGGCCACGAAGCGCCTGGCAGCGGCAGATAGGGGTGGTCAGCCAGGGGGGCGACAGATCAAGGGAGAACGACAGAATAGAGGGTGGGGGGATCCCCAGGGATGAAAAGATCTCGGCCAGAGAGGCAGCGAAATGCCACGTGTCAGGCCGGGGTAGCGCCTGGGAGATCGCGGAGAAGAGTAGGGACATCGAGAGGCGGCAGATGCGAAGGTAACACTTCGCCATGAGAAGGCCCCGGCGAAGGGACAGGGGGGGTGTCCGCAGTCCACCTGAAGACTAGCGACAGGGGACGTGCGGAAGGCACCCGACGCCAGGCGAAGGCCACGGTGGAGAAGAGGATCCAGCATACGGAGTGCCGGAGAGGAGGCGGAGCTGTAGACCACACAGCCGTAGTCGATGCGGGATTGTACCAGGGAGGTGTACAGGCGCAGCAGAGTACGCCTGTCCGCCCCCTAGGTCATGTGGGACAGGTGACTCAAAAGGGAGAGGGTGCGGCGAGATGATTGCCGCAACCGCCTAAGGTGTGGAACCCAACCGAAAAATTCGTCGAGGGTCATACCCAGGAATCGAACGGATGGGACGAGGGGAAGAGGAGTGCCGGCAAGGGTAAGGGCGAAGGTATGCGACAGACGGAGGCGCCGAGGACGGAAAAGCATACTGGAAGACAGAGGGTGAGAAAGCATAGCCAACCGAGGACGCCCAGCGAACCACCGCGTTGATGGCTAGCTGGAGTCGACGTTCGGCCAAAGACGGGAGGCGGCCAGAGCAATAGATAGCCAGGTCATCGGCATAGAGGGAGCTACAAACGGAAGTAGGCAGGACCGTAGCGACTGTGTTCATCACTAGTGAGAAACACAGGACGCTAAGGACACTACCCTGAGGGACACCCTCCTCCAACGGAAAGCGGTCAGAGAGGGTAGAACCGATGCGGACGCGGAAAGAACGGGCGGACAAGAAGTTATAAATAAAGGAGGGGAGAAAGCCTACGAAACCCAGGGAGCGTAAGCAGTCAAAGACCGCGCTCCGCCGGGTAGTATCGTAGGCTTTCTGGAGGTCGAAAAAGACGGCGAGTACAAAGTAACGCCGGGAGAAAGCCTCCTGCACGTCGTGGCTAAGGAGGAGGGGGTCGGTGGTAGACCGGAAGCGCCGGAAACCAGCCTGGGTAGCAGGGTATTGGTCACTCGCCTCCAGGGTAAGGGACAGCCGCGAGGCGACCATCGCCTCCATAACCTTGCAGGCGCAGCATGTCAGGGAAATGGGGCGATAGTTCGACGGGAGTGAGGGGTCTTTATCGGGCTTCGGGATGGGACGACGATGGACTCACGCCACCGGTCCGGGAATGAACCCTCCAACCAAATCCGGTTATAGAGGTCCAGTAAAAAGCTGAGAGCAGAGGGGTGGAGGTGCCGTAACAAGTCATAGGGGATATTATCGGGGCCGGGGGCGGAGGGCCTCCCGAAGCTCCGTCATGCGGAAGAGGTGATTATAGGGGTCATCCCTATGAGGTGGAAAATCCGGTGGGTCGCGGCGGGAGTTGGGGAATCGGAACTGGAGATGGCTGCGAAGTGCGCCGCGAGTGCGTTCGCGACGGCCTCCGGATCGGATACGAACTCGTCGTCCCCGACCCGAAGCACCGGGGGTCGAGGGGGGACACGGGTCCCCTCAAAACTACGCACCTTGCGCCAAACAGTCGAGGGGGCAGTCGAGGAGGAGATCCCGGACACGTAACTCCGCCAGGAGGTACGCCGGGCTAGTTTCAGGACCCGACGGGCCACTGCCTTCAGGCGCTGAAACGCTATCTTGTGCTCCAGCTGGCGGGTCCGGTAGAAGCGACGGCCGGCACGGCGCCGCTCCTGAACGGCATGGGAGCACTCTGGGGTCCACCACGGGACGCTGCGCGGCCTGGGGGAGCCAGAGGTACGGGGGATGCAACTGGCGGCAGCCGAGAGGATCTTACTCTCGAGGAAGGCGAGGGCCTCACTAACGGAGGGAAAGGCAGGAATTGATGGCGAGATCGCCGTGCACCTCGCGTATGAGGCCCAGTCTGCTCGGGCGAACAGCCAGCGCGGGCGGACAGAGGTGGGGGGGAGGAGACTGGTCGGAGTAAGACACACTGGGAAATGGTCACTGCCGGAAGAATTCAGCAGGACCTCCCAGGTGAACTCCGTCACGATATCGAGGGAAACCAGGGAAAGATCAATACAGGTGAAACTGTCATGGGCCGAATGGAGGCAGGTTGGGGAGCCATCGTTCAGAAAGGTGAACTCTAGCTCGTCCATAAGGGAGAGAAGGGTCCCGGAGAGAAAGGTGGAGCAAACGTCCCCCCAGGCCGGGTCCCGACTGTTGAAGTCCCCGAGAAGCAGGAAAGGGCGGGGAAGCTGCAGAATTAGGTCACGGAGAGAATCGGGTGGAGGGCGTACGTTAGGGGAGAGGTAAAGAGAGCAGACCGTGAGCTGACGCCACAAAGAAAGGCGCACGGCCACAGCTTGCACGACAGTACGGAGCGGGAGGGGGCGGAAAGGGACGGAGCGGTGCACGAAGACCGCGGAGCCCCCCTACCCGCCCCATCGAGAGGCGGGGAAGGAGCCCGCAGTAGCCGGACACTCGAGGGAGGGAACGGGAGCCCAGTATCGTCTCCTGAAGGCAGAAACACGCCGGACACCTGGAGGCCAGGAGAGAAGAGAGACTCTCGAGGCCTACCAGGAGCCCGCGGATGTTCCACTGCAGGAGCGAAGTATATGGAGGGGTAGGAAAGTCTGCGAAACGGATGGTTATTGGGTGGGTTGGCCGATCGGGCGGCCCGAGATTAACAAGGGGACTGGAAAGCCCCGGGGCCCAACGGGGGACGCCGAACGTGGGCGAAGGCGAGGGTCACCCCGACGGGGGGGGGGCGATGTGGAAACTGACGCCGGCAAATCCTCCTGAAGAGGAGTCACCCGGACGCCCGGGGGAGAGCGATGCAGAGAAGGGGATGTGAGGGGTATCCAGAAGGCCCCTCCCTTCACCGGAGGTGCAGGGGAGGCTGGACTACAAGGGGGAGTGGAAAAGGATACCTCACCCGGATGCATAGGCAGGTCAAGGAGAGAGGTGGGGTAGGTCACGCGCGGGGGCGTGCTCATCCCACCCACGCCGACCAGGCGGGCGAGTTCCCCCTCCAGTGGGTTCATCGACCGAACCGGTGAGGGATGTATCTCCGCCCCCACCACGAGGGTCGTCGGGGACCCCAGGGGGGAGCGTCCATAACGGTTGCGCAGCGGGGACGGTGAGGACACCGGGATGGTAGGGCGAAGGGGGCGTTTGTGTCTGGGAGAGGAAGGTGATGCGAGGCCTATGGCCTCGAACCTTTCGGGGTCACTATTGGCGCGGCGCTTGCGGCCCGTTCCCCTCCGTCGTGCGGCCCGTTCCCCTCCGTCGTGCGGCCCGCATGGGCGACGGCGGGTCACGGTCCGGAATGGGGGTGGCCGAAAGCGCCGGTGGAGAGGGCGTAGAAGGGGCAGGGGGGTTGCCGACGAAGCATCGGCGTTCGCGGAGGGAGCACGTGGGGACGCGCTGGTAGTACAGGGAGCCGCGGCGGGAGTCCGCTGGGCGGCAGAGGATAGACAGGGAGTAGCGGACACGGTGGGTGGAGGCGCGTCGGGAACCGCCGGTGAGGACGGGGTCTGGGCCGGCGGCGGCCGGGGACGGAGAGCCTCGGCGTACGAGGTACCACGCCGGGCCTCGCGGCCACGCAACCGGTCCCGCGCCTCCCGAGCGCTGAGAAATTCTGATGAACAGAGGGCCCGAACCTCCCTCTCAAAGAGGAAGGACGGGCAAGAGCGGGATGAAGCAGGGTGCGGTCCATGACAGTTGGTGCAGGAAGGCGGAGCAGTACAGGGCAAGGGGTGGAGAGGGCCGCCGCAGCGGACACACAACGGGGCCGGCTGACGGCAGGAACTGCTCACGTGGCCAAACCTATTGCACTGAAAACAGCGCGTAGGATCTGGCACGTATGGCCGAACCGAGAATTCGCATGCTCGTCTCTCACCAAAGCCCCAAAATACCGAAACGGGGGGCACCAGTGAGTCAAAAGTAAGAAGGCGAGGAGAAGGGACGGATGGGGATCGCGATCTGTCGGGAAAACGGTATATTCTCACCACACCCTGGGAGGCGAGGTCAGTCTGGAGGTCCTCCACCGGGATGGGTAGAAGACGAGCAGCGTAGATTGTGCCCTGGCACTGATTGAGGCGGGGGGGTGGGGAGTCACCGTGATCCCGCAGCCCAGGACATCGGGGATAGCGAGCAGAGAGGAGGTTTCGGCAGAGGAACGCGACCTTATCAAAATGGAGCCATCCCTCTGAGGCCGAAGGTCAAAACGCGCCGTCCCCGTCTTCCCATGGATCGCTCGAAAGAGGCGTTCGTGGTTAGTGGGGAGGGGCTTGGAGGAGGAGGGGCGGAGGACGAGGAACTTGTCCATCGTCCTAAGGCCGAGTGAAGCCGTCTGGCCAAACACCACCGGAACTTCGAGGGGGCGGGAAGACGAGAAAGGCGGACGGCGACGTCGGGTCCCACGTCCCCCAGGGGCCGAGGGGGCCGGGGGCGATGAGGCCCGACCGGAGTGGGAGGCGACCGGGGCCGCGTGCCTCCCACCTGAGGGCGAAAAAGCAGGTGGGTCCCTATCGGGACTTGGAATATGGGGGGATCCAGGGGTCGGGGGGTCCACTGCAGGTCCATCCGCTACTGGCGGGGGTCGGGCAGCGGCGCCACGAGCCTGGGGAAGAGAGGGAGAGGTGGTGTCGGCAAGAAGAGCAGACGGGGTGGGCGAGGGCTGCCGACTGCCCTTACCAGACCCACGGTCCAAAGAGGTAGTCAGAGGGAGGTCATATGCACAAGCCGGGTCGTCAACGAGGTCCTTTAGATTTGTAAATGTTTCCATACAAAAAATTTTATTGTTGTTTCGCGCCCGGGGCAGCGGGGAACCGATTACCCGGGGCCCAAGGGGACCAAGCGCACGCCGGCGGGGGATGGGTGCCTCGTCCCATGCGGGTACCCCCGTTTCAAAAGGGGCCCTTCCAGCATCGAGAGTTCTCCCCCGCCGGCAGCAAAGACCAAGGCCCCCCAGGGTCCCAGGCCCGGGCACCCTACCAGCCAACTTAGTCCGGCCCCGACCATGGGAGCGAGACCCCCAGCGACCAGCCCCGGCAGCCCACGGGGCGCGCGAAGTGAAAAGAGAAAGCAGGAAAAAAAAAAAGAGGGGGCAAAGAAGAGGGAAAGAGGGGGCTGTAGGATAGCAGGGTATGTTAAAAGTCTACTTCGCAACCGGGCGGGGGACCCGGCAGGGCCCCCAGCCGCGGCTGACCCCCCTCGCCACATGGAGGCAGGAGCCCGCGGGCGATCCACCCCAGAAAGACCGCCCGCGGGGAGGGGGATATATATATATATATATATATATATATATGTGCGCCCTCCCGGCCCTAGCACCCAAGGATGATGGGGCTCGACCCTGCAGTCCTTGTCATCCTTGGTCTTTTTCCACTTCGACTGTCCCCTCCACCCTTTCTTTTTCCTCTGTCTTTCCTCCCACTTTTTCTTTGTTTTTCCGCTGAGATATGCCCTTTAAATAGAGGCGAATCGGTTCTTCCTGAACTAAAAAAAAAAAAAAAATATATATATATATATATATATATATATTTGATAATGTTGGGAGTTATCTTTAATTTTTCGGCGATTTCCACAACTGTACATGTAATTGAGATACTAAATAACATGCACGCAAGAGATATCATTTACACATTGCACTACTGATGAACCAGTTCTTATACGAAATGGGTTGCACGACAGCCTTATTTGAGTGGATGGATGGGAATCGTGCTTGGGTAATGGCCGGTTTAAACACGCTTCATTGGTTCTTACGAGAACTTTTTCCTCTCTTATATATACGACCACAAGCCCACAGCTGGAAACATGTCATAGTAATACGTTAATAGAGTTATTCACTTCCTATCAAAACTAATTCTTAAAAATGCTTTCCAGATGTCAGAAATTTATAAACAAATTTTAAATACTATCACCCTTCTCGAGATACAGAGATGCCCCACCTCCACACAGTCCCCAATTCGCCGCAGTCAAACAGCTGCCATTGAAACTGTAGTCAGAATATAATTCACTTTATTGTCACAACTCTTCTTATATAGCCTACATTCTTTTCTACTACATGGACGTTTTGTTTTTTTTGTTTTTTACCACTGAAAGATGCTCCGCTTTAAACCAGAGTCCTTTACACATTCATCAGCGACAATTGGGGTTTGAAAATGTAACGATTGTATTAATCGCCATTCAACAACAACGTTTTCAAGTTTTTCAAACCGCGATTTTTGCTGATTAATAGGTAAATGGCTACGATTGGTTTTGAGCGGGGTACGATTCAGCGATGAAAAACGGCAACAAACGGCCGAGATACTCGTATATAGGCTTATGGAATAAAACATTAAATAATCTTAACCTCGTTAACAACAGGAAGATGAGTTCTAACGCACTGCAAGCGAGTCATCACTTTTTGAGCTTCCCGACGAAGCCTCCACCATTCCTCTCCATTCCTTTAAAAAAAAGTAACATTTCGGTTTATAGAAGTTCTTCAACGCTTTCACATTTCTTTGTAAACAAACGTTATGGCCTGCAGTAACCTCCTTTTTAGTGAAAAATAGAAATGCATATCTAATGAGACGCACCCTTTGTTATTATTCATTCATTCTTATATATATGTGCGTGCGTGCGCAGGCAACAGGGTATAAGTGAAGTCGTGCGTGTGATAATTCACAGCTGTAATGCGTAATGGGGTAATTTTTTTCTAAGGTAACATTTTTGCTACCTGAAACATCAGAAAATTTGTGTACAAAATTCTAGAAACATTTTTATTGTCGGACCCTGACCATGATTGGGTTAGGTTAGGTAAGGTTAAGTTAGGTTAGAATAGATTAGCGAGTATCTCACTATTTAAAGACTTACAAAAAAAACCTTTCGAACCCTCATTTGCGTTCGAAACACTTATCACACCCTTTACGGTTCGATGGCACTAAGGTTAGATGAAATTAGGTTTGGTTAATTAGTTTTTGAGGTGCATGGGTTTAAAAAAGTTGGTACTTCGTTTATGCGGAGATGCGCACAGTGTGTATGAGTGTAAGTATGCGAGTGCGCGCGTGCGTAAATTTTAAGTTGCGAAATTATATATTTATTGACAGAGGAATGAAGGTACGCTTTTTATTTTTAGGTTTTTGCCAAAAATCTTTTAACCATAACATTTTATGGTATCAGATGAGTATCTGCTTGAACTGGAAACTCTCACACTTCGATATCATTAAAAAAATAAAATAAACGAAACCTTTGTTACATTAATGATATGCAGAATGAAATTAAAAATCATTCAACTCACGTTGGAATAAGTCCTCCACACGTGTACATTTGTGGCCTGTCCAACCTGTACTTCTGCAACGCCATGTGCGATCTCCTGAAGGGATACTGTCCATCATTAGCGAATACTTCCCCAATGTCCTTCGGGTCAAACACGTACAAAAGGTCGACACCCTTCAATATACGTTCTCTGACCAGAGGACCGTACTCCAAGTACTTCAGAAGGCCATTTCGATGGAGTCTTTTGAAAGAGTACTTGCCTGGTGGTAAAAACACTACCAATTAGAAAGTATTCATTTTTTGTTGAAAGAATTACTGTTCTAAATATTAATAATTAATATAAATTTGAGAGGTACAACTGTAAAACTAGTAACATAGGAACAGCAACTAAGAGTAAACAATGTTTAAACAAATAAGTAATAATAATTATACTTGATTTCACAAAATTCTCTTAACGGAATTGAAAATAAACTAAGCCTAATTAAATTATAGAGAGGACTGCCAAAAGTAAATAGACACCACGATGAGTGTCCTCAAGAACAAATGGCAATGTTTATTAATGGAATGCCAGAACGTGTGTCAGCTTTACATAACGCAAAGCGGAAACCAACACGATTCGAAATATATTTATCTAATAAATCTATTATTATTTATTGGCATTTATTATCAAATCAAAATTTATGGAAAAACCGAAGGTATCTGTTTACTTTTGTCAACCCCTTGTGTGTGTGTGTGTGTGTGTGTGTGTGTGTGTGTGTTCTTCAGAAGCTGTATATCAGCAGTACATGAAAATTAGTTTTGTCGCATCTAACAGACAATGAAAATTATATCAACTCCGCCATGTGTGAACTGGGTAGCTTTCACCTCCGCCAGAATTCACCCTTAAATACTTCCTCTATCATATTATTATTATTAGTAGTAGTATAGGGAGGAAAAATCGTAGCCAATACACAACAGTTTCCTTTGTTCTTACTATAATGCTCAGGCAATGTGTGTATATCAACCAATTCTATGTGCCTGCAGCAGCTATGCGGGAGATCAATGGTGTCAAACTTTTATTTACATAAACGAAGGGTCCTGATCTGGTGTCATGGGAAAGGAGTGGTCACACACAGGACTTATTAAAAACGAATTAATTAATACGTAAATTTACAGATTTTATTACTGTTACTGGAGTTTTATTGCACCCATATTTGTTTTGCTAAAGTATTATGTAGCCTACTGTTACCATTTGCTCAAATTATAATTAAAAGTTTCTTTTGGGGTTTTCCCAAATTTTCCCCATTACAAGACGTACCAGTCCGTATAAATCTAAAACATTAGTGAATCTTCAAAATTAGATGAAAGTCCAAGCTGAATGAAATTTCTGAGGGCTGTATGTTCAGCACTTCTGTAGTACAACCCGAATGTAGGCCTACCTTACGCAACATGAACTTTTAAACCGTCCATTTGGCCACAATAGAAAGCCTGTAAAACTAGTTGCCAGATTGTTTATTATGCAACGGCATAGCAAACTGGTTGTGCATTTTGTGATAGAAACCCGAAACTTGTCACTTGCAGAGGAGCCTGTGGTGAGCATATTCAGATATGGGACCACTTGATTTTGAACTATTTTGCATCCGTGAAATTGTTTCAAAATATGACCGAAAAATCACATTGATCCACTTTTTTTTTTTTTAAATTAGTACTTATCTACTGCGGTCTCAGTTCGCTTTTGTCTAACGGTAACAGTACATTTTCAAATGCATTCCACCCATTTAAGACCTTAGCTGGTACATTTTGAGAGATTCCTGGATAGAGGTCGTCTTGAACCCTAACCTAACAGCATCGTTTCTAGCATAGACCTATACGAGTCTTAGACAGGGCTGCCAATGAGATTTTGAGGAAATCCCCAGATCAGACTCTCAAAAAGCCCCAGAATCAAATAAAAAAAACCCAGATACATATAAAAATTGAAAAAAAAAAAATTATAAATAGTAAAATAAATTATTTGCTTACCCCTATTAATTGGAATAATTACAAGTCGTCCTCTTCACTAATTCCTCCTGAAAGAGTACTTAATTCCTTGTTCTCTTTGTGATTTCATTCTGTCTACTGTCTAGGTATCTTTTATTGACTGCACCCTCTTCCAAATCTCTGATTAATTCTTTGTCCAGTTCCCACGTTGTGCATGCCATATTATTTCTAGTAATAGATTGTTTGGCTAGTAACTTATCTCTGACAGTCTCAGATTTCAATGAATTTGTGTTTCTGTTTTTTACACAATTCATTTGGGAAAATATCCGTTCAACACATGCAGATGAATGCGGCAAAATTGTTAGATTTGTCATGAACTCGGACAACATTGAATATTTTGATTTATCAAGACCACCCTTTATGGTCTTTAACTTATGCCAGTATCCTGAAATGTTTTCTGTAGAAATGGGCAATTTATCTGCTGAAAGACGAAAACTCCTCCATTCATCATCAAGGTCATTCAGTTTTGATTCCGGCATAATCGATGGAAAATGAACAGCTAATGGAATAATTGACGTTGGAGATGTGCTGGGATCATGGGCAATCTTTTGTTCTAATACATTTAACTTAGCAATAACTCCATCATCATTGAGAGGAAATCGTTTTCTTATTTGCATGCAGAGTTCCACTAGGAACATATACCATACATGTTTCAAACATGTTTGGAACGTATTCTTTTAATGACTTTTTAGGCAATAGTTTAAATTGTAAAATATATACTATTAACATGGAAATATGCCATTTTAAATATTTAAATGAGCTATTTTAAGTTGTTTACACATTTAGGATATAAACCCCCCAGATTTCTAACTATTTTCAAAATAAAAACCCAGCAACCCAGATAGATTGTGAAACCCCCAGATCTGGGGGCATCCCCCCAGCATTGGCAGCCCTGAATTACGAGATAGACTGGACACCGTTATTTAAACAGCTGTTCGATGGGCAGATTTTGCAGACACCTCGTAAAGTCGATAAAACTCAACATTAACTGGTTCTATGGGAAAAAAATCGTGGAACGATACATTTTTTAGATATTTTCACGCAAAATTAAATTGTAATTGTTTCCGAGTGGAACGTGTGCATTTTTTAATGTATTGTTCGTATATTAATACACCAACTTTGGAAAAAAGTTTAAATATCTCTAAATATGTAAAAAAAAATTGAAAATCTATTGAACTTAATGACGACAGTTGCCAAATACTGCTAATTAGAGGCTCTCTATATCACGTCTCTACTGTAATGAATTGCCACACACCTCAGTTTGGTACAATAATTAAAAATACCGTTTAACTTTCTATCGTAAACATTTAGTAAACTACAATTTAAGCGTGAAACAGTAATAACATAATAGTAATGATAAATGTTTTAAATTTAAACATTATTTACATTGTAAATATAACTGTTTTTAAGGCTGAATAGCAGATCTATTCCATATACGTCTGTGGTTCCTGGACTGTTCAGGATAATTCGGGAGGTCTGAATTGAATAACCCTTATTGATAAAATAAATACATTACTTTTACAATTTACAATGACAAACAATTGTGAAAGTGGACTATTTATTTTATTTAATTTGGTCCTCAAGCTTTAGGCTTTACTGGGATCTTAATTAAAAATAAAACTTATTGTTAACACAAATCATAAATAAGTAGGGATAATCTCTAGGAGCGCTCCATTTTTCAATATTAAACATACACTCATAAAACATATACCATTTGAAAGCTCACATTTTTCCGAGTCTAAAAATGTAGTAATCCAAAAGTATCAATAGCAAATAAAAAGTAACTAGATTTAATTAATTGTTTGATGCGTGACGTCATTAACTACATTATAAAGGTTGGCTGTTATAAATCTTCAGTCTGTGTTGTAAGATGGTATTTTTGGTAATTGTTACGCTAACCTAACCTAACATGAATGTTATTACATCATCATTTGTATAATTTAGGTCTCGGGGGTACGGGGGCTCTGCCCCCGTAAAGATCACGCATCACAAATTGATCGGTATAGAGTTTTATATTTAAACCTAGTTACTTTTTATTTGCTATTGATACTTTTGGATTACTACATTTTTAGACTCAAAGATGTGAGCTTTCAAATGGTATATGTTTTATGAGTGTATATTTAATATTGAAAAATGGAGCGCTGCTAGAGATTTACCATAAGTAGTATTAATTCAGGTATGTATTAATCTTAAATTATTATTATGGATATAAAACAAATACAGTCATTATTGAAGGTATGATTAATTGCACAGGCCTGCGAATGAGAACTTTGTAAAAGTTGTTTTCTTACTAGTCTAGTAACTGATTTTATATAATTCAACTACGCTGATTTCGAATAAGGTGTCCATTTTTTTTTTTCTATCGCGTGAGGATTTTCTGCAAACTGGAAGAGAAAAAACAATAAATAAATATTTATTTCAATGTACATTAGGTACCTATTTCGCTTTGTTATACAATTACAAATGCAAAGAACTTTAAAAAGAAAGAAGACTATTAACGTCAATTACATATTCATCTTTATTTGGCCCGAGTTTTTTAGTCTCGAATGTACGCGCTGTTCCTTTTCTTTTATGTAATAATTCTGGAGTATCCCGTTTCAACATCCAACAGTAATCAGCCACGATGATGATGTCCCATCTTCCTTGATATTTCTTCTCCATTTCTTTGATGTCTTGATGAAACCGTTCTCCTTGTTCTTCGCTGAGTGCTCCGAGATTCTCAGGGAAGTAATCCAAGTGTGAATGTAAGAAATGTAATTTTAAACTCTTATTACAACCCAACCAACTCTTTGAACTTATTTAGCATGTTGTGCACAATGTTTTGGTAATTTGGATCCTTGTTTTTCCCCAAAAATTTGCTGATAACATCCTTAAAAGCAATCCACGATTCTTTTTCAAGATTGTTCATTGTTCTTTCAAATTGTTCATCCAAAGTCAGTTTTCTAATCTGGGAACCAACGAAAATTCCTTCTTTCAATTTTGCTTCCGAAAGAGTTGGGAATTTACCACACAGATACTTAAAACAATCTCCATCTTCGTCCAAATCTTAACAAATTGCTTCATCAAGCCCAATTTTATGTGAAGCGGAGATAAAAGGACTTTGTTCGTGTCAACCAAACTTTCACGTTGAATGTTTTTAGAACCAGGTGTCAGGTTGACTCTGCGTGGCCATTCCTTTTTTATCCAGTGCTGAGTTCTTGCTCGACTATCCCATTCACACAAAAAACATGGAAACTTCGTATAACTTGGTTGTTGACCTAACAACATACAAATTACTTTTAAGTCTCCACAAAGTAGTCAACCGTGTTCTTTGTATTTAATCTTAGCTAGAAGAAGCTCAAGATTTTCGTACGTTTCCTTCAAGTGAACCGAATGAGCCACAGAAACGGATGCATACAAGTTACCGTTGTGAAGGAAGACGCCTTTTAGACTTCTTCGGAGGAATCATTTGGCCGCAGGGGCGGATTAACATTTTCTGGGCCTTAGGCTTAGTATGTATGATCGGGCCCTTTTATTCATATACTATAAAAATTTAATTTTCATTGAGGGAGTAGTGCATAATAGCGCACAAAACAAGAACTACCTAAGGTCAACAATGAAAGACGAAAGGTTGAACTACTTGTCATTGATGCACATCGAGTGGGAGCATTTGCATAAAATTGACTGTCAGGATATTATTAATGAATTCGCAGGCAAAAAATGTCGCAAATTACAATTTTAAATATTTCTATTATTATATATGTATTTCAATTTTTATGTATCTCATTTTCCGAAATAAATACTTTTGTTTGATTGTTTTTTTTTACTTACACATATTTTTGGCGGGCCCCTAAGACATCCGGGCCTTAGGCTTCAGCCTGTGCAGCCTATAGGGCTATCCGCCACTGCATGATGATTTGGGTCATAGACTGCAGCGCCTAGCTTAAGTATTAGTTCCGAAAGATTGTTACAATATACCAGTGAATTTTCTCGAGAAAAATATTGGATGAATTCTTTTTCTCGATTTTTGTACCAGTGAAATGACGTCCCGGGAGAAAGCAAGTTCTTTGCACGAAATCTGGATCCCAAAATCTCTGAAGAATCCCTCGGGAGACAAATTTCTTACCAAATCATTAAGTTCAATTTGTGTAAACAATTGGGGTTCACCAGATGCTTCGGTTTGAAACCAGTCAATATCATTGTTTCCATCGTCATCAACCGAATCAGATGAAGTTATATCAAGAATATTTGGTTTAAGTAGGTACAGGTATACCAGGTCCATGAGCAACGGGTCTTATAGCAGACAAAGTTTGGATAAGAAAATTCCTTTTTATTTTTAATATTGTACGTTACATGAACAAAAATAGCAGTCATTGCTGCGATTTCTTGGCTCACGCCAGACCATTGGAATCCCAAAAGGTAAAGAATCCTTTTTACCTTTACTCCACAGTCTAAGTTGTTCAACACAAACACTGCAAACTTTATGTGGAGCCCATGATTTGTCTTGATCCCCAAGTTTCATTCCGAAGTACGCATAGTATGCTTTCTTGACGAAGTCTGTAATATCTCGCCTTTGTTTTTTCACAGTAAATTTTCCCCAAATATAACCAAATGCTTGGGCTATTTACACACACACACACACACACACACACACACCACACACACACACACACACACGTTGCCATACGACAAATAAACAAATTTCAAGAGAGAAATATAGTCACCGCGCACCTTTGAATAAAGAACTATACCCTCGCAACCACTAAACATACTGATTCATCTCGTGACTCGTCAATCACTTATATACTAGCGGGGCGTTTCTCGAATGTTCGAGAAGACACTATGACGTCACTTCTGATCTGGAAGCATTTATAGCCAGTAGTTTATAATCAAAATTTAATCGAGTCAATTTTAATAAAAATTACTTACATATGTAATATGACTGTGAAAAATCTGTACGTGATGGTGAAAAATGAATATTATTTTAGGAATCAGCGTGCAAAAATTGCTATACAAGTGATAAAATATTTCGAACAACAAAACCATCGCAGACCTGTGTTATCAATGCTATACTCGTACAAAGAAATCAATATCAGACATAAAAGATAAGAGATGAACAACAACATGTAGCTACGATACATTTAATCCTCTATTACACACGAGAAATTAACAAATAGTAATGTACTTTTAATCCTAGTTTTTTATTAATATTCTATTATTAATAGAGATTTCAACTTTGTTTTACGAAGTGGTTCCAGAACCGCCGCGACGGTCCCGCAGCCTGTAGGGTACGCGACCGTCGCACCGGTTTTAGAGCCCCATGCCAAGTCATGGCTACGGGACTGTCAAACCATACCAGTTAAGTTAATTGAATGCCCGGTTAGGTCAACTGCACGCCCTTGACGATTGGTTAGGTTAAGTCGTGATATTTTCGTTAGTTTTGACAGTAACTACTACTACAGCTACTACTGCCCCTAGTTGGGTACAAGTTGTCTTTAAAGTGTAAATAAAAATAAAATGTGCCAGTTTGATCCTCTCTTTGAACTTTAGTAGTTTCAGCTCTTTAAATAATGCACTAGAATGATCATGGAAATAAGCATCACATAACAACCTGACTGCTCGTTTTTGGATGACAGATACTGTTTAAAGCGTTGTTAGCGGAATTCCCCCAAATGAGGGTGCAGTACCTTATATAAGGAAGAACAAGAGTACGATACGGAGTTAATGAAACCTGTTTAAGGACTACATTTCTATGTTTAAGCATTCTAGCAACGATCCTTGAATTTTTTTTTTTTTAGATATAATTTACACGATCACCCCATTGCAAATGAAGGACTATAATAACCTAAAATGCATTTATGACTTCAGATTATATAATTTTAGATTTTTTTTCCCCCATAATTTAAATCACTGTAAACTAATGTGTATCCGGACGGTGATTATTAATAAAACCGACTTGTCCCCTTTCTCTAATTTAAATCACTGGACAGACAATTTAAAAACCAGATTGTGAAAACGTAAACCAATTTAAAATCACTTCTGTTGACTTCGTTTCATACAAATTACTTTCAAACAAACTTCAAAATATTACGTAGCAGGACACGCTAATAAATTCTTTTCATGATTAAAATCGTATTCACATTTCGTTATTAACCCTTCGTTTTACGCATTAAAAAATATTGCAAAATATCATTCTCGCTAGCGGCACAGTGACAGACCTAGTTTCAATTAAGCTCGCGTTTGGATTATAATTCGAAGAGTTGAGTGTTACTAATAAACCAGAAAATTGTAAATCTCTAGGAGCGCTCCATTTTTCAATATTAAACATACTCATAAAACATATACCATTTGAAATCTTACATTTTTCTGAGTCTAAAAATGTAGTAATCCAAAAGTATCAATAGCAAATAAAAAGTAACTAGGTTTAAATATAAAACCCTATACCGATCAATTTGTGATGCGTGATCTTTACGGGGGCTCCGCCCCCGTATCCCCGAGACCTAAATTATACAAATGATAATGTAATAACATATTCATGTTAGGTTAGGTTAGCGTAACAATGACCAAAAATACCATCTTACAACACAGATTGAAGATTTATAACTTAGCCAACCTTTATAATATAGTTAATGACGTCACGCGTCAAACAATTAATTAGTTAAAGTTACTTTTCATTTGCTATTGATACTTTTGGATTACTACATTTTTAGACTCGGAAAAATGTGAGCTTTCAAATGGTATATGTTTTATGAGTGTATGGTTAATATTGAAAAATGGAGCGTTCCTAGAGAATATCCCAGAAAATTTATACAAATCATATAGCCTATGTGAAAATATAAACAGAATTTACATAAAATGAGCAATTAATACGACAAGAAAAGTTGCGATCCAGCCACGACGTAGCCTCGGAGTAACGCATGGTAACGCTACTATTAAATGTGACAAATTAAAGTATTTTTTTAGGATACGAGTCTAGGTTACAATCTTACTTTTCTACAGTTCTTACGAACAATAAATCCAGAACTTTTCTATTAATTTAACGAATTTTCCGTAGAGTTAAGTTATAAATGCGTGTATATAAAAAGTTAGAAATTTGTTAACACTCGTTAATATACGGTTAAAATTTGAACTCACCTATCACGGGCAGATATTTGTAGAGTGTCCCAACCACCGGGAGAGATCTCGGTCCAGGGATAGACTCAAATGGCTTCAGAGTAGTCATCCGAAATACTTAGAGCAACACGGTCACAAGATAACGTTTATTTTCTCCTTTTTAGAAATTACTTAAAAAGAACTTAATCACTCATTGCAAACCGTGAGTCAGAAATCAAAATTTCAACTAAAGTTAAAATTCAGATAATTTAGTAAACATTGTAAACCAATTAAAATTTACTTGGCATCGATTTCTTCCAATAAATACTTTCAGTACAAACTTCAATAATTATTAATACTATAAACACCCAGGAATGTCTGTCAGTCTGTCAGACTGTCACGCTCGAAAAGAGAAGAAGACTAGCGGAGCGACCCGGCGTTGCCGGATGGATGTTAAACGCTGTGTATATGTATACACAGTATATGCCCGATTAGGTTCATTAATTGCACGGTTAGATCAACTGAATGCCCGATTAGATTAATTGAATACCCGGGTAGGTTAATTGAATACCCGGTTAGGTTAACTGTACGCCCTTGACGATTGGTTAGGTTAAGTCGTGATATTTTCGTTAGCTTTTAACGAAAATATCACGACTTAACCTAACCAATCGTCACGGGCGTACAATTAACCTAACCGGGCATTCAATTAACGTACCCAGGCATTCAATTAATCTAGCGTTCAACATCCACCCGGCAACGCCGGATCGCTCCTTTAGTCTGGTATAAATAATTTCTCCCAACTGAATATTTTTATTCTCAAAAACTAGCACAAATCCTTCCTCAAGAATTTCTATTGTCGAACTGAGCGCTCAGGTAGCTGGAGTAGGTAAAAAAAAACCTCTAACTATATATATATATATATATATATAATGTCGTACAGCATACGTCATACTTCGGACAGACTATTTATTTAGTTACGCCTCGACGAAATGTTTAAATATAATATATGAAAAGGTGAAAAAAAAAAATCTTTCACCCTTAATGGAAACAAAAGAAAAGTGACCATTTTTAGTGTTCTTAAATAAACAAAAGGAGAATAATTCCACAAATACGAATACTCATCATTTATGGTTAAAGGAAACAAAGGCTCTCTCTCTCTCTCTCTCTCTCTCTCTCTCTCTCTCTCTCTCTCTCTCCGCATCTCCTCCTCGAGGACGATACAGCCCTGTACACCGAACTCAGTAGCCTGCTAGGGGATAGGGTGTGTGTAGTTTTAGGAGACTTCAACTGTCGCGGCATAAAGTGGGAAAACAGGACTGCCGATGCTGAAGGGAGGAGGCTAGTTGACTTTGCTGATGAGAACTTCCTCACTCAGTGGGTCAACGAGCCTACACGAGGCGAAAGCGTTCTAGACTTAGTATTCACGACCGAAGACAACCTCGTCACTGGCCTCACCGTTGACGAATCGTTGGGCGGGAGTGATCACGGTCTTATTAGGTTCCGTGTGTGCGTCCCTCGGGTGAAGCGTAGTAACTCGAGAGGCAGTAAGCTCGATCTCCGGCGGGCGAACTTTGTTAGCCTCAGGGATAGCGTAGGAGAGATGGGGTTAGAGGTTGGCGGCGATGTTGAGGGAGTGTGGAGTGCATTCCGGGATGAGTTTATGGTGCTGCAGTCTGCTGCCATACCCTCAAAACCGGTCACCCCTGCTTCAACGCAGCCTAAGTGGTTCAATCGTGGCATCGCTTCGGCTATCCGAAATAGGAAAGTAGCGTATATGAGGGCGAAGGCCAATCGTTCCCACGAGAACACTGAAGCGTATGTCCGCCTGTGTAGGGAAGTGAAGGCGAAGGTTAGGCTAGCGAAACGTAACGAAGAACTACGGGTGGCAAGCCTCTGCAAGGGGAACCCTAAGGAGTTCTTCAGTTATGTTAATAGTAGAAAGCCCATTAGAAGCATGATAGGTCCTTTAAAGGACGGAAGCGGCGTTCTGCGGACCTCCGACGCGGACATCGCTAATGTGCTTAATGAGTACTTTGCGGGAGTGTTCACCAGGGAGGATACCCGCGTCATCCCCGAGCCAGCTGTGAGGTACGAAGGTGCTGGCCTGGATAGTGTTAGATGTACCGCGACAGTCGTTGCTCATAGAATAGACAAACTGAGCGCGTTTAAGGCTCCTGGGCCAGACCAGTTTCTCCCCAGTGTTTTGCGAGAAGTGCGCGACCAGGTGGCTCCCCACCTGGCTACAGTCTTCAACAAATCGTTGGTGATGGGCCAGGTGCCTGGTGACTGGAGGGAGGCCAACGTGACCCCTATCTTTAAGAAAGGGGATCACGAAAGTCCAGGGAACTATCGTCCTATTAGTCTCACTTCAGTTGTAGGTAAATTATTAGAAAGGATAATAGCTGATAGAATCGTTGACCATTTCGATTCCTACAAGCTGCTTGGGGACTCCCAACATGGGTTTAGACGGCATAGGTCGTGTCTCACCAACTTGCTCGAGTTTTTCCACGTCATGTTGAGTGAGTACGATAAGAGTAGGGCGATTGATATACTTTATCTCGACTTTCAGAAAGCCTTTGATAAGGTACCTCACCGCCGGCTAATGGCGAAAGTGCGCGCGCTGGGTATCGGTGGGGAAATAGGTAGGTGGATTGAAACTGGCTGAGGAATAGGCGGCAGAGGGTGGTAATTAAAGGGGCTAGTTCGGGTTGGGCCTCGGTCACTAGTGGGGTTCCTCAGGGTTCCGTTTTGGGGCCGCTGTTGTTTACCATTTACATAAATGATATCGACGGTGGCATCGTCAGTCGGATCGCCAAATTCGCTGATGACACCAAGCTTGGGGCCAATGTTGGGACGCCCGAAGCGATCGAGGAACTGCGTGCGGACCTAGGTAGGATAGGAGAGTGGTCCGAAAAATGGAAAATGCCGTTTAACTTGGGTAAATGCAAAGTGATGCACATTGGCTACGCCAATCCCAAGTCGGACTACTCGATGTTGGGCAGTAATATCGAGGTGACTGATTTAGAAAAGGACTTGGGTGTGCTAATTAGCAGCGACCTTAAGTTTACGAAACAGTGTGTAGAGGTGGAAAAGAAAGCCCAGAAACTATTGGGTTATATCAGGAGGCAATTTCAGTTTCGGAACAAGGAGATTGTGCTCTCACTGTACAATTCCCTTGTTCGGCCGTACCTGGAGTATGCTGTGCAGTTCTGGTCGCCCACCCTCAGGAAAGATATTGAGAGGCTGGAGCGAGTGCAGGCGAGGGCCACAAAGTTAATCCCTTCCGTTAGGCATATGGGCTACAATCGACGGTTACGCGCCCTGAACTTGTTTTCGCTTGAAACTCGGAGGCTGCGCGGTCAACTGATCGAGGTTTTCAAACTCTTACGAGGGTTCAACGATGTCGATTTTAGAAGTATGTTTAGTTTAAATGATAACCCAACTCGCAACAATGGTTGGAAGTTGGATTTGAAACGGTTTAGGACTAGTGTGTGTGGGAATTACTTTACGTATAAGATCTGTGACACATGGAACAGGTTACCTTCGGAAGTTGTGAACAGTTCCTCTGTGGATCAGTTCAAGAAAAGGTTAGACGAAATCTTGCACACTATTTGAGTGTGTAAAGACATTTAGGAACTCAGTCTGCGGAAATTTCTTTTCCTATAAAATAGTTAATATCTGGAACCAACTTCCCTCAGAGGTTGTTTCCAGTCAAAGTGTAAATCTGTTTAAAAATAGGCTAGACAAAGTACTGAACACATTCATAGTTTAAGATTAAAACCTCAGAAAACTCTGCAGGAGTTCGCTTGCTCAGTGTCTCTGTGAGCAAGCTAAATATAGAGCTATTTATATATTCTCCACTTTCCTGTAAAATTTCCTTGGCTACTTTTCCAGGGTCAAGGTATTTTCTTCAACCTTTTTCCGTACCTGCCTCTGGCAGGGAGGGAGCGGGGTGCACGGACAGAATGCCGAAAGTCAAAATGCCGACAAGACAAAATGCCGACATGACAAAATGCCGACAGGACAAAATGCCGACAGTCAAATTTTCGAATAATATAAAAAAAATTCATCTTTACAAGATCGGCTTTATTAGTATTAGGCAACTCTGCGATATTAGTATTTGGCAACTCTACGGTAGATGACTTCACAATTGTGAAGTTTGCTTAGACTTTAGTTTAGACTGGAGCACTGTTAAATATATTATTCGACCCCTTCCGCTTATTAAAATGGAATTTGTAACTGGTAACAAAGGCGGCAGAAAACTTTTGTTTGAAGGATACGCTTATATTGTCGACAGAAAACGAGAAACCCGTGTTTATTGGAGATGTGAGATACGCTCTGAGTGCAAAGCTAGGATTGTGACTTGTGCCGATGTTATTCAAAAGATTACTCATAACCATTCGCATCCGCCAAATCCGAGCCGTATTTGTGCTTTAAAAGCAGTTGAAAACGTAAAACAACGCGCAGCGCACTCAGATGAAGTGACATCTTCGGTAATTAACAATTGTTTGAGCGATCTTCCTTTAAATGCATGTGGTGCATTGCCGCATAAAGACTCATTATCGCGCAGTGTACGGCGAATAAGAAGCGTAATGATAATACAAATGATTTAACACTAACGACAAGAGGTGATAAATGTTTATTATTAGAAATGAGGATGTTTATATTTATTCAACAATGAAAAATTTAGAAGTTTTAGCATTCGAAAAGAATTGGCTTAGTGATGGAACGTTTTTCTTGTGCGCCTCTCGGAATGCAGCTTTATACTCTCATGCCGTTGTTTCTGAAACTAAAACGTTACCCTTAGTTTTCTCCATTATCAAGAATAAAGCCGAAAAGACTTACGACATTATTTTCAATTTCCTTAAAGAGAGAAATATTGTCCAGATTCACTTACAGTGGACTTTGAAATAGCTGCAATAAACAGCGTGAAAAAGTGTTTTCCCACGGTAACTGTATTCGGTTGCTATTTTCACTTTAGCCAGTGTTTATGGCGCAAATTCAGCATTTGGGATTAACAAGTTGGTATTCCAATCACGAAAATGCTTTCTTCTTCATCAAGCAGCTGGGAGCTTTAGCGTTTGTTCCCGAACAAGATGTGTGCATCGTATATAATGAACTTGTTGCCTCGCTAGACGAAGAAACAGATACAGTGCTAAGCGAGTTTTTGGAATATTTTGAAAAACATGGCTCGGCGTTGTTACGCGCGGCGGTCGTCGAAGGCGCCCAGCCTTTGAAATCGAGTTATGGTCCGTTTGCAGCCGAATTGAATCGGATCTACCAGAACAACCAATTCTCTGGAGGGATGGCACCAAGCTTTTAATAGCAGAGTTTCGATAACCCACCCGACCATGCCTAAACTCGTCAAGAAATCGAGCTAGAGCAAGCTAGCAATGAAATAATTCTCGAACAAATATCTCTTGGGGCTAACGTGACGCGAATAAATAAAAATATACCAGGTTAATGATCGTATTAAAAGGGTACTCGCAACTTATAATTCGACCGACATCTTGTTGTTCTTAAGGTCAATGGCTCACAATTTATAGTTTCGTTTTAATAAATAAATTATTTTTGGAACCTTCTCTTTTTAATATATTGCATGCTTTTAAAAAAATATATTTATTTTAATTTGTTTATTCATAGCTACAAATTTTTGCAACCTGTCTAGCTTTAAAAAATTGCTTCAGATTTAAAACCTATTTCTCTTTAATAAATTACTTCCGTTTTAAAACGCATATTTTTTAAATTATTTTTACCAAATAAAATTTAGTTGGCTTGATGTTTTTTTACGCTCTTTACTTTCTCGGCATTTTGTCCTGTCGGCATTTTGTCTTGTCGGCATTTTGACTGTCGGCATTTTGACTCGGCATTCTGTCTGCAACACGGGGAGCGGAGGGTGGGGAGAGAGCCTTCTACTTTCTATCCAGTTTTCTACTACTGCTAGGATAGTTGAAAGAAAAATAAACTTTTACAAAATTTTCCCTGGCACCCGTTGCCATTGTACCTCCTCGGTATGGGCCGCAAGGCCTTTTGAGGTACTTCTTTTCCTTGTAACTCTCTCTCTCTCTCTCTCTCTCTCTCTCTCTCTCCCCAACGGGGAGAAATGAGGATGAGCCGGTGGCGGACATACCTTCAACTGAAGGGTGCGTCGAAGTACAGGTGGGTGACACTCCTCCTACGTTGGAGGGGGCTCAGTCTCCTGCGGAAGTTGCCCCCTCGTTAGTGAGGGGCTCTTCAACTCCCGACAGCCCTGGCTGTTCGGGAAACGGGTCGTGCTAGGGGGCGGTCAAATAGGGAAGGCTCCCTCCGTGCAATGCTTTTTAATGCTAGGTCAATTAGGAACAAGTTTTGCGAGCTACGGGCGCTCTTAGCATCAGAATACCAGGATATCGTTGCTATCCACAGAGTCCTGGATTCATACTGATCGTAGGGACTACGTTGGGGAGTTCGAAATTCCCGGGTATAGAATGTTTCGCAAAGACCGCACCCGTGGGGAGGGGGGTGGGGTACTAATATACGTCAGAGACACGTTGAGTCCGGTTGACTGACAGTTCCGGTCGGAACGGGAGCTGCTTGGCGTCGATCTGAACGTGGAGGGACGAACTATAGGTTAATCCTTGGTGTACAGACCTCCGCATCTCCTCCTCGAGGACGATACAGCCCTGTACACCGAACTCAGTAGCCTGCTAGGGGATAGGGTGGGTGTGGTAGTTTTAGGAGACTTCAACTGTCGCGGCATAAAGTGGGAAAAGAGGACTGCCGATGCTGAAGGGAGGAGGCTAGTTGACTTTGTTGATGAGAACTTCCTCACTCAGTGGTCAACGAGCCTACCGAGGCGAAAGCGTTCTAGACTTAGTATTCACGACCGAACAACCTCGTCACTGGCCTCACCGTTGACGAATCGTTGGGCGGGAGTGATCACGGTCTTATTAGGTTCCGTGTGTGCGTCCCTCGGGTGAAGCGTAGTAACTCGAGAGGCAGTAAGCTCGATCTCCGGCGGGCGAACTTTTTAGCCTCAGGGATAGCGTAGGAAGATGGGGTTAGAGGTTGGCGGCGATGTTGAAGGAGTGTGGGAGTGCATTCCGGGATGAGTTTTATGGTGCTGCAGTCTGCTGCCATAACCCTCAAAACCGGTCACCCCTGCTTCAACGCAGCTAAGTGGTTCAATCGTGGCATCGCTTCGGCTATCCGAAATAGGAAAGTAGCGTATAGGAGGGCGAAGGCCAATCGTTCCACGAGAACACTGAAGCGTATGTCCGCCTGTGTAGGGAAGTGAAGGCGAAGGTTAGGCTAGCGAAAACGTAACGAAGAACTACGGGTGGCAAGCCTCTGCAAGGGGAACCCTAAGGAGTTCTTGTTATGTTAATAGTAGAAAGCCCATTAGAAGGCATGATAGGTCCTTTAAAGGACGGAAGCGGCGTTCTGCGGACCTCCGACGCGGACATCGCTAATGTGCTTAATGAGTACTTTGCGGGAGTGTTCACCAGGGAGGATACCCGCGTCATCCCCGAGCCAGCTGTGAGGCACGAAGGTGCTGGCCTGGATAGTGTTAGATGTACCGCGACAGTCGTTGCTCATAGAATATACAAACTGAGCGCGTTTAAGGCTCCTGGCCAGAACCAGTTTCTCCCCAGTGTTTTGCAAGAAGTGCGCGACCAGGTGGCTCCCCACCTGGCTACAGTCTTCAACAAATCGTTGGAGATGGGCCAGGTGCCTGGTGACTGGAGGGAGGCCAACGTGACCCTATCTTTAAGAAAGGGGATCACGAAAGTCCAGGGAACTATCGTCCTATTAGTCTCACTTCAGTTGTAGGTAAATTATTAGAAAGGATAATAGCTGATAGAATCGTTGACCATTTCGATTCCTACAAGCTGCTTGGTGACTCCCAACATGGGGTTTAGACGGCATAGGTCGTGTCTCACCAACTTGCTCGAGTTTTTCCACGTCATGTTGAGTGAGTACGATAAGAGTAGGGCGATTGATATACTTTATCTCGACTTTCAGAAAGCCTTTGATAAGGTACCTCACCGCCGGCTAATGGCGAAAGTGCGCGCGCTGGTATCGGTGGGGAAATAGGTAGGTGGATTGAAAACTGGCTGAGGAATAGGCGGCAGAGGGTGTAATTAAAGGGGCTAGTTCGGTTGGGCCTCGGTCACTAGTGGGGTTCCTCAGGGTTCCGTTTTGGGGCCACTGTTGTTTACCATTTACATAAATGATATCGACGGTGGCATCGTCAGTCGGATCGCCAAATTCGCTGATGACACCAAGCTTGGGGCCAATGTTGGGACGCCCGAAGCGATCGAGGAACTGCGTGCGGACCTAGGTAGGATAGGAGAGTGGTCCGAAAATGGCAAATGCCGTTTAAACTTGGGTAAATGCAAAGTGATGCACATTGGCTACGCCAATCCCAAGTCGGACTACTCGATGTTGGGCAGTAATTCGAGGTGACTGATTTAGAAAAGGACTTGGGTGTGCTAATTAGCAGCGACCTTAAGTTTACGAAACAGTGTGTAAGGTGGAAAAGAAAGCCCAGAAACTATTGTGTTATATCAGGAGGCAATTTCAGTTTCGGACAAGGAGATTTGTGCTCTCACTGTACAATTCCCTTGTTCGGCCGTACCTGGAGTATGCTGTGCAGTTCTGGTCGCCCACCCTCAGGAAAGATTGATGAGGCTGGAGCGAGTGCAGGCGAGGGCCACAAGTTAATCCCTTCCGTTAGGCATATGGCTACAATCGACGGTTACGCGCCCTGAACTTGTTTTCGCTGAAACTCGGAGGCTGCGCGGTCAACTGATCGAGGTTTTCAAGCTCTTACGAGGGTTCAACGATGTCGATTTTAGAAGTATGTTTAGTTTAAATGATAACCCAACTCGCAACAATGGTTGGAAGTTGGATTTGAAACGGTTTAGGACTAGTGTGTGTGGGAATTACTTTACGTATAAGATCTGTGACACATGAACAGGTTACCTTCGGAAGTTGTGAACAGTTTCCTCTGTGGATCAGTTCAAGAAAAGGTTAGACGAAATCTTGCACACTATTTGAGTGTGTAAAGACATTTAGGACCTCAGTCTGGCGGAAATTTCTTTTCCTATAAAATAGTTAATATCTGGAACCAACTTCCCTCAGAGGTTGTTTCCAGTCAAAGTGTAAATCTGTTTAAAAATAGGCTAGACAAAGTATGAACACACTCATAGTTTAAGATTAAAACCTCAGAAAACTCTGCAGGAGTTCGCTTGCTCGGTGTCTCTGTGAGCAGCTAAATATAGAGCTATTTATATATTCTCCACTTTCCTGTAAAATTTCCTTGGCTACTTTTCCAGGGTCAAGGTATTTTCTTCAACCTTTTTCCGTACCTGCCTCTGGCAGGGAGGGAGCGGAGGGTGGGGAGAGAGCCTTCTACTTTTCTATCCAGTTTTCTACTAATGCTAGGATAGTTGAAAGACAAAATTTCCCTGGCACCCGTTGCCATTGTACCTCCTCGGTATAGGCCGCAAGGCCTTTTGAGGTACTTCTTTTCCTTGTAACTCCTTGTAACTCTCCTCTCTCTCTCTCTCTCTCTCTCTCTTTAAAGGACGGAAGCGGCGTTCTGCGGACCTCCGACGCGGACATCGCTAATGTGCTTGATGAGTACTTTGCGGAGTGTTCACCAGGGAAGATACCCGCGTCATCCCCGAGCCAGCTGTGAGGCACGAAGGTGCTGGCCTGGATAGTGTTAGATGTACCGCGACAGTCGTTGCTCATAGAATAGACAAACTGAGCGCGTTTAAGGCTCTGGGCCAGACCATTTCTCCCCAGTGTTTTGCGAGAAGTGCGCGACCAGGTGGCTCCCCACCTGGCTACAGTCTTCACAATCGTTGGTGATGGGCCAGGTGCCTGGTGACGGGAGGGAGGCCAACGTGACCCCTATCTTTAAGAAAGGGGATCACGAAAGTCCAGGGAAACTATCGTCCTATTAGTCCTCACTTCAGTTGTAGGTAAATTATTAGAAAGGATAAATAGCTGATAGAATCGTTGACCATTTCGATTCCTACAAGCTGCTTGGGGACTCCCAACATGGTTTAGACGGCATAGGTCGTGTCTCACCCAACTTGCTCGAGTTTTTTCCACGTCATGTTGAGTGAGTACGATAAGAGTAGGGCGATTGATATACTTTATCTCGACTTTCAGAAAGCCTTTGATAAGGTACCTCACCGCCGGCTAATGGCGAAAGTGCGCGCGCTGGGTATCGGTGGGGAAATAGGTAGGTGGATTGAAAACTGGCTGAGGAATAGGCGGCAGAGGGTGGTAATTAAAGGGGCTAGTTCGGGTTGGGCCTCGGTCACTAGTGGGGTTCCTCAGGGTTCCGTTTTGGGGCCGCTGTTGTTTACCATTTACATAAATGATATCGACGGTGGCATCGTCAGTCGGATCGCCAAATTCGCTGATGACACCAAGCTTGGGGCCAATGTTGGGACGCCCGAAGCGATCGAGGAACT
Organism: Bathynomus jamesi; assembly: GCA_023014485.1. Lineage (NCBI taxonomy): Eukaryota > Metazoa > Arthropoda > Malacostraca > Isopoda > Cirolanidae > Bathynomus > Bathynomus jamesi. The sequence continues at coordinate 210,499 of JAJOZX010004962.1, read as the reverse complement.
GCGTGCGGACCTAGTAGGATAGGAGAGTGGTCCGAAAAAATGGAAAATGCCGTTTAACTTGGGTAAATGCAAAGTGATGCACATTGGCTACGCCAATCCCAAGTCGGACTACTCGATGTTGGGCAGTAATATCGAGGTGACTGATTTAGAAAAGGACTTGGGTGTGCTAATTAGCAGCGACCTTAAGTTTACGAAACAGTGTGTAGAGGTGGAAAAGAAAGCCCAGAAACTATTGGGTTATATCAGGAGGCAATTTCAGTTTCGGAACAAGGAGATTGTGCTCTCACTGTACAATTCCCTTGTTCGGCCGTACCTGGAGTATGCTGTGCAGTTCTGGTCGCCCCCCTCAGGAAAGATATTGAAGAGGCTGGAGCGAGTGCAGGCGAGGGCCACAAAGTTAATCCCTTCCGTTAGGCATATGGGCTACAATCGACGGTTACGCGCCCTGAACTTGTTTTCGCTTGAAACTCGGAGGCTGCGCGGTCAACTGATCGAGGTTTTCCAAACTCTTACGAGGGTTCAACGATGTCGATTTTAGAATATGTTTAGTTTTAAATGATAACCCAACTCGCAACAATGGTTGGAAGTTGGATTTGAAACGGTTTAGGACTAGTGTGTGTGGGAATTACTTTACGTATAAGATCTGTGACACATGGAACAGGTTACCTTCGGAAGTTGTGAACAGTTCCTCTGTGGATCAGTTCAAGAAAAGGTTAGACGAAATCTTGCACACTATTTGAGTGTGTAAAGACATTTAGGAACTCAGTCTGCGGAAATTTCTTTTCCTATAAAATAGTTAATATCTGGAACCAACTTCCCTCAGAGGTTGTTTCCGTCAAAGTGTAAATCTGTTAAAAATAGGCTAGACAAAGTACTGAAACACATTCATAGTTTAAGATTAAAACCTCAGAAAACTCTGCAGGAGTTCGCTTGCTCAGTGTCTCTGTGAGCAAGCTAAATATAGAGCTATTTATATATTCTCCACTTTCCTGTAAAATTTCCTTGGCTACTTTTCCAGGGTCAAGGTATTTTCTTCAACCTTTTTCCGTACCTGCCTCTGGCAGGGAGGGAGCGGGGTGCACAGACAGAATGCCGAAAGTCAAAATGCCGACAAGACAAAATGCCGACATGACAAAATGCCGACAGGACAAAATGCCGACAGTCAAATTTTCGAATAATATAAAAAAATTCATCTTTACAAGATCGGCTTTATTAGTATAGGCAACTCTGCGATATTAGTATTTGGCAACTCTACGGTAGATGACTTCACAATTGTGAAGTTTGCTTAGACTTTAGTTTAACTGGAGCACTGTTAAATATATTATTCGACCCCTTCCGCTTATTAAAATGGAATTGTACTGGTAACAAAGGCGGCAGAAAACTTTGTTTGAAGGATACGCTTATATTGTCGACAGAAAACGAGAAAACCCGTGTTTATTGGAGATGTGAGATACGCTCTGAGTGCAAAGCTAGGATTGTGACTTGTGCCGATTTATTCAAAAGATTACTCATAACCATTCGCATCCGCCAATCCGAGCCGTATTTGTGCTTTAAAAGCAGTTGAAAACGTAAAGCAACGCGCAGCGCACTCAGATGAAGTGACATCTTCGGTAATTAACAATTGTTTGAGCGATCTTCCTTTAAATGCATGTGGTGCATTGCCGCATAAAGACTCATTATCGCGCAGTCTACGGCGAATAAGAAGGCGTAATGATAATACAAATGATTTAACACTAACGACAAGAGGTGATAAATTTTTATTATTAGAAAATGAGGATGTTATATTTATTCAACAATGAAAAATTTAGAAGTTTAGCATCGAAAAGAATTGGCTTAGTGATGGAACGTTTTCTTGTGCGCCTCTCGGAATGCAGCTTTATACTCTTCATGCCGTTGTTTCTGAAACTAAAACGTTACCCTTAGTTTTCTCCATTATCAAGAATAAAGCCGAAAAGACTTACGACATTATTTTCAATTTCCTTAAAGAGAGAAATATTTGTCCAGATTCACTTACAGTGGACTTTGAAATAGCTGCAATAAACAGCGTGAAAAAGTGGTTTTCCCACGGTAACTGTATTCGGTTGCTATTTTCACTTTAGCCAGTGTTTATGGCGCAAAATTCAGCATTTGGGATTAACAAGTTGGTATTCCAATCACGAAAATGCTTTCTTCATCAAGCAGCTGGGAGCTTTAGCGTTTGTTCCCGAACAAGATGGTGCATCGTATATAATGAACTTGTTGCCTCGCTAGACGAAGAAACAGATACAGTGCTAAGCGAGTTTTTGGAATATTTTGAAAAAACATGGCTCGGCGTTGTTACGCGCGGCGGTCGTCGAAGGCGCCCAGCCTTTGAAATCGAGTTATGGTCCGTTTGCAGCCGAATTGAATCGGATCTACCCAGAACACACCAATCTCTGGAGGGATGGCACCAAGCTTTAATAGCAGAGTTTCGATAACCCACCCGACCATGCCTAAACTCGTCAAGAAAAATCGAGCTAGAGCAAGCTAGCAATGAATAATTCTCGAACAAATATCTCTTGGGGCTAACGTGACGCGAATAATAAAAATATACCAGGTTAATGATCGTATTAAAAGGTACTCGCAACTTATAATTCGACCGACATCTTGTTGTTCTTAGGTCAATGGCTCACAATTTATAGTTTCGTTTTAATAAATAAATTATTTTGGAACCTTCCTCTTTTTAATATATTGCATTAGCTTTTAAAAAAATATATTTATTTAATTTGTTTATTCAATAGCTACAAATTTTTGACAACCTGTCTAGCTTTAAAAATTGCTTCAGATTTAAAACCTATTTCTCTTTAATAAATTACTTCCGTTTAAAACGCATATTTTTTAAAATTATTTTTACCAATAAAAATTTAGTTGGCTTGATGTTTTTTTACGCTCTTTACTTTCTCGGCATTTTGTCCTGTCGGCATTTTGTCTTGTCGGCATTTTGACTGTCGGCATTTGACTCGGCATTCTGTCTGCACACGGGGAGCGGAGGGTGGGGAGAGAGCCTTTACTTTTCTATCCAGTTTTCTACTACTGCTAGGATAGTTGAAAGAAAAATAAACTTTTACAAAATTTTCCCTGGCACCCGTTGCCATTGGTACCTCCTCGGTATGGGCCGCAAGGCCTTTTGAGGTGCTTCTTTTCCTTGTAACTCTCTCTCTCTCTCTCTCTCTCTCTCTCTCTCTCTCCCCAACGGGGAGAAATGAGGATGAGCCGGTGGCGGACATACCTTCACTGAAGGGTGCGTCGAAGTACAGGTGGGTGACACTCCTCCTACGTTGGAGGGGGCTCAGTCTCCTGCGGAAGTTGCCCCCTCGTTAGTGAGGGGCTCTTCAACTCCCGACAGCCCTGGCTGTTCGGGAAACGGTCGTGCTAGGGGGCGGTCAGAATAGGGAAGGCTCCCTCGTGCAATGCTTTTTAATGCTAGGTCAATTAGGAACAAGTTTTGCGAGCTACGGGCGCTCTTAGCATCAGAATACCAGGATATCGTTGCTATCACGAGTCCTGGATTCATACTGATCGTAGGGACTACGTTGGGGAGTTCGAAATTCCGGGTATAGAATGTTTCGCAAAGACCGCACCCGTGGGGAGGGGGGTGGGTACTAATATACGTCAGAGACACGTTGAGTCCGGTTGACTGACAGTTCCGGTCGGAACGGGAGCTGCTTGGCGTCGATCTGAACGTGGGAGGGACGAACTATAGGTTAATCTTGGTGTACAGACCTCCGCATCTCCTCCTCGAGGACGATACAGCCCTGTACACCGAACTCAGTAGCCTGCTAGGGGATAGGGTGTGTGTAGTTTTAGGAGACTTCAACTGTCGCGGCATAAAGTGGGAAAAGAGGACTGCCGATGCTGAAGGGAGGAGGCTAGTTGACTTTGTTGATGAGAACTTCCTCACTCAGTGGGTCAACGAGCCTACACGAGGCGAAAGCGTTCTAGACTTAGTATTCACGACCGAAGACAACCTCGTCACTGGCCTCACCGTTGACGAATCGTTGGGCGGGAGTGATCACGGTCTTATTAGGTTCCGTGTGTGCGTCCCTCGGTGAAGCGTAGTAACTCGAGAGGCAGTAAGCTCGATCTCCGGCGGGCGAACTTTGTTAGCCTCAGGATAGCGTAGGAGAGATGGGGTTAGAGGTTGGCGGCGATGTTGAGGGAGTGTGGAGTGCATTCCGGGATGAGTTTATGGTGCTGCAGTCTGCTGCCATACCCTCAAAACCGGTCACCCCTGCTTCAACGCAGCCTAAGTGGTTCAATCGTGGCATCGCTTCGGCTATCCGAAATAGGAAAGTAGCGTATAGGAGGGCGAAGGCCAATCGTTCCCACGAGAACACTGAAGCGTATGTCCGCCTGTGTAGGGAAGTGAAGGCGAAGTTAGGCTAGCGAACGTACGAAGAACTACGGTGGCAAGCCTCTGCAAGGGGAACCCTAAGGAGTTCTTGTTATGTTAATAGTAGAAAGCCCATTAGAAGCATGATAGGTCCTTTAAAGGACGGAAGCGGCGTTCTGCGGACCTCCGACGCGGACATCGCTAATGTGCTTAATGAGTACTTTGCGGGAGTGTTCACCAGGGAGGATACCCGCGTCATCCCCGAGCCAGCTGTGAGGCACGAAGGTGCTGGCCTGGATAGTGTTAGATGTACCGCGACAGTCGTTGCTCATAGAATATACAAACTGAGCGCGTTTAAGGCTCCTGGGCCAGACCAGTTTCTCCCCAGTGTTTTGCAAGAAGTGCGCGACCAGGTGGCTCCCCACCTGGCTACAGTCTTCAACAAATCGTTGGAGATGGGCCAGGTGCCTGGTGACTGGAGGGAGGCCAACGTGACCCCTATCTTTAAGAAAGGGGATCACGAAAGTCCAGGGAACTATCGTCCTATTAGTCTCACTTCAGTTGTAGGTAAATTATTAGAAAGGATAATAGCTGATAGAATCGTTGACCATTTCGATTCCTACAAGCTGCTTGGGGACTCCCAACATGGGGTTTAGACGGCATAGGTCGTGTCTCACCAACTTGCTCGAGTTTTTCCACGTCATGTTGAGTGAGTACGATAAGAGTAGGGCGATTGATATACTTTATCTCGACTTTCAGAAAGCCTTTGATAAGGTACCTCACCGCCGGCTAATGGCGAAAGTGCGCGCGCTGGGTATCGGTGGGGAAATAGGTAGGTGGATTGAAAACTGGCTGAGGAATAGGCGGCAGAGGGTGGTAATTAAAGGGGCTAGTTCGGGTTGGGCCTCGGTCACTAGTGGGGTTCCTCAGGGTTCCGTTTTGGGGCCACTGTTGTTTACCATTTACATAAATGATATCGACGGTGGCATCGTCAGTCGGATCGCCAAATTCGCTGATGACACCAAGCTTGGGGCCAATGTTGGGACGCCCGAAGCGATCGAGGAACTGCGTGCGGACCTAGGTAGGATAGGAGAGTGGTCCGAAAAATGGCAAATGCCGTTTAACTTGGGTAAATGCAAAGTGATGCACATTGGCTACGCCAATCCCAAGTCGGACTACTCGATGTTGGGCAGTAATATCGAGGTGACTGATTTAGAAAAGGACTTGGGTGTGCTAATTAGCAGCGACCTTAAGTTTACGAAACAGTGTGTAGAGGTGGAAAAGAAAGCCCAGAAACTATTGTGTTATATCAGGAGGCAATTTCAGTTTCGGAACAAGGAGATTGTGCTCTCACTGTACAATTCCCTTGTTCGGCCGTACCTGGAGTATGCTGTGCAGTTCTGGTCGCCCACCCTCAGGAAAGATATTGAGAGGCTGGAGCGAGTGCAGGCGAGGGCCACAAAGTTAATCCCTTCCGTTAGGCATATGGGCTACAATCGACGGTTACGCGCCCTGAACTTGTTTTCGCTTGAAACTCGGAGGCTGCGCGGTCAACTGATCGAGGTTTTCAAGCTCTTACGAGGGTTCAACGATGTCGATTTTAGAAGTATGTTTAGTTTAAATGATAACCCAACTCGCAACAATGGTTGGAAGTTGGATTTGAAACGGTTTAGGACTAGTGTGTGTGGGAATTACTTTACGTATAAGATCTGTGACACATGGAACAGGTTACCTTCGGAAGTTGTGAACAGTTCCTCTGTGGATCAGTTCAAGAAAAGGTTAGACGAAATCTTGCACACTATTTGAGTGTGTAAAGACATTTAGGACCTCAGTCTGCGGAAATTTCTTTTCCTATAAAATAGTTAATATCTGGAACCAACTTCCCTCAGAGGTTGTTTCCAGTCAAAGTGTAAATCTGTTTAAAAATAGGCTAGACAAAGTACTGAACACACTCATAGTTTAAGATTAAAACCTCAGAAAACTCTGCAGGAGTTCGCTTGCTCGGTGTCTCTGTGAGCAAGCTAAATATAGAGCTATTTATATATTCTCCACTTTCCTGTAAAATTTCCTTGGCTACTTTTCCAGGGTCAAGGTATTTTCTTCAACCTTTTTCCGTACCTGCCTCTGGCAGGGAGGGAGCGGAGGGTGGGGAGAGAGCCTTCTACTTTTCTATCCAGTTTTCTACTAATGCTAGGATAGTTGAAAGACAAAATTTTCCCTGGCACCCGTTGCCATTGGTACCTCCTCGGTATAGGCCGCAAGGCCTTTTGAGGTACTTCTTTTCCTTGTAACTCCTTGTAACTCTCTCTCTCTCTCTCTCTCTCTTTAAAGGACGGAAGCGGCGTTCTGCGGACCTCCGACGCGGACATCGCTAATGTGCTTGATGAGTACTTTGCGGGAGTGTTCACCAGGGAAGATACCCGCGTCATCCCCGAGCCAGCTGTGAGGCACGAAGGTGCTGGCCTGGATAGTGTTAGATGTACCGCGACAGTCGTTGCTCATAGAATAGACAAACTGAGCGCGTTTAAGGCTCCTGGGCCAGACCAGTTTCTCCCCAGTGTTTTGCGAGAAGTGCGCGACCAGGTGGCTCCCCACCTGGCTACAGTCTTCAACAAATCGTTGGTGATGGGCCAGGTGCCTGGTGACGGGAGGGAGGCCAACGTGACCCCTATCTTTAAGAAAGGGGATCACGAAAGTCCAGGGAACTATCGTCCTATTAGTCTCACTTCAGTTGTAGGTAAATTATTAGAAAGGATAATAGCTGATAGAATCGTTGACCATTTCGATTCCTACAAGCTGCTTGGGGACTCCCAACATGGGTTTAGACGGCATAGGTCGTGTCTCACCAACTTGCTCGAGTTTTTCCACGTCATGTTGAGTTAGTACGATAAGAGTAGGGCGATTGATATACTTTATCTCGACTTTCAGAAAGCCTTTGATAAGGTACCTCACCGCCGGCTAATGGCGAAAGTGCGCGCGCTGGGTATCGGTGGGGAAATAGGTAGGTGGATTGAAAACTGGCTGAGGAATAGGCGGCAGAGGGTGGTAATTAAAGGGGCTAGTTCGGGTTGGGCCTCGGTCACTAGTGGGGTTCCTCAGGGTTCCGTTTTGGGGCCGCTGTTGTTTACCATTTACATAAATGATATCGACGGTGGCATCGTCAGTCGGATCGCCAAATTCGCTGATGACACCAAGCTTGGGGCCAATGTTGGGACGCCCGAAGCGATCGAGGAACTGCGTGCGGACCTAGGTAGGATAGGAGAGTGGTCCGAAAAATGGAAAATGCCGTTTAACTTGGGTAAATGCAAAGTGATGCACATTGGCTACGCCAATCCCAAGTCGGACTACTCGATGTTGGGCAGTAATATCGAGGTGACTGATTTAGAAAAGGACTTGGGTGTGCTAATTAGCAGCGACCTTAAGTTTACGAAACAGTGTGTAGAGGTGGAAAAGAAAGCCCAGAAACTATTGGGTTATATCAGGAGGCAATTTCAGTTTCGGAACAAGGAGATTGTGCTCTCACTGTACAATTCCCTTGTTCGGCCGTACCTGGAGTATGCTGTGCAGTTCTGGTCGCCCACCCTCAGGAAAGATATTGAGAGGCTGGAGCGAGTGCAGGCGAGGGCCACAAAGCTAATCCCTTCCGTTAGGCATATGGGCTACAATCGACGGTTACGCGCCCTGAACTTGTTTTCGCTTGAAACTCGGAGGCTGCGCGGTCAACTGATCGAGGTTTTCAAGCTCTTACGAGGGTTCAACGATGTCGATTTTAGAAGTATGTTTAGTTTAAATGATAACCCAACTCTCAACAATGGTTGGAAGTTGGATTTGAAACGGTTTAGGACTAGTGTGTGTGGGAATTACTTTACGTATAAGATCTGTGACACATGGAACAGGTTACCTTCAGAAGTTGTGAACAGTTCCTCTGTGGATCAGTTCAAGAAAAGGTTAGACCAAATCTTGCACACTATTTGAGTGTGTACAAAATTTTCTCTGGCACCCGTTGCCATTGGTACCTCCTCGGTATGGGCCGCAAGGCCTTTTGAGGTACTTCTTTTCCTTGTAACTCCTTGTAACTCTCTCTCTCCCCGTGAACAAAGTAATTTTTTAGATTATTTTCATTAAATTAGAAAACGCACTGTAAATTCATATAAATTGTAAATTCTTATAAATTTTTTGATTTATCGGGATCTTAGGTGAACAAGATAGGTGTAGTGTTTTCCAAACTTTTTTCACGCTGCTCCCCCTTTTGAAAGAACCAATGGTACTACGCCTCTCAACCACACCAAGCTTTTCACAGTACTGCACCCTACTACAAAATACGGTTAATATTGAAAACACGCTGGATTTTTTTTTTTTTTTTTTGCATAAAAATAGGGTTTTCTGGTGTATTTTGTGGTTTCTGTTCAAATATGACCTTCGTTTCAACCGCAAATGATTCTAGGTTAGGTTAGGTTTCTTCATATAATTTTCAGTGAGAGCATGTCCGACAAAAAATATATTGATATTAAAAATTATACGAGAAAACCTAACCTAACTTAGCCTTATTTGGGAGCAAGTTTAGTTTACGTCCCCCTGACGCAAAAGGGGACACAAACTACACTAGGTCAAAGTTGAGGAATGTAAACTACACTAGGATCTTTAGGAGACATTTTTTAAATGAAGCCATCAAATATAACATTAAAACTAACGGAAATATTACGACTTAACCTAACCAATCGTATATACTGACGATTGGTTAGGTTGTGTCGTAATATTTTGGCTAGTTTTAACGTTTTATTTGATTAGGTATACGCGGATAAAGTTGGGGAACGCAAACTACACTAGGATAATGAAAGGGAACGTAAACTACATTTGCTCCCTTATTTGAAACCACGATCATACAGTAAAACTTCTCTATAACGAATATATCAGCCAAATGGCTGTCGTTGTAGAGAGGTTGTTTGTTATAAAGAGGTTTTCCTTTGCCGTAGTGTATATCTTAATGACCCATTTAGACCGTCAATAGTTATTTATACATATCTTATATAGTACTGTGTATATACACTATACAGTATATTAAATGCATTACTCAAAAGTATTTCTTCGTGAGGAGGAAACAGTCTGGCCAATTACGTATCAGCTTTTAAGCATCAGCCAATCATCACGCCGCTTACTTTTTTGATCGGGGAAATATCTGAGTTAGCGAAAACACCTCCTTATAACGAAACGTGTTTTCGATAAAGAAAGGTTTTTTAAATGCCCAATGTGTTCAGTAAAGAGAGGTTTCGTTATAGTGGAGTGTCGTTATTGAGAGATTTTACTGTATTTGAACAAAGCACCACAAAATACATCAGAAAAACCTATTTTTATGCAGAAAACATCCGCCTGCTTGTTTTCAATATTTACCCAACATACGTACAGGAAAATCCTTTTCTGTGACTATCTATTTGAGAACTCAACACAACAAAATTATGGAGTCAACTGTTGACTCCAACTCTGCATCCCATACCCTACCACCACTATTCTTGTGGGTAGCTGGGTAATGATCTGCCTCGAATGGTTTCTTATTTCTCTCAGAAATACCGCCGGTTAGAGTAACTTAGTGTCGACATTGTCTCGTCGATGAAACGGGTATAAATCTGGACCTATACCCATTTGGTCGACGAAGCATAACATCGACAATAAAAAATTAATTTAACCTAACGTAACTTAACTTAATCTAACACCAAATAACTTGACAATTAAATGTCACATTGAGAGAATGACATTAGCACGCAAACTTTCGTCCTTTTCAGACCTATACCGATTTCATCGACAAGCTGAAACAACCGACACTAAAAACCTAACTTAATCTAATCCACATTAACTCGTCGATTGTTTAGTCTTGTCGATGAAATGACGTTGTTAGCTCGTCCTTTTCAGCGGTCAAGTAAACAATGAACTTCGAAATTCTAAAGATAAAATAAAAAAAAAAATTAGTTATTATATCTAATTTATTTCCAACATTTGAATGTTGACGTTGTTTTTTGTCAACTCTTTATTTCGTGATTCGTGATTTTTTTTTTAAGTCTTAAAACTGTAAATAATTTTGATCGTGATTCCACACTTTTATGAGCAGTAGTATAGTAGCATCGTGTTACCATTATTATTATTATTAGTAATAGTAAATTATGTCGTCGTTGGCTGCAAAATTTATTGTAGTTTTATTTGGAATACTGCGAAGCAGTATTCTATTTATTATTATTATTATTAATACTGGAGTTTATTTCGCTGTTCTATAGTTCTACCATTTCAATTCTCTGCGCTTTTGACGTCTTATTGGCTACATTACATTGTAGTTAAATTTTCAGCAGTATCGGACAAGCCAAGGTTAATAAATTTATATATATGAAAAAGTGCAAGATAAGACAAATTGCGCCCAAAAGCGACACTTGAAAGGAATTATTTTTTGTTTTCCAATGACGTAGTAGTGATAGATTGACTCCCGGGACGTGGCCTTCAGACACGTAAACGTGTTACTTGTCTCCACATTATATATATATATATATATATATATATATATATATACAGTAGACGCCGTTTATAGTGTCCCACTCAGTGCCAAGCCAAAAGGACACTATATCCAATGAGACACTATATCCATAGTTTGGTCTCTCGAGGGTTGCAAGGTTAAAAATAGTGAATATGTACTGTATATCAATATATTTACAACATAAACACCTTTATTATGCAATTTCTCATTAAAATTGTTTTTACAATTCAACTGAAATATCAAAACTATGTTCATTTTACATTAAAACAAGACATTTTCCTTCCATGGCCATCTAGTAAGCCTGTAAACAGCACAGCATCACAAATACAAGTGTAAATTAGAGCTGCCAAATAGACTATACTAGCTGAAAATAGACACTATAAGCGTAATCAGACACACTCTATTCATAGCAATTACATGTAAAAGTAACTGTCTCCTAGTTTTGAGACATTATAAGCGGCGAGACACAATATCCGGGGACACCGGCGTCTACTGTATATATATATATATATAATATATATATATATATATATATATAGAAAATGATCGAAAAACTGGTACGAAACCTCAAACTAAACCCAATTACCATCCAAACAACGCTGGAAAATAGGAAAGGCAGAATGTGTAGTATTCTCATATTAAAGGCCCGACAAGGGACCTCCTCAACACTGAAGGAAAATAGCTTGGTTGTTGATGTCTTCAAGAGAAGACTAGATGCCTGTCTCAGAACGGTACCAGATGAGCCGGGTGTACCTGGCTATGTGCGGTGGAGAGCGCAAGAGAGCAACTCGCTCCTCCACCAAGCCAGGGCCAGTTTGAACTTCGTGTGAAGAGAGAGCGACGCACAGAACCCAAACGAGGTTAACGAGGTACTCAGGTACTGTGTGTATATATATATAGGTAACAGCCAGTAAGTGGCCAACTCAACATACCACATTACCACAGGAACCAGCAGGCTGGAGCGAACCATGTATGCCCGGTAGCTCAGTAGTTACTTAGGCGGACCTATACTCGTCGAAAAGGAATTGCATTTACAGCTCAAAACTGGGAATTTGATCGAAATGACAGTGGATCGACCGTCTGTCTCGCTGAGGACAGTTTGTCGAGGAAACGCCTGTCGTGGGTATACTCCGCTATGGTATGCGGCAGAGATGTAGTTGTCGATCCGTGTGAATACTCTGTCGATGATATATAAGTACCTCGGTAAAAGCCTTGAACCACCTGGCACTTCATCATACAAACAACGATATGGATTCAGTAAAGTAATTTTACCAATTATAAACCACTGTTTGTTGAATTAAGTAGAATCCAATTATGTAAGTCACTAAAACAAAGGCTCCTTTTTAATGCGGGAAGGGGCCAATGCCGAATGTCCGCAAAAATGCCCCCCCCCCCTCTAAGCCAATAGAAAAGAAGAGAGCCAAAATCAAGGTTCAGGATTTTCGAGATACCTGAACACTTTGCGTTTGAGAGATTGGAGGTCATAGAAAGAGAGAAAGATGGATTGAGGAAGAGTGTTCCAGAGTTGACCGGTTGAGTAGATGAAAGACTGAAAATACCGATTAACCCTTGCATTAGATAGTTGGACAGAAAAGGAATGAGAAAGTGTAGAAAGTCTGGTACTGCATGCCTCCTTAAAGGAGGAGGCATGCAGTTAGAGAGTTCAGAAGAGCAGTGTCTGTTATAATAACGATAGTAAAGAGAGAGTGAAGCAACGTTGCGGCGAAAAGAAAGCGATTGAAGACAGTCAGCAAGAGGTGATGAATTGATGAGACGAAAAGCCTTTGATCCTACACGGCCAAATAGAACTGTGCGAGTTGAGCCACTCCGTACATAGGAAGCGTACCCATACAAGGGCGGACAAGACCCCTGCACAGAGATAGCAACTGAGTGGGGGTGAAGAAACTGCGGAGGCGGTACAGCACACTTAACTTCTTAGGAGCTGTTTTGGAAAGAGAAAATACGAGATCTTTCCAGGAAAGATCATGAGAAAAGGAAACACCAAGAATGTTAAGAGAAGAGGAAGGATTGAGTGTTGTATTGTTGAAAGTAAGGGGACAGTCGTGTGGAAGATTGTGACGAATAGACAAATGAAGGAACCGAGTTTTTGAGACAGTGAAAGCCACAAGGTTTTCTCTGCCCCACTCAGAGACAGTACAAAGATCTAAGGTCAGGTGCGCTACAGCCATCCTACGTGAAGCATGGAGTGACTGTTGAGAAGGACGCTTTGTGAAGAAGGTGGAGAAGTGAAGAGTGGAATCATTGGCATAGGAGTGGATAGGGCAGGAAGTGCGACTTAATAGATCATTGATGAATAAAAGGAAAAGAGTGGATGACGGGACAGAACTCTGAAGAACACCGCTGTTAATAGCTTTAGAAGAAGTGCAATGACCATCTACAACCCCAGCTATAGAGTGGCCAGAAAGGAAATCAGAGATGAAGGCACAAATAGAAGGATAGAAACCGAAGGAAGGCAGTTTGGAAATTAAAGATTTGTGCCAGACTCTACCAAAAGCTTTTGATATATCTAGCGCAATAGCAAAGGTTTCACTGAAATCCCGAAAGGAGGATGACCAAGAGTCATAGAGATATGCAAGAAAATCGTCAGTAGAGCATCCTTTGTGGAACCCATACTGACGATCCGAAAGAATATTGAGAGTAGAGAGGTGTTTAAGAATCTTCCTCTAAAGGACAGATTCAAAAACTCTAGAAAGGCAAGAAATCAAAGCAATTAGACGATAGTTGGAGTGAAATTGAATATAGAGAACGTAGATGGGTACAGAAAAGGGGTTGCTGTCAGTCATCCCAGACACCGGAGTTTCAGCGGGGAAGAGAAGGTGAGGTTTAGAGGAGAGGTGGTGTTTAATAGATTGAAAATTTGAGGAAAGGCCACGAATGTTGGGGAAGTTTATGAAAAGTGAATCAGGCAAGGGGCTTGAACATCTTGAATGGGTAGTAGCAGAACCAGCCCCACTGCCGGGGTCTGCGTTCCTGGTATCGGTAGCTGAGCAGCCAGAAGTGGGGACATTTGTAGTCTCCTCCCCAGTGGACTCCGAGGCTCTTGAAATCGTTGCCATTTTTTTTTAAATTTTGAAAAGATTATTTGGTGTGTAATTTGCATGCATGCGTAGTGTAGTGAAGAATAGGGAGAAAAATGTGTTTGAAAGCATGCTGGACTGCTCACAGGGTAGGTGCGATATGGAAAAAGATCAGCTGAGGAGGACAGTGACAGGAGAAACGAGAGTTCCAGCACTCCATGTCTTCTACCTAACATCCCCACCGCCCGCGTAGTACTTTCCTGGTCGATTGGTGTCTACAATTTCCTGATATACCGTACAATATAATGTAATTATGTCTCAACACAGTACCTCCCAAATCTTTTTCTTCCAAGGACTCCTTTGGCATACGAGTAAATTTTACAGACCCCTTAAATATTTTACACTTATATTTAAAGTATTAAAATTAGCATTTGATGATAATTTTACGATTTCATAGTAATAATAAATATGCGTCATATTTATGCGTTATCCTCATCACTGCGTACAAAAAATTATGAAAGCACAATTAATTTAATAATTTTGTTTATTATTTAGCATTATTATTCTATTACTGTTCTACTTAGTATTCATAAACATATTTTTCTAATCAAAATTAGTGAGTAGATTACATCTCCACTATCTATTTTCTTGGCGAATGATCCCCGTCTAATCCACGGGGTTTTAGGGAAACGCTGCTCAGCTTTAACGTGCCACAGTCACGTTTAGTAAAATGTGATCACACGTTCTGGATTTATGTTGTTAAATGCGGGTTAAAGTTCAAGGTCAGGCAATTTTTCTGCAAATGCATCAATATTCTTTTGTAAATGTATGAAAATAAACCTCCAAAATGTTGCAAAAGTTAATAATTCACTCTATTTGATTATATACATACATACATTTGGTTGATGGGACTGTTTAACCTCCTTTGCAACATTTAAGCTCCTATGACGGAGAAGATTTACAGCCTTACGTGAGATCCGAACCACGGGTCGATACATAAACTGAATGCGCACGACGGTCCCCCATCCAACTACAACCCAGATCCAACGTCGCTTAACTTCACTGATCGACAGGAAGCGGTGTTACGACACTAGCCACGACGTGTATATATATTGTTTCGTGGCCACCGAATTCAGAAATCCAGCCATTTCATACGTCGGGCCAATCAGGGAGAATCTTACGTCTGTTTTCTCATTGTATCAGTTTCTCGGAGACACTAGTACCGGACCTCCGGTACCTAGACTGCACTAGGTTAGGTGGTCGTTCTAGGTTGGTTAGTTATTTCCCACGTGACCAACTTCCAGCCAATCAGGGGTCTATAAAATAGGTTAAATAGCGCGCGCGCTCTCTCATATATATATATATATATATATATAGAGAGAGAGAGAGAGAGAGAGAGAGAGAGACTACAAAAGCAGTGTTTAATTATATATGGGATTAAAAAGCCATTTTAAGACAAATAAAGTTGACAACATTTCGAACCTGATGAAACGTGGTCTCCCCATCAGTCCGTCAAGGATAAAATACACAAAGAGGACCGCGGGGAAACTTAAAAAAGTTAGGTTTATAAGCCAATTGTTCCAGCTGCTACGTCACAATTAAATTCATCCACGCCACAGAAGTCATATGCACGGTGCATCAGTGAAGTAGGGAGTGAATTGATGCCAACGGTTTCCACAATCTTTAAATGTGCTTATATACCTCGTGAATACAAAGACTTAAGTTATTTAATAAGTGAGGAGTCTTTTTGAACAAGAAATTTATTTCATTTTTTATCCTTAAAATTCTTTCATGGAAAATCAATTCAAAGAATCTTTGGAAAAATATCAGCTCTCGCGTTTCGAAAATTCATTGGAAAAAGACTGCGAAGTAAAACTTATTCTCTTCCCAGCACCGATTCAAGTAAAATAAACTAACTTTTCTTTTCCTCACATTTATACGTAAGTGCGCTTTTAGGTCTGCCTTTTCAATCACTGTCCATGGCAGATTCAAACCAACAAACAAACAATCTTTATTTCAGACTCGACAGGTACAAACATTGAATCTATTTTAATCGCAATAACCGTACTGAAATAAAATGGAAAGGGAAAAGACAATAAAGTGGGAAACTTGAACCCAGTGGGACTCGAATCCGCGTAGAGTGGTTTTAAAACCAGCGAATTACCGATCACGCCATCCAGAACCCTCCCCCTCCCCCCCAAAAAGGTCGTCCATGCGAGATCAATATTTACGCTGTTTCACCATGTTTCGTTGAACTCCCTCACCTTTTATGCAAATGAATGCATTATAAATGCCGTTATTGCATTTATAATGCATTCATTTGCTCTACGAAGGTGAAGGAGTTTAACGGAACATGGTCAAACAGCGTAAATATTGATCTCGACTGAATGAACTTTTTAATAGAGGTTAAGAGAGGACAAGAGAGAAGACAAGTTAGGTTGGGTTAGGTTTGGTCAAGTTGACCTTTTAAGCGTCACTTTTATATGCACCGATAGACGAGATAACTCGTCGATAACGCTTAAGAGGCTAAGGGGATATTTGTTGACTTGATCAGTAGTGCGCTGACCCTGAAGCCATGCGACATAGGTTCGAGTCCCACTACTTCCGACTTTTCCATTTTATTGCCCGTTCTCTTTATAGGTACAAACATCATATAAGGTCAAGTAATAGCTGTCTGGAGTAGTGATTATATTGGCCAATGAAACAGGATAAATAATGAACATATAGTTTGCCTACGCCAATGCTTCGGGCTACGTCGTGGCCAGTGTCGTAACACCGCTTCCCGTCGATCAGCGAAGTAAAGCGACATTGGGTCTGGAGTAGGGTTGCCAGAGGTCCCGCATTTGATCCAAAAATTCCTTTGTGTTCAAAATGTCCCGCAAAAAATATTTAAGCAAATTTTTTCGGGATGAATTGATTTAGCATTTTCTAGAATTATGTAGGATCCTGTAAATTTCTGTAGAGTAATGTTGAATGTTCTGGAACATCCTAGATATTACATAACGCTTATAAAATGTGTTTGGCCACGATTTGGCAGTTTTTCGGCTGTAGTTATATTGTAAGCTTTGAATTAGTGTGAATCCTGCGATTGCTTGACCATATAACTTGAGATTGTGCAATTCAAATAAAATCTAAGTATGTCTACTTTTTATAAGAAATCGTTCAGGTGTAAATTGCTGCATTTGCGTGAAAGAGGAACACACACACACACACACACACACACACACACACACTTGATTTTATTTATAAGATTTAGAATATTTTTTGAATTAATTATTTACATGACTTGTAAGGAATTTCAGTTATACTTGAAGTCAGAAGATAGAGCTAAAATTTTCAAGATTAAAAGTTCAGAAAAATACTGACATATGTCATAATATAATTAGTAAAGCGATGTGTGTGTATATATACTACAATATTTAATATGCTATGACAATTTCAATATTATTTATGATATTTCAATATTATGTATAATATTTCAATATTATTCACGATGTTTAATTGTTAAGCATTATTTTAAAATTTTTATAATTTTATTTGTTGCAACCATTGAAGAAATCTAGCTTCAATTTGGAAAAAAATTTGGTCTTAATAAAACCTCAGAAAAAATTTTGTCCGGCATCGGCATGGGCATTTGAAAAATCTGGCAACACTAGTCTGGAGGGGTAGTTGGATGGGGAGCCATCCTCTGCGTCCAGATTATGTAGCAACCGTGGTTCCGATCCCACGTAAAGCCGTAAGTCCCCTCCGTTATACACTATGACCTTAGCTGTTACGAAGGTTAAATAACCCTATAATTACTCGGACATTACGCCAATGCCTCCAGATTCGAGATTTATAAAATACATCAATTACGAGCCATGGCTTATAGTCTTATAGTATCTTATTAACTGACTCACCAAGTCGAGCGATAAATCTGTATAAAATTACATATCATACTGCACAGAAACATCATTGACTATATACAAAAGACTAGCACTAGAAGGGACACCAGTTATCATAGGCGTATGAGGCGGGGGGGGGGGGGGGGTCTGCCCCCCCCCCCCCCCCCCGGACTAGGGAATTGAGCATTTTCAGGGCAAATACTGAAATTTTCAAGGCAAATTTTTCCTAACATTCTTTTTTTTGTTTTTTACTTCTTGAGGTGAATTAATTACTTGCTACTATACTTGTAGTTAATAATTAAAACGCAAGTTGAGGACTTACTGAATTCTATATCAACTGCAATGCCGCAGTTTTGCTTGTCATTTAGAAATGTTGTAGCAAAATTTTATCTCATTTTTGTAAGTTGTAATGTTTTTCATATAAAAAAGATTTTAATATATGTGACTCATACTTTAACCTTTGTGTTATTTTATGCTACACATAGTGCTTATGCGGAAATCAGGGCACCCTGAAAATTTTAGGGCAAATTTTTTCCACCACCCCCAGTAAAGTGCCATCTCATACGCCTATGCCAGTTATGTAAACCTTATAGTTCTTAATAGTAGCCTAAATAGTTTAAATAATTTGTTACAAACTACATACACTTTCCTCATATTATACATTCTGTAGTTATAATGTTATAATGTTTTAGACCAACAAAGACCCTAGGATCCACTCATGGCTGGTCTATCTGTGTTCGTAATTGTGTACTGTGCATGTCCTCCGTGGTGGCGGAGAGGACCGACAATTTTACGTGGGTTCCGAACCACAAAGCCTTAATTTTACTACCTTAAACTATACCCAATCTATCAACATATGCGTCTAATAAATTTTTAAACATGTTTATAGACGTGCTACTAATTACTTCTACCGGCAAACTATTCCAGCTATTTACTCTTCCATGCGTAAAAAAAATTTTCCCAACTGCTGTCTCGAACCTTCTACTTGTCAACTTACACCCGTTATTTCTAGTCATATTATTTTGAGATATTTCGAAAAACCTATCTCTATCTACGTTATCGAACCCATTCATAATTTTTGAAAACCTGGATTAGATCACAACCTTAGCCTCCTAGTCTCGTGTGTAGTCAATTTGAACTCCTTAACCTATCCTCCTCGTACGACTTCGACCTAAGCGACGGAATCATCTTAGTTGCTCGTCTTTGAACTCTCGATTTTGTCTACGAGTATATCTTTTCGCATATGCGGATTCCAAAATTGGATCGCTTACTCCAAATGGGGTCTAACTATTGATATATAAAGAGGAACAATAATATCGCGTGATTTGTACTCAAAATTCCTAGCTATAAAACCTAGCACTTTGTTCGCTTTATTGACCGCTGCTGTACTTTGTTTCGCTACTTTTAAATCACGTGACTATAACTCCTAAATCTTTTTCCTGCTCTACGCTTGTTAACTCCTTCCCTGACATACTATACGCAAAATTACCGTTACGCGAACCTATATGTAAATTTTTGCACTTATCGACGTTAAATCTCATTTGCCATGTGACTGACCAATCAACGATTTTATTCAGATCTTCCTGGATTTTACCTCTATCTTCGTCATTAATCGCCCTACCACCCAACTTCGTGTCATCCGCAAACTTTGAAACTGTACTGACTAGGCCGACATCTAAATCGTTAATATATATAAGAAAAAGCAAGGGGCCTAATACAGAACCCTGTGCGGTACGGTGTCAAACGCTTTTTGAAAATCTAAATACACTACATCAACTGCCCGATGACTATCATAAACTTCAACCACGCTTTGAAAAAATTCTAAAAGATTAAGTGTTCGACTATACGATCCATAATTATTGATTCCAGTAGCTTACCTACAACAGACGTTAAACTGATTGGCCTATAATTTCCCGCCGCACCTTTATTGCCTTTCTTAAAGATAGGTGTTACATTTGCTAACTTGAAATTATCTGGTACGCACCCCTCAGAAATAGATGCATTAAAAATATTTGTTAGTGAGTAGTGACACAACAATGCTTTCTTTTAATTCTTTTAGTTGTATGGGATATATGGAATCCGGCCCCGGTGATTTACACATTTTCATTTTATCAATATAGCGCATTACCACAATATTATCCAAAATATTACCATTATCAAAAGGTATTATGTCTATGACTGTAGGGATATACACACTTATGTAGCCTATAAGCCCTATCTCTACTCTTTATAATGTCTCCTACTCTCGAAGTAAACCACAAGGGCTTGTTGTTTACTTTCGCACGCTTAATTTTGTTACGTACACATTCCTCATTTATAGTCCTAAATACTGTTTTCAAACGATTCCCACATTAGTTTTGCATTGGAGATCCCCATTACGTTTTCCGAATTGGCAAAAATTCTTTTTGGTTCTTAAGCAAAGTTGAAAAAGAAACGCTAAGTTATCTCAGTGAACTAAAGCTTGTTATTAACCCGAATGTCTCAATACCTGTTAATTTACTAAAGCGCTTTCTAGATGATCTTAAATTCCAAAAGAACAAAAAAGTAGTCATTGAAAAGCTGATAAAAGGGGTTCAATAGTAATCATGGATAAATTAGATTACAATGAAAAAGTCCTGAGTCTATTAATTGATGAAAGGATTTACACAAAGCTTAAATCGAGAGCATTAAGAAAAAATGTACCCGAAACTTTGACTCATAATTTTAAGAGTATCTCTCCTACCTTAGGCTAGTTCTATAGGCTCCTAAAATTCATAAAAAGGATATTCCTTTAATTAAGACCAATTATTTCATAATTGTTGTTGCAATACTGTTTGCGCCCAACTTACTAAATGGTTGGCAAAGATTCTTTTTGGTTATCTGGGCTCTATCTGAAGATCACGTATTACGCAACAGATTTTGGAGTTGGAGTCTTTCACCTAACACTAGGGAGCAGCCAAGAAGGCTGTGATATGTCTTCCGCGGGAGCTTTTGACCGAAACTCCCCTCTCCAGATTTTATTAGCAAGATTAAGCGATGGAAGGTAATTATCATTTTTACACTCAGTCTGTTTTTATGATGAGAAACTTTTCTGGTCAATTTTTAGGTGTTTTGCACGAATCTGCCATCCATTTCTTGTGCAAATGCGTAGTTTTTGAGATATCGTCATCTCGAAAACTACACATTTGCACAGGAAACGAATGGCAGTTTCGGATCTTTTCCGTTTGACTGCCGCCATTGAAACATAATTAAACTTTGTATTTTAACTGAAATGTCTTGATACAAAATAAGTTACTTTATACAAAAGCTTTTCTTAATTTCCCCTTCAAATTTTGTTTCTTATAAACAATTTTAATTACTTTCAAGATCCATGCTTAATTTTTAAGGTTTTAATCGTGTACTCAGAAAAATAAGGGGATCACCTGAAGATCAGGGCCTCCTCCTTCTTTAGTTAGCTTTATAAGGCTAACTAATAAAAATATCACGACCTAACCTAACCAATCGTCAAGGTCGTACAGTTGACCTAACGATTGGTTAGGTTAGGTCGTGATATTTTCGTTAGTTAGCCTTATAAGGCTAAGTAAAGAAGGCTGGGGCACTCACCTCTTATGTTTCAATGGCGGCAGTCAAACGGAAAAGATCCGCAGTTTCGTACAAAACACCTCAAAATTATCCAGAAAAGTTTACTCTCATTTTCATTTAAACTAACGAAAATATCACGACTTAACCAATCATCAAGGGTGTACAGTTGACCTAACCGGGCATTCAATTAACCTACCAGGCCTTCAGTGAAACTAACCGGGCATTCAATTAACCTAACCAGGCCTTCAGTTGACCTAACCGGGCATTCAATTAACCTAACAGGTTAATATTGGTTATTTCACCTAAATATCTTCTGATCTTTTCGTATTAGGCACTCACTGTCACATTTCGGGCAAGTTAAGGATGAGAGAATAACGCCGTAATTGATAAAACGTCCAATCCTTTGTCTTCATCAGGGCACATGACGAATCAAGTTCTCAAAGTCAAAATCACACGAATGGCACGTCATAATTCTATCCAAACACCACTAAACTAAATCCAATTAGAAAAAAAAATAGGCAGAACAAAAACCAACTAATTAAGTCGCAGAGTAGCGAAAAAATAGCCCAATCAGGAAAAATATTTCATGAAAAAAGTACATTATAGCCAAAACAGGAAATATATTTTATTAAAAAAAGTACATTTGAACAAATTTGCACAACATAAGATATATATTTTCTTAGTCAGTTTTGAATGGCAATTCATATATTGTACTGTTTCAACCGCGCGTGAGCGGCGAAAAGACGAATATTAACCCGATGGAATATTGAAGGTAGCATTTTACTTAGTTTTGATGCTTTCACCAATGTTCCCATCAGTGATGATTTTACTATTCGCAGGGTTTTCTAATGCCTTTCCAATACTTGTTAACTATTTTTTAGCCCTGGTCAATTTTTGCTTAACAAGCAATTATTTTATTTTTAATACTTATTATAAGCAAGTCTTTGGTGCTAGCATGGGATCCTCTCTGAGCCCTGTAATTAGCTGTCATATATATATATTGGAATTTTTTTAAGTAATCTGGTGTTGTCCATTCCTGGTTATAATTTTAAAGTTTGGTATGTAGATAACGTTTTCGTAATATGGTCCTTGAAACGTCGACAATTTTATAGATCAATTGAATATCTTTCATCCACCATAAAATTTACTTATGAAATAGAAAAGGACAATAAACTACCTTTCTTAGACTTTTTGCAACCAACTAATATAAGCAACTTATTCATTATAATTTCCTGCCACTTTGATACTGTTAAAACGTCAGTTTTTGATGGCTTCTTCCTAAGAGCTCTGAAAATTTGTGACCCTTGTTTAGACAAAACGAAATAAATAGGAATTTCTAGATTTCCAAAATCGTGGGTACCCTATTACTTTCATTACGAAAGCTTTTAACAAAGCCGAAGCGTCGTTTTATAACTAGAAACCCTGTAACAAACGTCCATTTGATGAAACAATAATTCCCCCATATTCAAGAGAACTTTAAGAATTAAATTGCAGATTTAGGATTCAGAAAAACATTAATTTGATCACACTATTCAATTTTAGTGATCAAAATAACTCCAATAGTACAGTTAAAGGAAGGGTGTACACCGTTCCTTGTAAATATTGTGAATTAAAATACAGGAGCAACTAACAGTCTTATCTTATCACCTGAGTAATTCCAACCACCAAATATACTGGGGAAAATTCTAAATTTGTCTAAAATAAAAACATTTTAAGATTTGTGGACGTCGTTGACATCAGTGTCATTCCAACTTAATTGTGCATCTAGCTTCTGTAGTGTGGATGAATTTACTTGTGGTGTAGCAGCTACAACAATTGGCTAACAAAGTTTCAAGTTTCCCCGCACCCCGCAGCCCTTTCTTGTCTTTTATCTTTGACGAACCTGAAGAGAGGCCACGTTTTAACGGATTATATATATATATAATCACAAACTCAGAATGGTTCCCTGAGAACATTATATGTTAAACACAGACCGTGCATGGAACAAGGAACTCTTCTGGATTTAATTATCCCAGAAGAGTTCCTTGTTCCATGCACGGTCTGTGTTTAACATATAATGTTCTCAGGGAACCATTCTGAGTTTGTGTATACTAAACGGACGTGTTTCGTGCCTTGAAAAGTGGACGCTCAATGTCCCGGTTGAGGTTTAAGTTTTGGTTTTTTTTGGCTAAAATACAATAGTTACCCCCTTTTTCTATGATTTATTCAACACGACGTGAATGCAACGAGTCTTTTACTTATATAGAGGTTCTGAATGTAGGGATCTAGGCTTGCTTTAAACCCTAGATCCATGTCCCAAAGCTGGATCCTGTCTGCTTTGCAGATAGCTGGTGAGGGAAGCTATATTTATGGGATCTCTTTGCGAGAGACCCGTTGCCCACGTCGGGCTAAAATCATGAAAAAGAAAAACCTATGGTATTTGTCATTTACCATTACTTATCCGGACTATAGTGGATTTAATTATCCCAGAAGAGTTCCTTGTTCCATGCACGGTCTGTGTTTAACATATATATATATATATATATATATATATATATATATATATATACCACAAGGTACAGTACTGGCCCCACTCCTGTTCATTATCATGCTAACAGACATAGACAGTGGAGTAAACAGCAACAGTATAGTAACATCCTTTGTGGATGATCAGCAGAAAAATCAGCGATGCAAATGAAGTGGAGGCCTTGCAAGAGAACACGAACAAAATATACAAATGGTCAGAAAACAACAATATGACTTTTGACACCGAGAAATTTCAGCTTTTGAGATATGGTAGAAATGAGGAACTTAGACTACATATGTTCCAGATATCAGGAAACTCAGAGAAGCACGAAAGCGATTGACTTCGGGGTAATAATGACCGATGATGCCAAATTCAAGACACAAAATCAGATAGCGATAAACAAAGCAAAAAGAGTCGCGAGACAGGTATTAAGAACGTTCAAAAGGAGGGACAAGACAGTAATGATTCCCCTGTTGAGAACACTGATTATACCAAAACTTGAATACTGCTTAGTTTTAACGTGCCTATATAAAAAGAAAGAAATTAATAAACTAGAAGAAACGCAGACACATTTCACAGCCAAGATTGATGGCTGCAAAGAGCTCAACTACTGGGAAAGACTACATAACTAAATCTGTACTCCCTGGAAAGAAGAGGGGTACACCATAATCCATATATGGAAAATGATCGAAAAACTGGTACCAAACCTCAAACTAAACCCAATTACCATCCAAACAACGCTGGAAAATAGGAAAGGCAGAATGTGTACTGTGTAGTGTTCCCAAATTAAAGGCCCGACAAGGGACCTCCTCAACACTGAAGGAAAATAGCTTGGTTGTCAGGGGGCCAAGACTTTTTAACCAGCTTCCAAAGGACCTCAGAAACGTTACAGGGGTCAAAGTTGAACTGTTCAAGAGAAGACTAGATGCCTGGCTCAGGAAGGTACCAGATGAGTCGGGTGTACCTGGCTGTGTGGTGGAGAGCGCAAGAGAGCAACTCGCTCCTCCACCAAGCCAGGCCTAGAGGTGGAGCCACCAGCTTGACCTTCGTGTGAAGAGAGACCAACACACGGAACCTAAACGCGTGTATGTATATATATATATATAACTGCAAACAAAACACAGTATAATTAACGCAAAGAACGACGCTTGCGTAGAAGAGCGTTCCCTCCTCATCTTGCGCGGAACACTCTTCTACACAAGCGTCGTTCTTTACATTATATATATATAATTTTTTTTAATTGGGGTTGCTTAACCTCCTTCGCAACATCTAAGGTCATATGACGGAGGGGACCTACAGTTTTACGTGGAATCCGAACCACGGGTCGCTACATAATCTGGGCGCAGAGGACGGTCTCCCATCCAACTACTACCCAGACCCACCTAATGTCGCTTAACTTCGCTGATCTCCGGGAAGCGGTGTTACGACATCGGCCACGACGTAGCCCCAACTCGGGGAGGTTCCTGTTATTAAACTAATTCATTTTTTAACTATTCTGGCAGCAGTAGAAAAATGGATAGAAAAGAATAATGCTCTCTCCCCGCCAGAGGCCGGTACGGTAAAAGGTTATACATTTTTATTTGCTTGAAGATTTTATGAATCATATACAATATATAGTACGAGTACTGTACATATATAGGTAGGCTGACCATATTTCCTTGAGACAAAAACGGGACATTGGGATGGCAAAAAAGGGACGGGGGTTATGTAATATTCTGTATTCATGAAAAAGTAAGTACATAACATATTGAGCTTACAATTATTCTTCAGTGACAGAACCCATACAAAACGGTACGTATGGTCAGCCTATATATAGGCCCCCTCACAGCCTTAATCCGGCCCTGCATTTATCCAATCGAGATCATCTTTGCATATGATTATTCTCCATCCTACGTCACTGATCGCCCTACTCAGTTGGAAAAATGTAGTTCAGCCAATCAACCGTTCAGTCTTTAACTATCCATGACATTTATAGTCCTACTCCCTCGCATACGTTGAGCGAAATGATGTGCTGTAAAGGTCTCTATTCTTCGGAGAAAACATTTTTTCACGAACTGTTCACATTAACAACAATGTATTCCTCAATTACGACGATCAAAATTCAGTTAGCTGCAAAATTAATCATTAGCGTAACACAAATTTTGTAGTATCAAACTTATTTACAGTAAATTTCCAAAATTATTATTTCACGAAATGATAGAACCGCTTTTTTTCTGAAAAATAATCTTAAACCCTCAGATTCTGAACTGAGGTGTGTATATATACTGGGTGTATATACACATTATACTGGAAATGAAATAGTTGAGGACAATCTGTGGGGTGTGGCGGACTGATCACGTGAGAAACACTATTATCAGGGAGAGGTGTGGGAGCCGGAGTAGTCTTGTGGAGAGCGCGGATGAGGGGGTTAAAATGGCTTGGGGATATGGAGAGGATGAGCGAGAAGAGGATGCTTAAGAGGATTTATGTGTCGGAGGCGGAATGGGAAAGGGGGAGGGGTAGACCGAGGAGGAGGAGACGGAAGGATAGGGTGAGGGAGGCTTTGGGTCAGCGAGGCCTGGACGTCTGGGAGGGTGAAAGACGAGGCTAGATAGAAAAAAGTGGAGCGATGTGGTATATGGTGGGCGATGGGCTGGCAATGTGCTGACTCAGGGTGTATGAAGCGGTCTGGGTAAACCGTGGAGTAGTCTGCGGGGCTGGGCTGTGGAGAATGTTCCCCGAGAGAGATACATTGTCATGTCAGCTGATAAAGTGAATGCGAACGATTGAGGCGCTGCCTGTTCCTGACGCGATCTCACTGCGGGAAACGTTGGGTATAAAAAAAATGTATAACCTTTGGTTAGCTTCCGCCCGAATTGTTCATTCTGACGAAGGTCAAGCTTTTCACTCCACCTTAGACCTACAGTTTAACGTGGAATCCGAACCACGCCCCATCAGCAGCACAGCATCTTAACCACTAGGCCACCTAGGGTACCCATTTATCTACCAACCACTTCCTTTATTGTGTGGAAGGATGAACATCTGGGTTTTGCTGCGCGCCGGCTGCCGTCGGGTCTCGAACCCAGGGCCGATGGATTCGTAGTCAGCGACGCTAACCACTACACCATCGAGGCGCATATATATACACACACACAACCTTGGTTTTTCTTCCGCCCGAATTGTTCACTCTGACAAAGGTCAAGCTTGTCACTCCACCTTAGACCCACAGTTTAACGTGGAATCCGAACCACGCCCGACCAGCAGCCCAGCGTCTTAATCACTAGGTTACCCAGGGTACCCCTCTATCTACCAACCAATTTCTTTGTGTGGAAGGATGAACAGCTGGGTTATATACAGTATACTGTATATACTGTATTATATATATATAATGCGCCTAGGTGGTGTAGTGGTGAGCGTCGCTGCCCCGATGACGGCAGGCGGCGCGCAGCAAAACCCAGCTGTTCATCCCTCCATACAATAAAAAAATTGGTTGGTAGATAAATGGGTAGCCTAGTGATTAAGACGCTGGTGGGTCGTGGTTCGGATTCCACGTTAAACTGTAGGTCCAGTGGTGTGTGCTAAATAAAGAAGTGAGGGAACACATTTTGAAAGTGTTACTCAGATGCGGGGGGGACAATGGCGAGCGCGGCGAGCCCATACAGCTGGGGGTCCGGGGGCACTAAGCCCCCCGGGAAATCTTTTGAAATCTGACCAATTTCAGGGATATTTTGAGGTCATATGCACTGGATATTAGGATATATTCCAAGGTTGAAGATGCAGTATTTCCAGTGTCATTAGATATATGACATCCAGTACGATCAATAAAAATAGCTAACAACTGGAATGATTAACTAAAAAAAGTTAACAACTGGTACGCCGTGGTGACTGTTTCACCAGATCTTTATAGGCTAGCATTGCCTCAGTCGAAGCTAAAAGAAATGAAACAGTTAATGATTCTCTCTCATATTTCTTCTAGGGGTGGGAATTAAAATTTCATGACGTTAGAGATTTGTAAGTTCGGATTTATTTGAAATAGTGAGGGAACGCCGTTCCGTCTACCAAAAAAAGTAAGGGAACGCCGTTCCCACAACACTACACCACTGTGTAGGTCTAAGGTGAAGTAACAAGTTTAACCTTCGTCAGAATGAACAATTCGAGCGGAAGTAAAAACAAGGTTAATACCGGAGTCTAGTATACGATGGGTTAAAGTGCTTTCAGAAACCGAGTAAACTATTAAAATGACCCTCCCCCCAGGCCAGTTTCATAAAATCGGTTTGAAATCTCAAAAAGTTCGCCGGATAGAATTACACTAAATTTCAACGTGTTCTCGAGAACTACTTTCGTTCTTGCGGAACACTACATACATATACTGTAATTTTCTTTTGGCTTGTATAAGTCAGTAAATACGGGTTTGATGCCTCTCCCTATAAACACTCGAGTTAACCATTAATGATAAATAACTACGGTAACTAGAATTTTACGTAACCCAAGGACTGTCCCAAACCAATCTGAGAAGCGAGGAGGGGGCGCAGTGACGATCTCGCTGGACGTATTGTATCAGGTCATCCCATAAGTAATGTCGTTTTTTACGATAGATTAAGTTTAAACTAGTTCTACTCGGTTTAAGCATAAATTTTCCGAAGGTTATATCTAAGAGTAGATCTATCGTGTTTCGCTACATACTTTACAGACCTTGACCAGTGAAGACGTGTGTTTTGCTTTATGTGAACCCCTCATAAACATGGCGGTATCAGAAGAGCATATCAGGCATATAATGCTTTACGAGTTCAAAAAAGGGAATAGTGCTACTGAAGCAACGCGAAACATTCAGGACGTTTATGGCAACGATATTCTGCATGTGGGGAAATGTCGAAGATGGTTTCAAAGGTTTAGGAATGGTGACTGCTGTTTGACAGATGCAGCACGCTCTGGACGCCCTGCTGAGTTTGATGATGACCTGCTGTTAGCCGCACTTGAAGAAGACTGTTCAACAACTGTCGAAGAATTGGCCCAGAAACTCAATTCATCCCCGTCCACCATCCATCGACATTTGTAACAACTCGGGAAAGTGCCTGTTAGGAAAATGGGTGCCACATGAATTGTCGGTCGACAATCTGAGGGTGCGGGTAAACATTAGCACAGCTCTTCATTCCCGTGAACTCCAAGATCCGTTTTTGCACCGTTTAGTGACTGGTGATGAAAAGTGGATACTGTACTAGACTGTTAAGCGCCGTCGACAGTGGGTTTGTGCCGGAGAACCAGCGACACCACAACCAAAACCAAATCTTCACCCTCAGGTGTTGCTTAGTGTTTGGTGGGATAAAGGTGGTGTAATACACTTTGAAACCTTACCACACAACCAAACAATTACCGCTCAAGTCTACTGTCAACAACTGGATCGATTGAACACTGCACTAAAAGAAGAGAGACCTTCTTTAGTCAATCGGAAAGGAATCGTGTTCCACCACAACGCACGTCCTCATACCGCTCGGATCACTTCTGCAAAAATTGAGGAGCTTGGGTGGGAAAAACGTCCACATCCTCCAGACCTTCCGCCTTCAGATTATCATCTCTTTAGGAGTCTGCAAAACTATCTTGACGAGAAACAGTATACTTCTTTAGATGACCTGCACATAGGGTTGCCAAATAGAAATACAGGACACCCTGTTCAAATTTAAATGATTTCTAATTTGCATATACATACGTAAATTGAGATAAAAAATAATAATACTGCATGGGACAAACTTATATACTAAAAAATATTGGTAACACGGTCATCTGGGTTAAATTAAAAATTTAATCAGCTTAACTTTACGCAGGCGAGACCCTGTTACCAAAATATAAATTTTCTTATCTAAGTAAAATATAAGTATTTAAATCACATACCTTTAATTATATTTCACTGATGACTTGGCTCTCCTTAACAGGTCCTTGTTTTGCAGAACTTGCTTATAAAATTCCTTGCACTGGCAGTCTATGTTCCATTTACATTGTAACATAGCTTCTACTGTGGTCACATCCAACTTATTTCGTTCTTTTGTCCATTGAACATTCATTAACGAGAAAACACGCTCAACACTAGCATTATGAGTACTAGTACAAATAAAAATATTGAAAATTCCAAATCGTACAGCTCTAAACTGCTGAATTTTGCAATTTAAAAAAAATCTTAATACAGGACATTTAAGGCGTCCTGATAAAGTCAATACAGGACACAGGACAAAATCATTAAATACAGGACATGTCCTGTATATACGGGACGCCTGGCAACCCTACCTGCACACCAGTCTTTGTACGTTTTTTGCCTCAAAACCGCCTGAATTTTATAAACATGGCATTGAAAAGCTTGTAGGACGTTGGCAGAGTATCATTGATTCCGATGGAAAATATATACTAGATTAAAAAGTTTCAGTCGAGTTTTTTTTTGTCCTTCAAATTCCGATCTAAAAAACGACATTACTTATGGGATGACCTGATATTTGGCTCGACCCAAATCTCGTTTTGCGAAAGACGGTTTTTCCCATTTTGTCGGAGTTACCACTCGTATCAGTACCCTCAATTGGACGAAGGAAGTTAAACGGAACAACGAAACAATTTTACATACCTGGGTAGGACTAAGTTGGGTATCCAAGAAATACTGGTAGGTCTCTCATGGAGACTGTAGGTTCTTGCTGAGGATAATAAAAGTCGGTTCCATTCTTAATCTATTCCAAGACTGAGCTATGACAAAGAAGCTAGAGAACCACAGCTGGCAATCAGTGACCCAGCTGTGCCAAGCCTTGTATCACAGATATGTGGCTGGTCATATGGATTTTTAAGAAGTTTAAGTGATTGTAGTTTAAGTTGCCATTCACAACCTCGTTGCATTCACTCACTCACTCACTCCATATAGGATTAACCTTCCATCCGTATAACCGCTTAACCAAACAGACGCTCGCGCACACGAATTACAGAAAAATCCTATTCTATCAGAATTATGGGAAAATTATTGATAAGAAAATATCGTATGGTTATCACATTAACTACGAGATGATTTAACTAATTATTATTTTCATTACATACGAAACTAACCGAAAAGAACAAAAACGCCAATTTAATTCATAAAACAATTTGAAAGACAATACAGAAATATATAAAACTTAAAACAGAAATTAAGTTACGATAGGAACTATTTCTCAGATTTAATGAAGAAAAGTTAAGTTACGAAGGAAATTCGATACTAGATTAATAAAAATAACAGTCAACGAACATTAATATAAAAAAGGCAAAACTATACGGGATTTAAAATATATAAATGAAGACAATGGACTTAGTCTTGTGATCCTGCAGTAAATCATTAGTCTTTTTCAGTTGCCTTAGAAACCAAAAGACAACCTATCTGCTCTACTATTTAAAACATACTCTTAAATTACACTTCTCCAGTAGAAACCCTATACTAAAATTAGACCTAATTTATATTATTATTATTATACAATATATAAATAATATATATGTATGTGTATATATATATATATCATATATATACCATATAGACAAGATTATATATAAGCACCAATAGATTTAAATCTTAATCTACAACGACTAAGCCAATAGATAGTACATATAAAAAAAAAATGACAATAAGGGGGTTGACCACAAGGAAGTCTACAGTCCTTGCGAAACTCCCATCAAAGGCGAACTTAAATCTGGCCTCAACTTAACTTTCACATATTAGACCCGATTAAGTAGACAAATTTAAATGTTTTCCAAAGAAATGTAAAAAATGGTGAAAAAATTAAATATCTATAATATACTGATTTTTATAAAAAGGCCAAAGATCTACCATTTACTTTATATAAAATTATAATCTACTTTTTGCTTTTTTTTTTTTGCTTTTTTTAATCGTAGAAGATACGATTGCTAAACAATAGTAAACCACAAAAGAACAGGACCCAATGCTCGTTGAGTGTTTAAATGTATGAACCCTAACACACCAATGTACCCTACTGTTAGCTATGTTAAAGGCCTACCGATTTATCGTATATTAATACAGTAATAGAACACAGAGTTTTTTTGTTTTTTGGATTATGCAAACACCCGACATGGTTGGTGGACACCCTTAAATTTTAACATCCACCCACATTTTTTAAATGCTTCCAGTATTTCATACAACCAACTAAACTAAGAATCCGGAACGAAATGAACAGCCGTTCCCGAAAAGCATAATACAAAAATTCAAGAAAAAAAAGTTAACTACACTACAATGATTTCTAACATTACAAATGCCCCTAATACTGAGATATGGTACTCTTAAACCTATAATAATAGTTACCCTTCTCTTCCCATTCTGGCAGCTACTCTAATTTATTACTGAACTTCTACTAATGTTCTTATAAATCATTGGCAAGCATTTTAAGAATGTTATCACATTTGAATTGTGCTTTATCAATAAGCAACGATGAATAAGAATTTCCCCGAATCACGTGACCAATTTTCTTTTCAGACTAGTTAAGTTCAATTCGTGATTAAAGTAATTTGGAACGCGAAGTGACGATAATTTTAAAATAAGAATGGAGTCGATAGCAATCGGAATGAAATAAAGCACCGAACCTTTTACTTTATTAATTATTATTATTTAATTCCATTGGAAATACCATCGCATGCAGTTACGATTAGATACCAAAAAAGTCAACTGTTCCCATCCTACAAGAATGAAATTCTCGATTCCTCGCCATGAGAAATGCGTGTATGTATACATATATATATATATATAATTTATGAGGTTGGCAGTAATTTAAATGATCAGCAAAACATGAAGGAAGTTTGATAATGAAAGGAAAGGAATCGCCTACATACGTTAAGACTCTTGCAGTCATCAACAAAAAGTTACTCACTGCATTTCTCCTGCATTTCACCTGTATTTCACCTGTATTTCACCTGTATTTAAATTAAATCACAACATGAAAAGGGTAATAAATATTTTTTCTTCTTTTTTTGGCTTAGGTGGTCGAGTTACGAGTTACCCGCTGGAAACAAATGACGTACGACTCGAAAACGGAACGCGCTCTCCTCAATCGTACTCGAGAATTTGTTTATGATAAAATAGAAGATACCTGCAAAGAAAAAGAAAAAGAATATTAAAAAGTCCTTTCGCGTACAGAGTGACCGCTAAATCCTTAAAAATAAGGAATAACTAGAAACCAAAACGTACGGATTCACAAAAATAAAAATGCAAAAAGACTGGAAAAATTAGTAATGAGTAGATTTTGTTTTCTAATTTTATTACCGTCACCAAAGTATATAAAATAATTATTACCAATTGGTAATTTTTTACGAGTTTTCTGAAAGTTTGCCTTTCTAGGCGAACTTTTGTCTAAAACGGTATTGTTTCAACTAGGGAACGGAGCTAACCATTGTTATATTCAAATTTGTGTTCCGCTTTTCATCATCCTTAGTTCTAGTAATGGGCCCGAATTCGCATCCCTACACATTAATTTCTAACGAGTTGTACTTACTGGTCATTCATTCAGCCCGAAGAATATCACTTGCTACTTCACAAATTAACATTCATGAAAACGGCTTCATTACTCACAACAGCAAGTGAATAAGATCACAAAACGGGGCCACAAATCTTAATTATGGAATCAAGTCATATATATATATATATATATCAAAATTATACTGTACAAATTGTCAGACAGAATACGCCTTTATAAATTAATTAATACGTCCGTATACGCTAAAAATACCTTCTATGACGTTTGTTTGGGTCTTTGTTATGTTTTCAAGGTCAGCCTAAGGAAAAACAGAGAGCCTTTGTCATGATTTAATTAATAATAATAAAATACATCTCGAAACAAGAACTATATCGGAACGCCATCAATGTCCCCTCCTATATTTGTGACCTTTAGTACAAGAACCTGATTCTTGCTCTCGACACAGACTTGTGATGATACGTGTATGAAGTTTCATCAATTTATTTAGAGTGGTTCAAAAGTTATGATGCGCACCTCTATTTGACCTTCGACTTCAATTTGTGACTAACCTTTAATGCAAGGATCTGATAATTGCTCAAAATACATCGTCGTGTAATCAGAGTTGGGGTCAAATACTTCGGTATTTTTATGCGTGTGTATTTAAATACATATATTGAAGCATTTGTATTAACATTTCGAAGGTGATGTATTTGTACTTGTATTTAATACTTTTGAAAAAGTATCTGAATTTTCAAATATGGTAATTTTTCCATCAAGCCTATCTGGCAACACTGCCACGGAATCTAAGTTAGTCAGTGCCTAAGTTTTATATACAGGGCGTCCCAAAAAAATGTATACACACTTTAACAGCTGATAGCTCAATTGATGTTTCTTTCTTTCCAAGTTAAACCCATTAGAATTAATAATGGCAGTCAGACTAAGCTTTGAACAAAGGAAATTCATTCTAAAATGCTACTGGAAGTGTGAAAACGCAGTTGAAGTGCAAAGACAGTTTAGGAGGGAGTTTCAAACAGATCCACCAACGCGACTTACCATCACTCGGATTAGAGATAAGTTTGAAGCCGATGGAACTGTTCAGAATGTCCACAAGAAGCGTTCCGGAAGACCACGGACATCGACAAGCCCCACAAAGCAAGAAAGAGTACTGGAAACGTATCACCAAAGTCCAAGAAAATCTGTGCGGCAAGCGAGTCGTGAGGTAGGAATTTCAGAATCGTCTGTCCAACGCATTTTAAAGCGCTGTCAATGGAAAAGTTACATTCCAAGATTAGTCCATGCTATTAATGAAGATGATCCGGACCGAAGAGTGGAGTATTGCGAGTGGTACTTGGCACGATGTGGATGTGGACTGGACGAAGGGGTTTCGTAGAATACCCTCCGCGTTCACCAGACCTCACACCACTAGACTTTTTTTTATGGGGATACTTAAAAGACAAAGTCTACGCTATAAAACCTGCAACAGTCGCTGAATTGAGAGCAGCCATTGAACGAGAATGCACACAAATACCAAACGAAATGTTTCGTGATGTTTGCGATTCCATTGCTTCGCGTTATCAGCAGTGCCTGGACCAGAACGGACGTCAGTTTGAAAACAGGCGTTGACAAAACAATTAAATAATGTCTGTAGATTCTATTACATTTTGAAAATGAAATGTATTTTAATAAACACTGCCTTTATAATTATTTAAAGTGTGTATACATTTTTTTGGGACGCCCTGTATATATATATATATATATATATATATTACTAATTACTCCAAACATCGTGTCGTGCGAATATCTCGGCATTCCAATGGTTAATAACTGTTATTTTTCTAGTAAAAATTAGTCAA
Source organism: Bathynomus jamesi (assembly GCA_023014485.1). Taxonomy (NCBI): domain Eukaryota; kingdom Metazoa; phylum Arthropoda; class Malacostraca; order Isopoda; family Cirolanidae; genus Bathynomus; species Bathynomus jamesi. The sequence continues at coordinate 175,358 of JAJOZX010004962.1, read as the reverse complement.
TATTTTGCATTTGAAAAGTATTTCAAATACTCAACCTGGAAGTAGTATTTGTATTTGAGAGAATTGAAGAGTATTTATTTGTATTTAAATACTTTTTGATGTATTTGATCCCAAGTCTGCTCGTAATAATCTATATATGCAGTGTTCGAAATAGGGCAATGTATTTTGGGGTGGTCAGAATTTGGCTCAGAGACTCACCGTGTCACTCGCGCACATATCATCCAACAATATATAGGCTTATAATTGAGGACTTGCCCATTACGAAGAAAGAATAGTTTACATACTATTTTTTTTAGTAACTTTTTTATATGCCGAGTCTATCAGAGGTACCTATACAAATAAAATGTGTTTTTACGTTTTTAAAAAATAATTCATTCTTTACAAAACTCAAGGAAAAAAATCTGTATAAGAAAATTAAGTGGCCAAATAAATATTGGTGCGGCGGCCGCCTGGCTACACACGTTTCAAATAAATTAAAACGTGAAAGCTTTAGATATTGAAAATTAACACGCTAGATATAAATATTTACGAGTGTTTTTGCAGGACCCACCCTGGGTCCCCTTAGACGGCACGTTTCCATGGGTCCCACGTAGATTTGGGGGTCAACCCCCGCTGACCCTCTCTGATTTCGAACCCTGCAAATATGTATAAGTTTTATCAATTTATGTCGAGTGGTTCAAAAATTATGGCGCGAACCTCCATCTGACTTTTGACCTCTATTTGTGACGTTGACCTTTGATGCAGACACTGTTTTTTTTTTTCTTTTTTTTATGTAGGGAGGAGGGGCCCCAAGAGTGAACGCCCACAAAAATGCCCCCCCCCCCACCTTCCCATAAAAGGATAGGGAGATACCCGAAATCAACGTCAAAAGTTCCACGAGATACCTGGAAACTTTGCGTTTGAAAGATTGGAGGTCACAGACAGGGGAAAATGTGGATTGAGGAAGGTTGTTCCAGAGTTGACCGATTGAATAAATAAAAGACCGAAAAAAACCGAATAACCGTTGCATTAGAAAGTTGGACAGAAAAGGGATGAGAATGTGTCAAACGTTTGGTACGGAGTGCTCTCCTTAAAGGAGTAGGCATTTAGAGTGTTCAGAAGAGCAGTGTCCGTTATAATAGCGATAGTGAAGGGAGAGTGAGGAAACAATGCGGCGAAGAGAAGGATTGAAACCAGTCAGTAAGAGGTGGAGAACTGATGAGACGAAAAGCCTTTGATTCCATCCGGTCACATAGGGCTGTGTGGGTTCAGCCACCCTGCACACGAGAAGCGTACTCCGTACAAGGGCGGACAAGACCTCTGTACAGAGACAGTAACTGAGTAGGGGTGAAGAAACTGCAGAACCGGTAAAGCACACCTAACCTCTTGGAAGCTGTTTTAGAGAGAACGTATAGGTGATCCTTCCAGGAAAGATCACGAGAAACACCAAGAATGTTAAGAGAAGAGAAAGGATTGAGTTGTGTATTGTTAAGGTAAAGAAGTAGTCGTGTGGAAGATTGCGACGAGTAGACATGAAGGAACTGTGTTTTTGAGGCATTGAAAACCCACAATCTTTTCTCTACCTCAATCAGAGATAGTAGAAAGATCAGACATCAGGTACACTATAGCCGTCCGACGCGAATCATGGAGGGATTGAGGGGGACGCTCTGTGAAGCGGGTGGAGAAGTGAAGGGTGGAATCATCGGCATAGAAATGGATAGGACAGGAAGTGCGACTTAATAGATCTCGGACTTGGAGGTCCGGTGCTAGTGTCTCCAAGCAAATGATACAATGAGAAACGGACATAGATCATTGGTAAATAAAAGGAAAAGAGTGGGTGGCAGGACAGAACCCTAATGAATACCACTATTAATAGCTTTAGGAGAACGACAGTGACCATCTAACAACCGCAGCAATAGACCGGCCAAAAAGGAAATCGGAGATGAAGGCACAGATAGAAGGATAGAAACCGAAGGGCAGTTTGGAAATTGAGGATTTCTGCTTTTAATAGGTCTAGCGCCATAGCAAAGTTTTCACCGAAATCCCGAAAGGAGGATGACGAAGGGTCATAATGATATGCAAGAAGATTGCCAATAGAGCGTCCCTTGCGAAGTCCATACTGACGATCTGAAAGAAGATTGCGAGAAGAGGTGTTTAAGAATCTTTCTATTACGAATAGATTAAACAACTTTAGAAATACAAGAAATCAAACTAATTGGACAGTGTGTGTGTGTGTGTGTGGTGTGTGTGTGTGTGTGTGTTGTGTGTGTGTGTGTGTGTGTGCACCCATTTATGTTGCACGGTTCAAAATTGCAGCCCAGACACGAGTGTGTGGCAAACGGAAGAACAAGTACAATCTAGTACGGTCCCTCAAAATTTATTTATCCAGGGACATAATTAAATCTTGACCTCTTTCATGACAAACGCATTATGTTTTTCCTTAGCTATTTATCGCCAAGAAAATGGAGTTTCACAAAAGGATTAACAGGACCTTTTTGAACAAACTGTACACATCAACTTTGAAGTAGGTTTTTTGTCTGCGTAAATTTACTAGTGTTAGAACTTTAAAACTTTGATTAAAAAGAAGTATTCTCAAGGAGTAAACGGAAATAGTAAAATGAATAGGAGGAAGTTGCTCTTTTGCAACAGTCCTTTACTGAGAAAAGGCCTACTCATTAATATAACTGAAATAGTTGTACTTTAACCCTTTCGCTGCTGCTTAACTAAATACAGTCTACCCTACCCAACATATAAAAATTAGGGGAGCTTTGTGTATTGCATTCAATCACAATACACCCTTCACCGTGCGGAAAAACATTATGAAACTACGTACAGCGCACGTTATACTAGTACACGAGTGAACTTCATATGACGTACGGTCTACATCAATATAGAGAGTTAACAAAAGTTAATAGACACCATGATGACTGTCCTCAAACAAATGGCAAAGCTCATCAATGGAATGCCAGAACGTGGGTCAGCTTTACATAATGCAAAAGGGAAAGCAACAGGGTTCTAAATATATTCATTCAATAAATCTGTCATTATTTACCGACTTTTATCAAATCAAAAACTACAGAAAAACCGAATGTGTCTATTTACTTTTGTCAACCATCTGTAGTGTCGAATGGGTTAATGCTCGTACAATATCTCTCTTACCCTTCGCTCTGCAGCACATCTTGGACGGAAGCTCTTGTGATGATGTGATCGTCACACTTGTACCACTGGTCTCTGTGTTGCCGTACGTACGCCGTATAATGTCCGGCGTCTAAACTACCGACGTGGTTCACCACTGCAAATAGAGAATACCTGCCGGAGGTCGAAGAGAGCGAGTTAGGGGCAGGTAGTGTGCAAAAGGAGATGCGAAGAGTGCCTTAATCGGGGATTGGAAAGATAGTTAAAGTAGTACAAAATGAAAGTAAATGTTTGATCCCGATTACTGCAAACAAAAAAAAAAAACAAAATGAACAAGATACCCAATAATAATAATGTACTTCACATTAAAACTCAAAATATTTTTATAACTAAATACACTAATTTTAAAAAGACTATTTTGCCATATTTTAATGAAATTAAAAATTATGTTCTTTTTCATTTTGGAAGGAAGGGCCAAGGGCGAACGTCCACAAAAAAATGCCCCCCCCCCATAGAAGAAGGAGAGAGAGCCGAAATCAAGGTGCAGGGTCTTCGAAATGCCTGCACACACTGCGTCTGAAAGTTTGAACGAGTGGAGGTCACAGACAGGGGGAAAGATGGATTGAGGAAGACTGTTCCAGAGTTGAACAGTTGAGTAGATGAAAGATTGAGAATACGATTAACCCTTGCATTAGAGAGCTGGACAGAAAAGGGATGAGAATGTCAAACGTCTGTTACTGTAAGCTCTCCTTAAAGGGAGAGGCTTGCAGTTAGAGTTCAGAAGAGCAGTGTTTGTTATAATAGCGATAGTAGAGAGAGATAGAGGGATTGAAGACGCCCAGTAAGAGGCGGGGAATTGATCAGCTTCATAACGTAATTAAACTTAAAATAAAGGAGCACAGATCTGCTATTTAGCCAACATGTTTGGCAAGAAAGTTTAACCAAGATAATCAGATACAAAAGTTCCTCCAAATCTATTATCAACGAGTTACCTCTGCTTGGGAGCATACAGCTATATCCTGGAAAGCTGAGCCACACACTCAACTGGCATTTCAGAGTTTTTAATACACGCCATACTTACGTTCTCCAAATAAATCGGCACTTTTCAAGTGCCATTTTTATTAAAGTTTCACAAAGAATCGTACAATGTTAGGATCAGAGTTACGAAATAAATGTAAATAGTACTTTCAGTATATCATTATTTAAACTATTATTAGTAATTTGGTACTAACAAATACCAAATGTATAGTAGTAAATGTTAAATTTTGCATTAACATCAAATTGGCCTTTGAGCGCCTTTGAGTGATCCAGTCACTGCAAAGGAGAAACGTAATGATGGGGTTGTTAACCTTCGCAACATCGAGTCATGACGGAAGGGGACTTGCATCTTTACGCGGAATTCGAACCACGGGTCGCTACATAATCTTGACGCAGAGGACGGTCTTCCATCCAATTACTACCATTACCTTGCCATACTTTCCCGAATTATTATTTCAGGGACATTTACTCCACATTATCGTCTATGACATATAGTTAGAAGTCATATGAAAGTAAAAATAAATTAAATATTTACTAAAAAAAATTGCTCCGTTTCGAAACAATGATTTTGAACAAGAACTTTCCTTCTTCAGCGTCCTCCTTTTTCAAAATAATAGTATAATAATGAGCGTTCAGGCCAACTAATGCGGACCATTGATCAAACTACTGCATTATTACCGGTGCCTTCACTTCGCTTATAGAGAAACTGCGTTACCCACTGAACTACGAAGACTTGCCTCAAAATAGTATAGACTAAACTTCGATTTACCTGTTGCTTATATCGGAAGGTTGCGAAACACCATGATTATTATTATTGTTTCTTCTGGTGGACATAAATGGTGTCATGTCTAAGTGCTCAGGGAAAGCGATGAAGGAGGAGATTTTCTTATGTAGTCGATTGCTATGCTCGAACCTCTGCGAAGAAATGAAAGGAAAGACTGAAAAGAGGTAATGAAGAATGAAGTCGACGAGAGAAGGACTAACTAAACAAGTACGAGAACATGCCCCCCCTTGGCTCAATATTTATTCAGCGTCCATCGATCACTAATGAAATCGGTGCTGAAACAACTTTAAAAGGCGCAACTCTTCGCAAAAACCGTTTTAATGCTATAACAACGGGTTAAACACACTCCAAACAAAAAAAATTACATTTCAATTCTGTTTCGTAAACAACTTTTTGTTCGCTTTTTACAAAACTCACCCAAACTAAAATGAAGCCTGTCGTAACTGCAGTAACATACAACTATAAGATTTACACAGTTATAGCAATTGGAGTCGTTCTACACGAAATAGAATAAATGTGAAGTGGCTTTTCCACTCTTAGCTTATTTTAATACTCGAAGACAAAACGTAGAAAATCGCCAAGACGGGTAACCGACAGAGTTTGATCAAAAGTTTTATATTAGAGTTAAATGTCTTCAGTAACCATATAAATTACAAATGGTGCATTATTCGGGTAACTTTACTCCTCACATAAACAGCTAAAAATTCCTATACCTACTAAAATAGCATTTAGTACAGAAATATAATTAAAGAGGAAAATACAATAAAATAATTACTCAAGTTTACGTGTACCTATGAGTTCGAACTACGTAGGGGGGTCCCGACATTTTAAAAATTCTTAATTTTCACCATTTCTTAGCTAAATCACTCCTTTCTTATCCTGAGTTCCTGAAATTATGTTTTGCCTTACTAAATTTCCTGTTGACTGATACCCAATTACGACTTTCTAAATTAATTCATTCCAATTATCGAGATTATAGGCCCTCTCCAAAACTATCATAATTTCTCACAAAAAAGTTAGGCCTAGTACCTAAAGATATTTTTCTTAAATACAATATGTGAATTTTTTAGGTACTAGGCCTAACTTCCTGAATTAGAGATATGGCGAAGCTATCTAATTCAATGGCCTAAGAAACTTAGCCCAGTAAATCCTAAAGCTTAAAGGCCAAATGAAATTGAACAAATAATTGTGGAAATGGCCTATTTATGTTAAAATTATTGGAACAAAATTGTAAAACTGTATTTATTTTATACATAAAGAATTTATAAATAAAAAACTAAACAGTATGTCAAAGCTGGTTGAAACACTGGACTCAAGATAGGCAAATATTACTAGGCCTACCATATTATCAGTATTCAAGGTTAAAATAGGTTTCCGTCATGGGTGAGTCTAGTCGAAATTCTTCAATTCTGCCAGGTCATTCTAAATGAAGTTCAAAGATATTCCTTAATTACTTGTGTACTTGCTTTATTAATTTTAATATAATGATAGCTACTTTCTTGCAACTGATTAGTAACAAATAAGCATATCTAACTTCTAAATTATAACGCATGGTGGAGTGTACTAAACTTTATAATATTTTCTCCATTTGAATTCAGTTTTATACATCTGTCTTTTATTGCAGAGATTAAAAAACACTTGTATATGACTAAGAGGGTGCAGGGTCACACAGAATTTTTGTTTATTTAAAAGATAGTTAACTAACCTATAAAACTAGTCATAATGGCTAGTTAACTTTATGACTAAGTTTTATATCTTTTTGAAACATTAAAAATTCTCTGTGACCCTGCACCCTCTTTGTCATATACAAGTCAAGTGTTTTTTAATCTCGGCAATAAAACACGGATTGTATAAAACTGAATTCAAAGAGAAATTATTATTATTATTATTATTATTAAGGTCGCCATCAAGTTTCATGGTCATCCTACATGATTAGTAAACTGATATTTTTTGCCTTGTAAACCTGAAAATAATTTGGTCATACAGGCCCCAAGCCAAGCAAGGGCCCAATCATTAAGCATGCTTTGCCTGTAGCCTATGGTCGTCTTCAGTCTAGGAGCTATGACGCAGAAGATCTAAGTTTAGTTGAAACACTACTTTAAAATAGTTACTGGTATCAATCTTGCCTAGGCCCTACACTAAAAGAAAAAGAATTAACATTTACTGGTAACCGTGTTCAATAATGGTTCCAGTACAAAGTTCACTAAAAATTGGCTATAAAGGAAGACCAACCTATCATAGGTCCAGGTTTGATGAAGTTTAACACTTTAATAGGTGGCATTTAATAGGAGAAGATTTATGTAGAAAGTCAAGAAATATTACGTAGTAGGAAGTTTAATGAAAAAAACTTGTCAGACACTTGAAGGAAACGAGTAAATTTTCAAATAATTTATAAAAATCGAGTTTCAGGCAAGACAAAATTACTACAATTTGGCTTTAAATCGTATCTTAAATTACTTTACTTGGTTTATTCATTAATATGAAAATTTTTAACATTCATTACTATCATAATGCAGAAAAAGATAACTTTACATACATGACAACCCTGCATACTCATTTTGTGCTAAGTTTAAAACCACTTCCCCAAACTAAGATTGATTCAATTACTGGTACCTAACCTAATACACAGATAACTGGCATTTAACTAAACTAAAAAATACTGTAGGCCTGTAACTTAATCCAACAGAGGCAATAATCCAAGCTTCAGAGGGTACAGACATTAGATGCAAAACTTCATTCCACAAAAACCTTTAAGTTATGACATTCAAAATAAAGCTTTAAATATACGGTAACAAAAGTTAATTATTCCAACTATAAATCTTCTTAGTTTTGAGTGAAAGAATGATAGCAGTTTGGTCCAAAGACCACCCCTTTAATCAGGAAAAATTTATCAAATTTTTCCAAATGTAACTTTAGTACTGTAGGGCCTATATTTCCGTATTTAAGTTAAGAGTCACGAATTAGAATTCGATATAAAATTAACCTTTCCAATCAAACATGACAAACTTGGCCAAATCATGCATACCGATAATAAGGTCGGCCTATATACAGACCTACCATTACTCCAGTCTTTCAACTATAGTATGTTTAGCACGCTTTCTTAGGCCCAACTGGGTAGCCTAGTTACGGCTCTAATTCAGGAAAATTAACAACCTTTTCATGTTAATGTTACATTACGTTAAAAATTCACATGATGTCAATAAAACTAACTTCAATTAAGTAGCAGGCCTTGCTTTTGTGAGAAATTAGCTTGGGATGGATTACATTACATTTGGAAAACATGAAGCCACTTGGGCATATCGTGGTTATCCAAGTCATAATCTATATTTCATAATAAAATGTCACAAAACATCAATCTCAAGTCAGCTAATTAACATAAAACTATTTACAGAGGTAGCCTACATAACTTAGGCTGAAAATATACACCATTTACACAATTTATAAATTCTTTCATTCATGAAAGCATCCGACGTTTTCTTAAAATTAACTAAGAAGCTACTATTTACCATATCATATAGCAAATCATTCCAAAAATCTACTATAACTAAGCGAGTATTTTGGTAGAACGAGTCTACAAGTCTGTTTTCTAATTTTCTTCTTATGCCCTCGAGTTTTTCCATTAGACTCTAATGAGAAAAAGTTATATCTAAATTGTCCAAACCTGAAAACTTTTTGAACATCTGTATCATATCTCCCCTCAAAACTAAACATACCCAGTTCCTTTAATCTTTCCCTTGGTTTCCCTACATTGTACACCTTCAAGCATATCAATATCATATCTAAGGTGAGGGGACGAAGCTTGAATGCAGTATTCTAAGAGAGACCTAGCATAAGAATGAAATGTACAGAATACTTCCTTACTTTTGTAACTAACATCTCTTAATAATACCGAGCACTTTATTTGCCTTAGCCTCTAAATACTTAGAAAATTTTAGATCACTACTAACTATAATGCTGAGATCTTTTTCCTGTCAAGAATCGAAGGTAACATGTTTTTTTTAAGTGTGTACCAACCAAACTAGGTGATTCTGGCTTTTCAAAAATTCTTGGTTTTAGACATTTCTTGGCTACATTTCCTGTCGATTGATACCCATTACGACTTTCTACGTAGATTCCTTCCAATTATAGAAGCTTGTCAAACTTGAGCCTAACCTCTCGTAGGCCCAAGTTTGACAAGTTCTATAATTGGAAGGAATCTACGTAGAAAGTCGGTAATGGGTATCAATCGACAGGAAATTTAATAAGGAAAAAAACATCTTTCCAGGGACTAAAGATAAGAAAAATAATTTAGCTAAAAAATGAGAAAACCAAGAATTCTTAAAACGCCAGAACCATCTACAGTAGTTCGGTTCTCGTTGCCACACAACGATAAAAAAAAGTGTCACCTTCGATTTTTTGTTTAAATTTGGCACGAATTTCGCACTAATAATACTCGCATTAAATGTAAACATTAGAATGATAGGTTCTAAACAAAATTTTTATATTCCATTAATTCATGCGGAAGAAGTATTGCTTCATAGTTTAAAATCAATAGTTTACAAATACTTGCCAAGAATATATTTCGATTTTTTAAATAATCTTCAGGAATTATGAAAATTTGACTGGTAGATAAAATACATGGTGTCCCATAAGTCCGGCATCATAGGAGAAATTCATATTTTTTCTATTTCTACAAACCATAATCCATATTTTTCTCTTTCTACAGGCCATAATGTCTGAGCAAGGAAGAACGAATCCAGATAATTCTACTCATAGGAAATCGGAGTGAGAGAGAGGCCGCTGCTGAATTTAACAGACTGCATCCAGACCGTGAGCCAATAACACAGAGTTGTGTTAGCAGACTTGTTACAAAGTTTAAGGAAACAGGATCCATAGAAGATAAACCACGCAGTGGACCTTCAAGGAGGTCCACTGACGATGATACAGCGACTGCTATCCTGGCTCATTTTAACAGAAGTCCCAATAAGTCTCTTCGGCGATTGTCCGCCGAGACAGGAGTGTCGAAACGTAGCATCCATCGCATTCTTCAGACTCACAAATGGCATCCATATAAACTTCAGATCCTACAGAAATTAAGCCAAGATGATGATCCCGACCGGCGGATGGAATTTTGTGAATGGGCTACGGAACAATATGCTCGGGATGCCAATTTCCAGTCCACCATTCTGTTCAGTGACGAGGCTGTTTTTTATGCAAATGGTGAGGTAAATCGACAGAACACCCGCTACTGGTCTCAAAACAACCCTCACTGGTATACCTCTTCAAAGGAACAAGGTGCATCTCGGGTGATGGTATGGTGTGGCATTTGGAAGGATCGCATCATAGGCCCCCTCTTTTTTGATGAACATGTCACTGGAGGCACCTACCTACGTATGCTCAAGGAAGAAGCATTTCCCAGTGTCTTGAACGGAGGAGGAAATTTCCCAACATGGTTCCAGCAAGACGGCGTTCCTGCACATTACAGCACCCAAGTAAGGGAATACCTGTACCAACAATTCCCTGGTCATTGGATAGGACGTTGAGGGCCTGTGAAATGGCCAGCTAGAAGCCCAGATCTCACGCCACTAGATTTTTATCTCTGGGGGCCACTTTAAAGCGATGGTATACGCAGAGAAAATTAGGAGTGTTGAACATTTGCGGCAGCGCATTATTGGGGCATGTAACACCATTACTCCTGACATCATTCACCGTGTGCTTGCTGACTGGGTATCACGTCTGAATTTGTGTATTGAAAACAATGGTGGACATATTGAGCACGTTCTGTAAATAAAAGCTTTTGTTTTGCCTTTTTTAATTATTTTTCCTATGATGCCGAACTTATGGGACACCCTGTATAATGTAAAATCTAACAAAAACACAATTTCTCGTTTCAGACATTCCTTTCATATCAGATAATGAAAATGAAGTTTCATTCTGAAATCTATGAATAACAACAAAACTTCCCTAATTTATAATGCATTAAAAATACTTCGTTTTTCCAAATGCATTATAGAAAGGTAGATTTGTGTGTTAGGGCATTTACGTAGCTATGAACTTCTCAACATCGGGCAAAAAATTACGAGGGCAAAATTAGCAAAAAAAACTTCTTGTTTTTTGTATACCTATATACTGTACATAGTATTCAGTTTATGTTTTAAATTGTTCAAAGCATGTTCGTTCAAAACTTATTTTCTCCTCTAAGTACTTAGAAATTCGATTTATCTTCTTACTTTTAAGTGAAAACTGCAAACGACAGGAAGTTTCTTCATCGTTAGCTGTTTAGTAGACTCCTGATAGCTCTGACACCCGTTGCATTTGATTTTGGCCCCACTTCCTGAAAGGGGTCATCGTTAGGTCAAAATGAGGGGAAGAAGGGGAAGAGGATTAAACATTCTGTACTTAGAAATCTTCCTTGCAAATGACTCGTTATTGACCTCTTTAACATTCAGGGTTATAATTAGGTCCTTGTTCGGAAGGATCACAGAAGGTCCTCAAAGGAGAGCAAATGAGCATCTCAATTGACTAGGATCAATAAGTATTGAACCAAGAGAATAGGCTTACACAAAGATACTGAAAATAATGAATCACAAAATTTTGTTCTAGTTGGTGTACTACGACCATTCTATGGACTTGGTGAAAAAAAAAACTCAAAGGATTCTGAACTTTATTAAATATAGTTCAAGATCATGAAACTGACTTTAGTTTTAAATTTGATTCTTACTCTCTCTCAAACGGATCCATTTATTCTCCAATATCCGTGATAGGTTCAATCCTATCTCTCGACCTTATCAATAAAGCCTACCCAAATGCTCGGGCCTCGTGAACCGTTCTAAGCAGTCTGTGAGCGACGAGGGAATGGTCTGGTCATTTTTGTTGTTGCCGTAGGGACAGGGTCCCAAGTCCAGCGAAATGTCCCAGAAGGGATCAATGGTCGTAGAGACACCACTGCGGGAAAGGCAACGAATTACAAATACCTCACGAAGGAAAGGATCTGTTCGGTGCAGTCACTTAAGTGTTTAGATTTCATTAAGAAAATATAGGGCGGCTCGTGTCGCATGCATTCTAATAGTCAAGGTAGTAATTTTAATAAGCAGTAGTTAGTAGGCATGTGACATTAGCTGCTTCAACAATTTCGCCTGAACATACACAGTTCGTAGCCTTTACAACTATAAATCATTTCAATACTTTATTAAACTTCTCTTAATGGATTCTGGTATTGTTCACCTATTCAATTTCACACGGCTAAAATTCCATAATTTCTTAAACCTTTTTATCTTTCGAATGAAAGCATTTCTTCGGAACAAAAAAAGTGTTAAATCATGGCGTAGTGGTACTAAACTATACAAAGAAACTAACCAACATGAATTGATTAGCAGCTAAATTTAAACACTTCAATCAAATTACTCGAGAAACTTTTCAACATGGAACAAAGAAAAATTAAAAAGGGTCTCCCCCCATTTAGCTTTCAATGGCAATTTGAGCCAATACATTTCTAATAAAATAACCATTATTTTCAGTGTAAATAATTCAGTTTCTAAGGTTTCAAAATGCCAAGTCCATTTCTTGTAGAAGTAAGTTTTTTCCCCTACTTGACAATGTTTAAGTTTAACCCTTAACTGGTATGGTGCGGTTTAGTTACATAAGTGGTATGGTGCGGGTCCATACCACCATACCAGTTAGGGTTAATGAGGAAATTCAACCTTCGTAAACCTTTTCGCGACCTGTAAAATTACTATGTTAACATTTGTAACTAACTAAGAGATATTTAAGAATTATTCTCATACAATCAATTGCATACGAGTAAAGACTGAAACAGTCTACTTAAACTTACAAATTATGACACTTATAAAAACCAATTGGTTTTATTTTAAGTTCTAAAAAACCCACTTCTTGTAGATCATTAAATATAAATAAATTTAAAGACGAAACGTCGGGATACAAAACAGTGTCTGACATTACTACTAAACCTTTAAGTAAATAAGGGTGAAACTTACTTACAAACCTGACAAACAACGTCAGACTGAAGACCTCCCGTAAATATCTGATCAATGATACAAGAGCAGGTGTGGCTCGAATCGCCATTGGAAGGCGGATTACCCTGAAGAAGAAGAGAGATTTCGTTACAAACTAAACAACGAAACGGAGTATTTTAAGGTGAACTTTATTTATCTACGATTAGTAAGCGTACCCACATATATGTACCGTGTCATGCATGATCCGAGACTTAAGCGCTCCTTACTTCCAATAATAATTAAGCGCATATAATTCCAGTGTACAGGGTGTTCCATTTAAATGGAACCATAGGGAGTAATTAAGTTTTTTTTTTCCAGATTTTTAAGGGTAAACGTAATAAAAAGGTAATAAAGGTAAGGGTAATAAGGGTACCAATATCCTTTCCAATCCTTATTACTCCCTATGGTTCCATTTAAATGGGAGTAATAAAGATTGGAAAGGATATTGGTACTTTTATTACTTTACCCTAATTACATTTACCCTCAAAATCTTGGGGGGGGGGGGGGGGGGGGGACTCAATTACTCCCTATGATTCCATTTAAATGGAACATCCTGTAGAATTCAAGCACTGTATCCACCCACCCGAACGAGTAGAGTACAAAAACGGAGGGGGGGAAGGGGGATCTGCGAGTGAGGAGCTAATGAATAATGTAAAATTATGCCATCCCATTAATTCCATTCATGCGGGAGAAATATCTTCACACGTTGAAATTAAAAAAAATTACTTTGGAATTAAAAAAAAAATTACTTTGTAGCAATGTCCATTTATGGGACGAACATGCAAAATAATTTATGGAATTGATTTCTATGAATTTTTAGTCTAAATTAACTCGAGGACAGAAGAATACCGACCATTTATTAAGAGACGAATTTATGCGCAAAATACATTTTGAATGATGACTTACGGTTTAAAACATCTTTATAAACAAACTATATAGAATGTAATGACACAGAATAAATAAAAAGATAAAAACAAAAATTTACACCCTTTTTAATGCAGTTTTATTAAATACAACACGCTAAATTAAAGAAAATATAAATGATTCACTAATATACAGTAGCTTTTCCTCCAACTGAGAAGCACGGCCACTCGCGGGCAGAACTCGTCCATTCCTTCTTGTATATTAACCATTTTAGATTGAATCTAAACCCGAAATCAACCCCTTTACCCCAGAGTATAAACTCTTCACGAAATCCACTTACCTGACAGTGTCTGTGCAGGACATCGAGTGCGGCTATAAAGAACTCGTGAGCATCCTGTTGCTCGTAGCCCGCCAAGTGCCTCGCGTGGGTCCATATCAAGTGCAACAACTTGTGAAGAATCAAGGGGGACTTATTACCGCTGTAGAACTCTTGGAACAACCTCGATATCTCGCACACTAAGCACCGCGATGAATCGTTATTAAATTGGCAAATGTGACGATCGGATAAAAAGAAATCTCGCAATAACGGCGTGTGCGTTAGGGCTTGAATTATACAACTCATGAAACAAGTATTTCCTAAATTTATAAGCCCTCGTAAACCTGTAACGAATATAAATTACGCAGTTAGGAATACTAATTGGGGTCTTCGAACAAAATAAATTACACCTACTTTCTATTCTTCACAATATGCCAATCTGGGAAAGACCAAAGTTACTAATAATACTTCATTCAATTTCTTATTTAATTAAAACGGCAGCAGAACAAAGCTAAAATTGTACCAAATTTTTTTTTTCAAGTTTATATCAGTTAAAAAATAAAGACGACATCCGGAACTCATTTAGACCACATTGTTGGGGCGAGTGTGCCCTCAGGGCCACCCGAGCCCGACCGCTGTGTACAGGGTAAGGGGGTGGCTCAAACCCACACAGTGCCAGCGGCTGGGAGCGAACTCAGAACCTCTCACCGGCCAGAGTCCATCATAGAGGTCTGCACGGGCCTACTTTTTCAGGCCCGGCCCGTTAGGTTCTTTTTATTTTGAAGCCTGTGTCCGGCCTGACCCGTTAGAATTTTATAAAACATGGACCCGGCCCAGCATGGCCCGTATTTGACACTGTCACTGACCTATAACACTATGCCATCTATAGTATAGGTGTATGACTATCGAAATAGAGTATTAGGACAAACAGCAACTATAAAATTAAATGGTAGCAACATTTTTTTTTTTATCATTCACTACACATTTGATAAAAGTTGAAGCCCTTAACCAAAAACAATATTTTCAGCCCATACCCGGCCTGTGTCCACTGCACACCATGCCCGTGCAGACCTCTAGTCCGACTCCGGAGCCCTTGTAATCAGTTTTAGGTTTTGTTAAAATAATTTCCTCAAGTGAAACACAGGAAATGAAAGTGTGTGTGTTGTGTGTGTGTGTGTGTGTGTGTGTGTTGTGTGTGGTAGAAATATGGGAGAGAGAGAGAGAGAAAAAGGACATGGGAAAATTGAAAGACATTTTCGTGGCTCATCTGAACGTCTACATGACACGTCATTTCAGTTGGATTAAACTTATCGTAATCATTATTTCAAAAGTTTAAATCAGACGTTAATTCCGTTTGAATCGCTGTATTATCTAAAAGATAGTTAAGAATCACTATTTGTCCAAATTAATTAGTAATTCAAAACTCTCTGAATGTTTTATCAAAACGCAATATCACTCATTCACGCTTTATGAAATCAGTTTCAAGTACAGTATATAGGTCACACAGTAATTCATCCATAATTGCTTCTCAAGCAAAGTTTACCAAACTTAACCTACCCACCCCGAGCGTTTTGCGTACCTATAGTAGAATTTGGAGTAGGTCGCCTCCTTTTAGGATTTGACCTAAGGAGTGAGATTTCAAGGTCATTAGGTTCCCACGGCTGATATTCTCTGTCGAATCCGAGTGATTTTCGGCTTTTCTCTCGCGCTCTCCTCGCGATATCGTCTATTTCGGAATCGTACGTGTAGTCCCCGCAGGCCATGCAAAGTACCTGGCCCTGTTCGGTGTCCACAGCTGAAAGAAAGTGTCTCAGTGTAGGAAAGCGATTTACTTTCATTCTAAATTTACTTTTAAAAGTAGTAATAAAACTTTTTAACGGTTTAATTTTAAAATTAACAAGTTCAAAATGGATTAAATCCACCCTTTATTGTGGTTGAAAAAAAAAATGCTGGATGTTTTATACTGTGAAGGGATACCATTCCTTCAACCTCGTGCCAAAAGGCATCATAAAATCCTCTTTTAAATATATTACCCGGCATTCCTTACCCAAATGGTGGTGTTTAGAACGTGCATGTTCTTGAATGTGTCCCTGATAACAGCCGAAGAAGATACAGTGAATGCAGGCATGCAACCTCGTTCCATAACTTTTACAGACGGAACAAAGACAGTACTTGGCCTATGAATAATAAAAATAGTGATTTAATGAATATTAAATTTTAAAATCTTAAAGCCAAATTATTCCTAAAACCAATCCTTTTTTTTTTTATATACTTTCGACTTATTCTTACTCAATTAGCATCTGAGAATCAACTTAATAAATTCTTTTCTAAAATAAAGTGTACATAGCCTAAGGTAATAAATCAGGTGTGGAGAAAACTGAATGACTTTCTTGTAAATACCAATGTACACTTTTGACGTACAATATTGTTCATTAAGAATACACAATTCTTATTTTATAACGGTAATACATACCAGTCTTCACACGATAACATAACAATATTTAAGCTCAGTAAGTTTGCATGTAATGAACATATTAATGGCTTAAATTAATAAACATTCATAAATACACTTGGAATCAGCCTTTGTAGAGTCTTCTCAGGACAGTGCCTTTCGACAAAATCATTAATGGAGTTAGTTATAGGCCTAATGAGACCATTTTCTAATGCATTCATCAGCGAATGTCTCGAATGAAAATACTGCGAAATTACATCCACTTTTAAGCCTTCTTTACTTGACATTCAAGAAGAACTAATTATGGAAACTAGTTCGTTCACAATTCTCAATTTTATTTTAAATACGGCTTGAATTATTAAACAGCGGTGAATCAGGACAGTTTCTTCCGGCTTTGCAACATTTAGTTAACAAAGCAAGTTTATTGCGAGGGTTTTATATCGTTAGGTTAGTTAGACCCAGTTAAGTTATACGTCGATCAAATTTTTTGTCGACGAAATGTGCGTAGGTAGACTTCTTACAGTAGTCATACTGTACGCCGCGTAATAAAAGCCTCGTTAGTACATTGACCCTCAATATAAATAGCCATAATGCTGCGAGCTGCTCGCAAACTGAATAGGGGGTCGCAAACTGAATAGGGGGTAGAAGTAAAACAATGGTTTGTCAAAGAGGAAACATTTTCTTTGTGCGATATAAATCTAATCTGTAAAAATCTGCGTACCTAATGCCGATTTAGGATGATGCAAAACGGTCTTTTCTCAATATCAGAGTTTCTAAAGTACGTGTGGTAATTAAAAAGTTTCCATTTTATTAAAAATAGAGGAAAAATCATGCCTAACAAGAACAAAGACACTCCGCGATAATTTAGAGTTTAACGACTAAACTGGCAACTCTCTTACTCATCATGACGTCATAGATTCGACTACAGATTACAGATGCATGATGACTGTACGTAGATTTCGGTAATGCTACTAAATTTATTATAAAAATGTAAACCAAGGATACGTAAGAAAAACTTCATATCCTTAAACGTATGATTATCCTAAAAAAGTTAATACTGGACCATTTAGTAGTTCAATACACTAAATTACCTGAACATTGTTCGCATGGTAGCGCAAATAAATCCTGTTTCCTCACAATCTATCTAAGGTGAGCTTTTTGTATGATGAATGAGCTATGCTGAAAATGTAAGTAATTGAAATAAAAAGACCTCTCAACGTTATACAATCACAGTTAGGCCTACTCTCTAATAGCAGACGAATATCTACGAAAACTAACCTCAAAAAAGTAAAATAAAAGATAGCATGACAATAGCCTATTTGCAGTAGTAATGTACGCTTTCATAATACGGTCCCTTATTCAGAAAATTAAATATTTTAAGATGTGGAACTATATTTGAACTAATGTATACTTTAATGGTCACCACTACGAATCAACATTCTCGACAATACACTATAGAGAAGAGGGTTTTTTTTTTATATCAAATGAGCAATCGGTTAATGTGATTATTGGTAGTATTTGATAACGCTATTACCTTCTAACGTAACACGTATTTCGCCCTACAGCTTTTAGTATTCTTTTAATGCTTTGTTCATCTTTTCCTTTATATTTAAATCTAATATTGGAGGGGGCCGGGTCGGGAGGAGTGACCTCAGTATTATCTCCAGCCTTTTCCCCTTGCCCTCCCCTCTCCCGCTTTTATAGGGTTCAGTCCAGGAAAATCAAAACAATTTTCCCTCAATTCATTAACTGAAAAACTCGAGCTAATTCGTTTAAAAAGACTCTAAAGCAGTAGAGTCCGGGGAAAGGTCTTAAAACAGTTTCCCCCTTTCCTACAGTCGGGGGAAGGGAAAACATCTCATTCGACGACACGAACTGGGGTCTCCCCTCATCACGGGGTCCGACCCGACATATAGCGTTTCTCATCTTCATTGATCCGACGGATGGGAACTGCAAAACTATTAATGTTCTGCCATCTGAAAACTGAATACGGCCCCATCGCGCAATCAGAACTTCGCATCCCAGTCGTCTTATCATCGCTTAGCGAACAATGTACTTTTATCACAACGGAAAAGGTCTTATCAAATACAAAAATCACTAACAATTACTTCAACATATTGAAACGTGATGCAACAGTGTTTCTCGTTTTTCACAGAATCAAGATTAAAGTCATCCTACGACCAGATAGAAAGCTGTACCCAGTAGTAGCGTTTCCTAGACTAAATTGTTTAAGTATTTCCAATTTTGGAAAGAGGAAGAAAACCTGAGGATACAAAATTGTTCTAACCACAGATCGATAAATCATCCAAACGTGTCATGGTACTCTTCGGAACACACCGGTTGAAAAAAAAAAATCAAACTGCGAGGTTACTAAATATACCAACGAGATTTCCGTACACACTTCATCACAAATAGAAGAAACAATGATTCACAATAAACAATAATAATCATCATCATGTTCTATAATGTACGCTTTGTTACGAGCATCTGCACGAATGCGTGTAATCAAGACGTAAACCTGAAGTTAGTTTGTTTCTCGTCAAACAAATAGGTTTTATGCAGTATTCCGAATTCATTCCGCTAGTTCCGAGCATCTTTCAATCTTTACACTTCCCCTCTTAGTTAAATGAACAGGCTACGCTGTCCGTGATATCGAGATACGGTAACATAAGCATAATTATAATAAAACTGAATTCTTGCGGCAAAATGGACGAAGTTGAACGGACGATTGGAGATGAAAATGAAATTTAATCGGAACACAACAGTTCGAGTGTAATTAAATTTCATTAATTTTTTTTTTAATCAACGTAGTGTCGTAATTTGAATTGTTTGCATTGAAAGCGAAATTAATCTTTAACTTTTTGTACAACCTTAAAAAATAATGAATATCTTCAACTCTTAAAATGGAGTACCTGCTTCAAGTAAAAATTTCAAAATGGGTCGCAGTTCATATACTTAAATAAACAAGAGACTAAATTTAAAGATACGTTTATATCATCTAAATTTGTACAAAACTGAAAGACAAAGCCTTGCGCACACACACACACGCACGCACGCACACACACACACACACACACACACACACACACACCTCTCGTTTAGGTTCCATGTGTTGGTCTCTCTTCACACGTAGGTCAAGCTGGTGGCCCCGCCTCTAGGCCTGGCTTGGTGGAGGAGCGAGTTGCTCTCTTGCGCTCTCCACCGCATATAGCCAGGTACACCCGGCTCATCTGGTACTATCCTGAGCCAGGCATCGTCTTCTCTTGAACACTTCAACTTTGACCCCTGTGACGTTTCTGAGGTCCTTTGAAAGTTTGTTAAAATGTCTTGGCTCCCTGACAACCAAGCTATTTTCCTTCAGTGTTGAAGAGGTCCCTTGTTGGGCCTTTAATTTGGGAACACTACACAGCCTGCCTTTCCTATTTTTCAGTGTTGTTTGAATGGTAATTGGGTTTAGTTTGAGGTTTAGTACCAGTTTTCCGATCATCTTCCATATGTAGATTGTGGTGTACCTTTCTCTTCTTTCCAGGGAGTACAGATTTAGTTTACGTAGTCTTTCTCAGTAGTAGAGTTCTTTGCAGTCATCACTCTTGGCTGTGAAATGTGTCTGCGTTTTTTCTAGTTTATTAATTCCTTTCTTTTTATATGGGCACGTCAAAACTGAGCAGTATTCAAGTTTTGGTATGATGTGTTCTCAGCAAGGGAATTTTGACGACCTGTAGACGTTCTCTGAGGAAGTTGTAGATCCATTTTCTCACTTTGCCTGTTATTCCCATATGTTTCATTTTATGTGCTAATACCATGATCGCATTTGTCGAAAGCTTTAGCAAAATTCGTGTATATGACATCGTAGTTTTCATTGCCTTCAAGTGCAACTACTTCAAGTGCATCTAGGATATTGTTATAGTGCTCTATAAGTTGCGATAGGCATGATCTTCCTGATCGGAATCCGTGCTGATTTTCGTTGAATCTTTCCAGTGTCTCCAAGAAGTCAGATTTTCTCTCCGACTATTCTTTCAAATATTTTAGCGAGGTGGGACGTCAATGACACTGGTCTATAGTTCTTTGCTCGAGATCTATCCCCTCCTTTATATATAGGGACAATGTTCGCTCTTTTCAAGATGCTCGGTATTTCCCCAGTGCCTAGGGATCTTCTCCATGTCCAGTATAAGGGTGTAGGTATTTCATTTTTACAGTTTATAATCAATAGTGCGTTCCATTTGTCCGGAACCTGCAGCTGAATGTGATTTCATTTATCCTATAGCTCGCGCTACATCTTCTGGGGTAAAATCAAGGTCTGTTATACATTCTCCTTGCAATTTCTCTTCGAAGAATGCATCTCTGTCAGGTGTGTGTATATATATGTTAGCGGCAATAAGCGAAATCAGGCATTAAGATAATGCCCAGGCAATAAGCTGAAAGCTAAGAATGCATATAGCATTAGTTACAATGGTCACTTTCACTATTTAAGTTATATTATGTTAGGTTGTTATATTTATTAGTACAGATATATAAATAGGTATTATACTGATACTGATGATTATATGCATTCTTAGCTTTCAGCTTATTGCCTTGGTATTAAGCTTAATGCCGCTAATACATACCCTATATGTATTATACTGTATATATATATATATACCTTTTATAATCCAAACTCGAAATATTTTAATTCCAAACTGGGGGTTAAGATTTCACTTTTCCGAATGAAATGGAGCGGCAGTTTTGAAACTTAACCCTCAACTCGTGTGGTTTCGACAAACCGCGGTTGGTCAGAGCTAATATAAGCCTAGTCCAGAAGGCGGAAGTGGACGAGGGAAGAGGGAATGAAAAGGAGAGGGGAGTATAAACTACGGGGAAATGCGCGCGTGATGTCAGTTACAGATTCCCTTTAAAAGAATTCGATTAAGGGGATCCAAATACTGAATGCCGTTTCCTTTCCCTTCATATTATTATTATTATTAAATCATTACCGAAGTTCATATTAAAACAAGAAGGAACGAGGCAGGAAACCTTAAGGAACTTCAAAGCACAAAACACACTCGTCTCTTTAGACCCCTCTTAGAGCGTTCACTGTTCAGTCCCGAAGTTCAATAGTTAAAAAGGAATGTTAAATTCTTTCCTGCATTTAACGAATACTAAGTTTCATTGGAGTTTTACGGAAAAGACTTTTTCTTAAATGGCAGACACATTTAAACAATGTCTGTTGAAAACACTAATGAACTATTTTAAATTTGGCTCTCAGCTCGCTGACTTTGGCCCTCCCTTCGAAATTTCTTTAACAAGGTCAGGGCCGCATACAATACGTCATAATTATTTCATGGCAAACAATAAATAAATAAAATGTCATAAATTACCAAATCCATATTGTACAGCGATATTTCGAAAGTATATTAAACAATTTTTAACATTACGTTAAAATTAAGCTCTATCTTAAGTTCAAAACCGAATTAATTCTTGAATGCAGAAAACAATACAAGTTCAAAAGAACGTTTATTTAAACCCATAAGAAAACTGCAACAATGCAAATGACATAAGTGACGCGGATGAGTCTAGCTGAACGCATTCACGAGCGTCTTGATCCCAAATTCCAAGAAATTTGACTTTCTTCCGTTATTACGTCATGACAGTTTAACAACAGAATGAAACTCTGAACCGATATCAACAATTAGGAGAAAATCCTTTCAGAAATACATTGTTAAAATTACATTGTAAAGTTGCGCAATGTGAAATGAAGTTTCGTACTTCTCAGTATTAATTAAGTTCGTATATATTTTTTTTAACTTTATAGCAAAACGATAGTTTCATCATTTACATTTCGTTTTGTACGTTCAAAAACATACGTGGCAATGACGACGCGGTTTAAAAAATTTGAAGTATTGTAATTATGACAAAATTTCTGAAATGCTTGAAATTAAGTTTGCGTATCAAGTCAAGTACAAATCCTACATATTTATTATAAAATAAAATTAATCGTTAATCAGGAAACTTACAGAAATCTACTAGATAGATATTTCAGAATTATGTAAAAAAAAAAAAAAAAAATTATATATATATATATATATATCTCCATTGTTGTACAGTTCACTTTTGTTGTCCATTATAAACTCTGATAAAACTACAGAAAATACCAAAAATAAAAACATTTCTATAACGAAGTGAAAGCAATGTTAAAAAAGAAAAAAAAAGTTCAAACTAAAAAAGAACATTTCCAAATCCTTAATTAATTAAAGAGGAAAAGGTTAACTGGCAACCCTTCAACGTTGGTGCTGCGGGCCGTAGACTTAATAAAAATGTGTTTTTATTCTCTCTTAATTTGTTCCAAGAATTTTCTGACAATTTTTTATAAAATATATTTGAGACGTAAAAACTAACTAAAGAGCAAACATTTACTATATTTAATACGTATCGTACAGCCTATCAACATTACTAATTAATTTAAGACACTAATTTTCAGTTGACTACAAGTTAATCATTTTATTACAATTTCGTATTATTCTCGCATGCGTAATAAGGCACATACATACATACATACATATACTGTATATATTATTTATAACTGAATTAGTTTCGAAACTATCTCAGGAGCTTTTAAAGTATAATATAGGTATTTTAATTGTTAGTTTATACACAAATAGGTAGAGCTACAAAGCCTATTTTAAAATTTGTATCCAAACCTCAAACGCAAAAAGATTACAAACGGCAGTAATAAACTAGGCGATCAAGTATTGGTAGGCCTACCTATGAATAATAAAATCGTTAATGGTTTATTATTACTATTTATTGTTATTATTACTATCATCATTGCCAAAATAGCTGCAGCTGAAGTTAATATTACGAGTAGGCCTACCAGTCTATCACTAGATATTGTTTTAACATTGTTACCAAGATTTATAAATCCAATCAAAGTAAATTTTAAGCGAAATTTTAGTCACGCATAATTTCACGTGGTGGAAATTTAGAATTGCCTTTCCTACCGTACGATTAATAATTTTTAGAGTTTCTATGGCAACTATTCTACGACTCAGCTGATCGGTTTCCTAGTAATTTGCAAAATTGTAGTAACACGATTTTCAGCGTTCATTTTATGAAATTTACGTTTAAAATTACACTTAAATAAGAAATTATGAATCTCCCTAAAAAATAACGCAAAATTCGCAGTACTAAATACAAAACAAGAAAAAACAAACATCGGGCGTGGGTCTTGTACGATCAGCTGATGCAGCGGCTTCCATAAGACTTACCTTTCTTTGACGAGCAACCTTGTTCGCGCAAAACACGAATGCGTTAAAAACCACTTTAAAAGGCTGAATTCCTTTAGATGCTTTAAATTCTAATAAATGGGCGCATCCCTCTGTAGTCATGTTTTAAATTATAAGCACTCATACGATGAGAAATTTACTTTTTAATAATAACGAGGCGTCACTTCTCTTCACACACAGCTCCCCACGCTGTCTGCCTCGGCCATCTAATATGTGCTGCCATCTAGTGGTACAAATTTCAGTTAGGCTTTAGTTAAGCGGAAACTTAAGTATTTTCGACACACCCTTTATTTTATTTATTTTATTTATTTTTTCAGAGGTTACGCAAACTTCCTTCGATTTACAGCCAACACGATAATCCATTTAAAACGGCTCTGTATGCAATTTTGAAAAGATAAATGATTTGAGAGTCATTCATGTTCAATACAAGTATCTTATCTTAAGAATAATTGTCAAAATGTAAGTGGGGTGAGTCATAAAAATTTGAAGATAGACCCAGTCATAGCCGAGGGCTCAATGCATATCCTTTCACTGACCTGATGAATGTGTTTAATCCTTAATTTTATATATATATATATATATATATATATATATATATATATATATATGTGTGTGTTTGTATTCGCATGGTGGTATGAGCAAATGTAGTCAAGTAACAGTAACTTCAGTTATTATTGTCTTAACCCTGCTTATAACCTATAAGTTGAAAGTTTATTTTTCACCCATAATAAAAAAATCTAAAGATCTTGAAATTATTTAAAACTTAAAAATATGGTCTTAGAAAATATAAATTTCATTGTAAATTTTTTATGTTGCTCTTCATTAGTAAAATTTAGTTTGTATGAATTAGGATTATTCTATTTACGCAAACTATACAAGGCAAAGAGGTAGATAGTACACAGTCACTTGTACTTCACATTTTCAAAAAGATTAGGATCACCTGAAGATCAGGGCCTCCAGCTTTCTTTAGTTAGCCTCATAAGGCTAACTAACGAAAATATCACGACCTAACCTCACATTTTCAAAAAGATTAGGATCACCTGAAGATCAGGGCCTCCAGCTTTCTTTAGTTAGCCTCATAAGGCTAACTAACGAAAATATCACGACCTAACCTAACCCATCGTTAGGTCAACTGTACGCCTTTGACAATTGGTTAGGTTAGGTCGTGATATTTTCGTTAGTTAGCTTTATAAAGCTAACAAAAGAAGGCTGGGGGTCCTGATCTTCAGGTGATGCAAATATTAATACCATTTTATAACATTGTTAAGTTTTAAAATAAAGAATTGTAACCTACGCTGAAGGAGTAGAAATTTGGGAGCAACTGTAGTTTACGCCCCCCTGTGGTGCCTAGTGTAGTTTACGTTCCCCTCATTATCCTAGTGTAGTTTGCGTTCCCCAACTTTGTCCGCGTATACCTAATCAAATAAAACGTTAAAACTAACAAAAATATTACAACTGGTTAGGTTAAGTCGTAATATTTTCGTTATTTTTAACGTTTTATTTGATGGATTCATTTAAAAAATGTCTCTTAAAGATCCTAATGTAGTTTACGTTGCCCAACGTTGACCTAGTGTAGTTTGTGTTCCCTTTTGCTTCAGGGGGACGTAAACTACACTTGCTCCGAAATTTGTATATGACAAATTCAATATGGAAAAAATGTAGAGAAGTGAATCTACATAACTATGCAACTCAAAGTGGTTTATCCTTGTTTTCCTAACCATGCGTACGTATAGTAGTGAAGGATGGAGAACCATTGTGCAAAATTATTATTCACTGTACGTGGAGTTCGTAGGAAATAATTTCCGGTTTCGTTAGGGCGTTTACCCAAAAGACCGGCAAGATTATACTTTCTCCGTTAAGTCAGGGTACATTAAATAGTTTGAATGGATTTGGTCCAGTTAAGTAAAGAGAGTGTCGATCAAAATGATTTGTCGATGATGTTTAGAAAACGGACAGCTTATTTTGCTATACCGGAATGATCACTTTCCATTTAAAGCCTATTTACCAATACCTCTCATTATGGTCAATCACTCCTCAAGGTGATATCTCCAAATTACCGACAGGTCAAAATCATTGTCTCTCTCTCTCTCTCAACATAATTTAACATAATCTAACTTTAGCTAAGGAGTATCTATCATTCCGACGTGTCTATAATTTGAAGTATTTCCCTTTTTCCCACAAAAAAATTATCGACATTCTCTCAAAACAGACACGAGCAATTAGCGGTCCAAATAACAGAGAAGCGGGTAAGAAGATTCGCCATTGAAAATACCTCGTTATTTTTCTTTTCTTTACTTATCTTTTCCCTTAGTGACCCGAGGAGGAAATTATAGACAAGCGCAGATGCCAAGAATTTTTCTCAACATTCCTTGTCAACGTTATTAATTATGACATGTCCATTAAGTATTATGACGTACTACCAGAAATATATCGATTTCTAGATGTTCACTGTACATTAAACATTATGCAGAATTATACAGATTATTATAAAGAATGTACAGAGTCCAGTTTCTGAAGCTCCCATCGTCCATATATTGATTAAGGTGAGCATGCGCTATTTCTGACATCATTGGCAATCTGACGCAGTTAACTGATAATACGATGCTCTTCCATCGTATCGTACCGTATGAACCCCCTTTGGGGCAAACACTCAGTGACTTGGGGTTCCATTTAGGGCCTACTCTCTTTTTTTAACCTGCTTACAAACCCATTTCTTAATATATATATATATATATATCACCCTGAAAGGAAATAGTTTTGTTGTGAGAGGACCAAAACTGTTTAATCAGCTGCCCAAAGACCTAAGGAACACGAGGGGTGTTGCGGTGGACATCTTCAAAAGAAGATTAGACGCCTGGCTCAAAACAATCCGCGATGAGCCGGGCGTACCTGGATATGTGAGGTGGAGAGTACAAGAAACCAACTCACTACTTCACCAGGCCAACTCGAGAGAAGGGGCGACAAGCTTGACCTTCCTGAAATGAGGAATCATCGCACGGAACATTTGAAAGATTGAAAGGTGTATGTATATATATGTATATATAAATAATGCTAACAAGTTTTCAAATTCTGACACCCTTTCCCAAGAGCGGGTGAATGTGATTATTTAGTGTGGTGTATTTGATTTTGTATGGCATTCCCGATGCCTAGGCCGTGGTTTAGGTAGAGTTACCGTGCACCCCATTCCCCTAAATCTATGTCATGGATGTTTATGAATTTCCAAGAGACTCCAAAAAGAAGAAAAAGTTAACATTGAATATTTGGGGTCAAACTACTTTTCCTGAACCGATATTTGAAGCAACTTCATTTCACTCAAGCGTTCTCAAGAATCTGCTCAGTAGTTAATTCCAGGCCCGGATTTAGGAGGGGGGTCCAGGGGGCCATGGACCCCCGTGACATTCCGGCACCTTTGTCACTACAAACCGAATTACAATGCTGGGAAGCAAAGTGGACTGCTTGTACCCTTTCAAAACCAGGTTCTGTTGTGGAAACACTCGAGCATACACCGACCACTTTGTTCCCAAATGTCACAGCAATGTTGAGTCTTCTTGCTACCCTACCAGTTACATCTTGTGAGTGCGAGTGTTCATTCAGCCACTTACGCACGCTCAAGACCTTCATGAGATAAAAAATGGGCGAAAATAGGCTAACTGGTTTAGCTCTATTAATGATTTACCGCGAAATTTATCTGGATTATAAGTTTATAACATTATTTTACACAACTTCGCGATAAGGCATCCATGTCACATGGAAATGGTTGATGTTCTTCAGGATTAAATTGAGTGAATGAGGGTGATTGGCCGTTAAGTCGTCTAGTATTGGTTGTTGGTTATATATTGGTAGCGACGGCACAAAATTGAATTTCTGCGTAAATAATTAATATTTGCTGTAAATTTATGTTTAGTTTTATTTATATATTCTTCAAGTTATAATTGCGACGTATAAACAGCTGTTGATATTATTTGCTTGTATACTTGCAGTATGTATTAAATTTGCACATAGTTTGTTGTTTGTAATCGATTTGGTAAATATGGTGCATTTTATAATTCCTAATTGTGTGCAAACATTTACGCATTCTTTAACGCGACATTTATGTGAATGTGCCTTGAACTTGTTTGGTGTGATTTAGTTCTAGCCTCTAGGTACTGGTATATGTAACAATGCGTTGTATTTCATACGTTTGTCAACTGTGTATGTGTTCACTTCAGTATGTAAGATTAAAGAACAGGCATACATTTTTTTTGTCATTGACTTATTAATTTTTTAAATAGATTTGCCCCCCCCCTCCCCCACCTTGATATAAATCCTGGATCCGGGCCTGAATTCTTTAACTATAACCCTTCCATTTTCCATTTTTTGTAGTATTCCTTTGTATTTTTTCCCCGTAGATTCTATTTCTGACCTTGAAATTATGGACGTTTGCGTATTTAATAAGCTTATTATCATAATTTACATAAATTAGGGAAATTTCCTCAAAGTTTTTATTATAAACATGTTTTCCTTCTTGCTCCTGGATTACCTTTTACAGTTTTGTATTCCTTAGAGGCATCCAAAAACTTTAGAAATCAATTCGATATTTACACTTACGTTTATATATTAATTTCTCCAGTAACTTGCATTGTTTTTGTGACGTATTTTGTGTAATTTTTCAGTAGAATTCATTTCTGACCTCAACTGTTTTTCACTGGTGCATATTTAATGAAGTAATTAGCATATATCACCGGAATACACATGTCATGATAACAAATCTTCATGAATTACTTTAAAAAAAAATTACATTTCCTGGAAGAATTATTCAAACTTGATGCATGTTGGTTTGTCATTAACTTGACATCTTAATTTGCGTAAATTACACTAATATCAGTCATTTTTGAGATGCACTATGTACATGTACACGCGCTTCAGCTACGCAGTAGAATCATTACACCTTTTTGTCTAAACTTACATAAAAATGACGTACTTCCATAAACGCTCTACGATGCGTTTCCTCGAGCTCCATCTGTCTTTTTCTTTTTTCATCATCACTCCGTCATCGACGTGGATCTCGAGCATATTTTGCACGACAAGTTTTGTAATAATGTGCTTTACAGGCAAACGGGTCAATGATCATGATCCTGGTAAGAACACTTTCATACCCTGTCTTCTAACCATCAAATTCAAACTTGGTATTTCTTTCTGTGGTCTATACACCTTATTCTTTTTACCTTTTTTCTTTTTTCTTTGTTACAAAAAATTAAGTCAAGGTTAAATAATACTCTGTCATTCACACTTGAGGATCTGCGGGATGAACGAGAGAGACAAGATGGTTTATTTGATTTTTCGTGTACTTTTAAACGATTCAAATTCACTGTAAATCGCGGGTAACGATCTCTATGGTAACCATATTCTCCTGTTATCAGCCCAAAAGCATCGTCCATCCGCTGTGTAGAACCAACTGGCTGAGCCAATTTTTTTTTTCAATGATCTCTCTTTATTTGCCAAACATTTTATCTCGGTCTTTTATTTAACGCAAGAATCTAATTTGAATCTGGTGTGTGATGGGAACAGTTGGGGCCTGTCGATTCTGTTGTATGCGGATGCTGCTGCGCTATTTACTCAGAGTGAGTCTAATATAATTTCCAAATTATCTCATAAAGCCTGTTTTCATTCATAAACATTCGCGCTAAAAATGACTCGCAGCGCCATACCCCAACCCCCACATGAACATTCAAAATTACAAAACAGTGGGAATCTCATTCATGAGTAGGCTTGCCAACCTTCCCTGATTCGCCGGGAGACACCCGAATCGTGTGTGTTCTCCCGGCTCCCGGAACATTATCCTAATCTCCCAGATATCTTACAATTTGAGAATAGTTTTCTTTAAATACATAATTTGGTATCACCTTATCATTTGCATATTATTAGCCTTTAAATAATCTGGGTTTTTTTAACGAGTGATATGAATATATATATATATACCTTACCTTATGAACCTTATGTTGTTTCGTGCGTTGGTCTCTCTTCACACGGAGGTCAAGCTGGTGGCCCCGCCTCTAGGTCTGGTCTGGTGGAGGAGCGAGTTGCTTTCTTGCGCTCTCCACCGTACATAGCCAGGCACGCCCGGCTCATCTGGTACTGTTCTGAGCCAAGCATCCAGTCTTTTCTTGAAGACTTCAACTTTGACCCCCGTTACGTTTCTGAGGTCCTTAGGAAGCTGGTTGAAAAGTCTTGGCCCCCTGACAACCAAGCTATTTTCCTTCAGGGTTGAGGAGGTCCCTTGTCGTGCCTTTAATTTGGGAACACTACACATTCTGCCTTTCCTATTTTCCAGTGTTGTTTGAATGGTAATTGGGTTTAGTTTTAGGTTTGGTACCAATTTTTCGATCATTTTCCATATGTAGATTATGATGTACCTCTCTCTTCTTCTTTCCAGTGAGTACAGATTTAGTTTACGTAGTCTTTCCCAGTAGTTGAGTTCTTTGCAGCCATCAATCTTGGCTGTGAAATGCCTTTGCGTTTCTTCTAGTTTATTAGTTTCTTATTTATATATATATATATATATATCGAAAAACTGGTACCAAACCAAAAACTAAACCCAATTACTATTCAAACAACACTGCAAAATAGGAAAGGCAGAATGTGTAGTGTTCCCAAATTAAAGGCCCGATAAGGGACCTCCTCAACTCTGAAGGAAAATAGCTTGGTTGTCAGGGGCCAAGACTTTTCAATCAGCTTCCAAAGGACCTCAGAAACGTAACGGGGGTCAAAGTTGAAGTGTTCAAGAGAAGACTGGATGCCTGGCTCAGGACGGTACCAGATGAGCCGGGCGTGCCTGGCTATGCACGGTGGAGAGCGCAAGAAAGCAACTCGCTCCTCCACCAAGCCAGACCTAGAGGCAGGGCCACCAGCTTGACCTCCGTGTGAAGAGAGACCAACGCACGAAACAACATAAGGTTCATAAGGTAAGGTAAGGTGTATATATATTAGGGTGTGTCAATTTTGTCAACTTTTTTCAAATCAATTTTGGTAGTGAGTGAAAATATAGTGTCTTTTCATGTCAAAACTTGAAATTGGCCAACCAAAATGAAATAAAATAACCCTTACCTACATCAATTTTACCTTAAAGTTTCAGAAATTGACTCTTTTACTAAATAATAGGACATAAATTGATTAACTATTCATCTGTCACAGAATTGTCCCACTGATCGCATATGGAGTGTTTTCAAGGTCATATAGTTGTTGTACAATGTACAAGTCACAACATGAATAGAACTGTCCCTCACTCTCAGTCCTCAGTTGCCTCTTAGATGTCATAGACAGTGGTTTGCTGTTATTGCTCTTGTACCTACTTCATAGTTATTCTACTAGACGAATACTACAGTTTAACAGTAAGTATGGATTATTGATTACAATTATTTATTATTATCATATTCTTCTGTCTAATTATGTTGTAATCCCATGAAATATTTTTTTATTGAATTTTAGAACATCGAATGACTAAACTTTGAAACATCGTAATTGATATAAAATACTTAAATGTTTTTCTTTCTTTTCAGATATTCCTAAGATGCCAAAATTGAAGACAAGAGGTCAGTCGTCATGCCACTTGAGCCTGTTAGTCGGTACAGGCAAGGAGCTTCCCGTATCAGAACTACCAACAGTGCGAGACATGCTGAGACTAGGGTTACTCCTTCGTGAACAAAATACAAAGGATAGAAGGAACTACACAGAGAAAGAGCTCATAAGGGACATGATTCCCCCTCTTCTGCATCAGTGGAAAAAAGTTAATGTTATTCAAACCACCTGTACTCAATCAATATAGAACTATTGAGCTAAAATTAACAAAGCTGTGGCACAAAGCAGTTGAGACATCACTTGGTAAAGGAAAACTAGCAAAGAAAAATAAATTTCTGCGCACACTTGATACTCTTCTTGACATTTCTAACTGCCAGTGTCCCATAGAGTTGTGTTCTGAAGCCAATTGTTCTCCTTCATGCAGAAGAGAACCTCACCCTCACATTGATTGTCGCTGTCCTCGTGAAAAGAAGATCCCTATTTTGGAGCTGGCTTTCATAAAGGCGCAGAGAACAAAGGCAGGAGGCCAAGGAAGTATGCAGATTGGTTCGGCAGATTATTCAGAAACCAAAAAACAGATTGTTATTGCTAAGAAAAAAGAGAAAATCCGAGAGAGGGAAGAAAGGAAGAAAAAGAAGAGTGAAGAAGCCACCCAAAGAGATGAAGAGCTCTATCAAGAGGTTTCTCACTTCTTTGAAAGCTCTTCAGATGAACAGAAAGAAGCAACATCAGATGATAGCTCCAAAATGCCATCTGAACCTTCGCCGAAGAGAATGAAATACAACACTAAAGACATCTCAAACATTGCCCTTGCCAGTATTCGCCACCATACGGGGCTACGAGAGACTGCAGAGATTGCCACTGCCGCTTGGATAGATGCAGGCCTCATCAGCCGAGAGGATACATCCTTAGTGATAGATCATAATAAGATAAGAAGAGCACAAGAAAAAATAATGAAGGAAATATCTGATCAGCATGAAAAAGATTTGAAGGAGGAGGTCTCTCTTGCCTTTTGTTTGATGGAAGAAGAGATGACACAAAAGTTCTCCTAGAGGTAGAGGGAATGGACAGAAAGTTTTCCTGTCTCATCAAAGAAGAACACTACTCTGTGTGTTCCAAACCTGGTGACCGCTATTTGTTTCACTTTGTTCCTGAAGCAGAAGTAGAAAGCAAGAAACATGCAGAGGCAATTGCTGATCAAATAATATGTTGGCTTCAAGAAAGAAGACTTGACAGTTCACTGCAGGCCGTTAGTGGAGACTCAACTGCGGTGAACACTGGATGGCAGGGCGGTGTTATGACGCATTTAGAGAAAAAACTTGGAAGAAGGCTTGTTTGGATTGTATGTGATTTGCACACAGGGGAACTACCTCTTCGTCGTCTCATCCAGGAACTTGATGGTCCTACGAAGAGCAACAACGAGTGGCCAGGCCCCCTTGGCAACATGCTAGATGAAGCAACGGAATTAGAAATAAATACAAAATTTCCAAAGGTCAAAGTAGGCCCTCCCCTTCCAGTGTTGTCTGAAGAAGTTATCAAAGACCTCAGCACGGATCAATCTTACGCTTATCGTATTGTTCAAGCAATCAGATCAGGAGAGTTGCCTCAAAATCTGGCTCTCTTGGAGATTGAACCCGTAAGTCACAGTCGTTGGTTAACTACAGCGATTCGTTTCTGCAGGATTTGGGTTTCCAAACATGCACTGAAGGGCAAAATGCTACAGAATTTGATGTTGATTGTTGAATTTATTATTGAGTTTTATCTTCCTCACTGGTTCAAAGTAAAACTTAATCCAATGTGGATGGAGGGGCTCAACCACATTTTGTTTCAATTACAGCTACTGAGAACCCAAAGAAAAGTAGTGGTGAACATCGTGTTACCTGTGGTGAGAAGGTCCGCTTGGTATGCTAGGCCAGAGGCAGTTTTGCAAGCAATACTCTGCAGCCAATGTACCAAAGAGCGAACTGAGGCTGTGGAAATCATTCTAAAGCTTAGAGGAACATCACTAGATGATGACCAGCTGGGAGACTGCTCTGTTCAGACAAGGAAGGTACCTCCGATAAACGTCAATGCCACGAAATTGTCAGAATTAGTTAACTTGAGTTCGGAAGTTTTGGAGCCACCACTGACAACATGTATAACAAACAAAGATTTAACACAACTTAAAGAGGCCCCAATGCAAGTGCCAAAGTGGCCTTCTCACACTCAGAGTGTGGAGAGATGTGTGAAAATGGTCACAGAAGCAGCTAGTCAAGTTTACAGTCACGAGCGGCGAGAAGGCTACATCAAAGCGCAAGTAGCAAGCCGAATGCTGATGTCAAGGAACCGCAGCAAAAAGGACATGACTGCATTGGTTACTTTCAAATAAAGACTCTGAGTGATATCTTATTGCCACTTTAAATGTTGATAGGATGTTTGCGCACATTTGTTATTTTGTTACGAATTTACGGAAAAATGGAATTTTTGAATTAAAATTGATGTAGGTAGGAGTTATTTTTTATTGTTTTTGAAGCAAGGATATTATTTTGTATGCCAAATGATTACATTAAATTGCTACCAAATCACATGATTTTCAATTTAGTAATTTCACCCCCAAAATTGACACACCCTAATATATATACAGGGGCGTCGATTGACTTAATTGACCTTAGAATATGTCTTTATACCCCCTGCATATGGCCTCAAAATGCCCTTGAAATTGGTCATATTTAAAAAATTTATCGGGAGGCTTACAGCGTACCCCCCCGAACCTGCCAGCTGGATCGACTCGCCCCCACCCCCTTTTATGGCCTGTATATATATATATCATCTCCCGGAATTGTATTTCAGAAAATTGGCAAGCCTATTCATGAGGTTTCATCATTTGGAATTATGAAGTCAAGGTGGGTGCACGGCAGTCTAGAATGGCTAATCGTTTCGGATTAGAGCCAGGATTTGTTACATATTGTACTTCTTACCGCTGTAATAACACATTTTAGAGGAAACAAGAACACTATAACTTTTCATTACTTTCTAAGAGACAAAAGGTTGTGAAGAGTATGGTAATCGTAAATTGTAAGAATAGTTGTTGGAAATAGTATTTTCATTTTAGTATGACATCTATGAACCAGATGAGGTGATTTGGTAATTACATTAGACTATGGTGATATGCTAGATGTTGCTGAGAGTTTTGTGGCGGTGTGCGAGAGAAGATTGTTAAAAGTGAATGTCAGTAAGAGTAAGTTATTAATTGTGGAGAGATGAAAAATCGGATTGTTATGCAATGGTGAATAGTGAAACACTGGAGGTGTTTTGGAATGTGTATTGAACAAAAGAGGTACTAGTGTGGGTGAAGTTAATAGTAGAGTGATTCTGTGAGTGAATGAAGGGGAAGAAAGGTGGCGGGTGCGTTGAAAGTGGTTGTGTAGAAAGCGGAGACTGGGAAGAGATGCTGAAGATGTTTACATGATGGTGTGTTAGTGCCGACACTTTTGTGCAGGTGTGAAACAATGGCATGGCATGAAAAAGAGAAACCAAGAATAAAAGCAGTTGAGATGAATAATCTGAGGAGTATGTGTGGCGTGCGTCGGATTGAGAGAATAAGAAATCGTGTGATTCTGGAAAGATGTGGTTCAGGAGTGGTTCAGGAGTCAGTGGTTTGGACATGTTGAAAGAATGAAAGATGAAAGTTGTAAAAAGAGTGTATAGGAGTGGTGTTTGCGCACGTAGAAGAAAGAGTGGAAGGTCGAGAAGATGAATGGACATGATGAATGATTGCGTGAGCAAGCGTGGACTTGATCTGTGTAATGCTCGAGAGGTGGCTGCACGTAGGTTGGAATGGAAGCGGTTCGTTAGAAGTACGTAAGTATGGACTCCGTCTCTTATTATTTTTGACAAGTCCTGGAAGCGCCAGCACACATAGTGTATGGAGCGCCGCAGGTGTGGAATGCAGACATATTGGGGGAGGCGGGGCTGGTCCACCAGGATGCGTGTAAATGAATGTCTACGCTTTAGTCTCTGCTTTTTCTACTTTCCACTACTTTCTGTATTTTGCATTCGTGGCGTTTCTGCCTTCTCACCCGATTTCGTTGGGAGACGAGATATTGAAAATGTATGTACATATATCAGAACCTAAATTATTCACATTTCGAGTCCGCAAAATAAATGAGTCATGCACAACTGTCTCCTTTTGATTTTTCCTTATTCACTGTCCTCTCTTTATCTTTTCTGTTCTCTTGCTCTGTTGAATCCATTTTGCTTAGTGGCTATGCACCAGCAAAAGAAAAATATAGTCATAAATATACGCATAGAGAAATTATGTCCCTACAAATTTCTCTATATTTTATGCAAATGATGCTAATAAGCTCATTAAATATACAAAAGTTCATAATTTCAAGGTCAAAGAAGGATTTTCCAGGGAAAAAATGCAAATGAATATTACGAAAATGGAAAATGGAAGTGTTATAGCTAAATAATTAACCATTAATCCGATTGTGGAGAACGCTTGCGTGATAGGGAGTATCTTCAAATATCAGTTCAGAAAAGGTAGTGGAACCCAAAATATTCACTGTAGCATCTTTTCTCTTGTTTTGGAACCTCCTGGCAAACCATCCAGAAAGTAGTGATATTGTGATCGTAGTATTTACCGCAATTTTAGCTTTTTATCGCAATATTTACCTTCTCCCTCCGTTAGGAAGGTAAAAAGGGAGTTATTAACATCTCATGGTTAAACTGTGATCCCGTTCTCGGATCCATGTTTCCACTAAACTAAGCTAAAATAGGCCCTCCGACGGAAATGGTATCAGGGTAACTTGGTAAGGTACGGAAACTTCGTACTTTTTTTAGTATTATATTGTTTTTTATTACTTTAAAAACTAGGAGAAGAGCAGGGGTGTAGTGCTGCAAGAGCGCACGGGAGCGCCGCTCCCGCACCTCCATTCATTCAAGTTTTATTTATTTATTTTTTTTAGTTGATACTTGGAAGTTGGGAACAAACAGACTGAGATGAAAGCACTCGCTTCTAATTGTGATTTCAAACTTTTAATATTCCACGTCTAAGTGAAGTATTATTATTATTATTATTATTATTATTATTATTATTATATATTCCTTAGAGCTCCTGCACCTTAAAATTTGCCACTACACTCCTGAAGAAGAAGCCCCAAAAGTCTTGGTGCCTAGGGCCCCAGAGGGTCTTAATCCGCCACTGAGGTGGTGCCACCTTCCTTCCTTAATGGTGGTACTTCGGAAAGCATTTTTTTTTATGCAGGAAGGAGGGGCCAAGGACAAATGCCCGCAAAAGCGCCCCTCTCATAGAAGAAGAAGAGAGCTAAAATCAAGGTCCGGGGTTTTCGAGATGCCTAGACACTTTGCGTTTGAAAGATGGGAGGTGGATGGCGACGGACGGATGGAGTTGGATGGCGATGGTACCTTCTGAAAGCCTCCTCTCTATTGCGGATAGCATTAGAACAAGTAAAGTTAAACCAAGGTTTTTTGCATTAGCAGTAGTAGGAATAGAATATGGAATGTACGCCTCCATGCCTGAGAGAATCACCTCTGTGATGTGCTCAGCACATCCAGAAGGGCCCCGGCCACAGAAGCAGTAATCATTCCATAGGAAATTACAGAAGTATTGCCTAAGGGCCTCCCAATCAGCGGCGCCGAAGTGTCAAAGACGTCTCCTCTTGGGAGGATCCAAAGACCGAATTGGAGCGATAGGACAGGAAACAGATATAAGATTGTGATCAGAGGAGCCTAACAGAGAGAAAGTTTCACAGAGTAAGAAGAAGGATAAGAGGTAAGAAATAAATCTAGAATGTTAGGCCTATCTCCAAGGCGATCGGGGATACGAGTAGGGTGCTGTACAATCTGCTCTAGGTCATTTAGGATAGAAAAATTGTAAGCTAGTTTACCAGGGATGTAGTGAAATGGGAGGAAAGCCAAAGGTGGTGGTGAACATTGAAATCTCCTAAAATGGAGATTTCAGCAAAGGGAAAGTGGGAAAGAATGTATTCTACTTTGGAGGTGAGGTAGTCAAAGAATTTTGGATAGTCAGTAGAATTAGGAGAAAGGTAAACGACGCAGATGTATTTAGTTTGAGATTGGCATGTAAGCCGTAGCCAGAGGGTATAGAATTCGGAAGATTCGAGTTCGGGAATACGAGAACAAGTTAGGTCATTGCGTACATATAGGCAACATCCACCTTTGGAGTGAAATTGAGTGTAGAAAAGTAAGAGGGTACAGAAAAGGGGTTGCTGTCAGTCGTATCGGACACCTGAGTTTCAGTGAGGAAAAGAAGATGAGGTTTAGAGGAAGAGAGGTGGTGTTCAACAGATTGAAAATTTGAGAAAAGGCCACGAATGTTGCAGAAGTTTAAGAAAAGTGAATCAGACAGAGGTCCAGAACATCTCGATTGGGCGGTAGCAGATCCAGCTCCGCTGCCCGGGTCTGCGTTCCCAGTATCGGCAGGGAGAAGCCAGAAGTGGGGACACTTATTGTCCCCTCCCCAGGGGACTCCGAGGCTCTTGAAGTTGATGCCATTTTTTTTTTAAATTTTGAAAAGATTATGTAGTGTGTAAGATGCATGTGTTATGTAGTGAGGAATAGGGAGAGAAGTGTGTGTTTGAGAGCATGATGGACTGCTCACAGGGTAGATGAGACACGGAAAAAGATCAGCTAAGGAGGACAGTGACAGGAGAAACGGGAGTTCCAACACTCCCTATCTTCTGTCTAATGCCCCCCCTCCCGGAGTACTTCCCTGGTCGATTGGTGTCTACAATTTCCTCCAGCATGGTGGCGAAAAGGCTAAAAGTAATACAGCGATCTTGCTTTGAAGAACACTCGGTTATCAAATCGCAAATTTGTTCTCAATATGTATCTATAAAAATCTCAAAATCGCTATTTTATGAATGATTATATTCCCCAGTCGAGACAACTTTCCCTTAAAAAATATATGAAGTTCGCACAAACAAACTTCTCTTCTTTAAAATGAAAAAAAAAAATGAAATACTCCAAATGCCTGTAGGTAGTTTGATTATCTAACTTTCAACCTCTTTCTCTGGATATAAGTGGATCACTTCTCTTTTGAGCTCTCTCAGAATTTGATATCTGTAGTGTGTTATCAGTTATCAGAATACGTTAAGCATCTATTTGGTTTAAGAACACAGTCCTTCTTCGAGTTTATTTTATGGAACACTGCGCAGCGAAGACTGGCTTCAAAATCGACTATTCACAATGAGGAATGTTCTATCGCAACTCGACACTTTATCCCTTTCGTTACAAATAAATAAATAAATAAATACTTCCTTTAGTTCTGAGATCTTGAGTTTTCTTTGAGCAATTGTGGTCCCTTCTCTCGTTGCTTATACCAAAACTGGTTACAGAAATGCAACCGTTCGAGACGTGAAGCGAAGTGGAAACGCCTCCCACGTGATTCGAGTCAAGCTACTCTGTGGCTTCGTTCTTGCACAGCCTTTTTTGCAATTACTATACGAATGGTTGTAGCACTTGACTCACGAGTAATGGGGTTTTCGGGCAGCTTTCAGAGCCCTGTTGTACGCGGCCAGTCCCATCGTAATGGAGAGCGGGAGCGCGACCCGTCGTCCTTCCCCTCTCATGATGATTAGGCTATTTCGTATCTGGGAAGTCTTCGATAAAATCTCAAGCCTTCGTTTCACAGACCCCTTCCTGAATCCACTTCACTGCCACAAATAATTTCATTTCTCATGAGGAATGTCTTATCTGACGACAGTTAAATAATTGAAAAATTTTAGGACTTTCATTATTTCCATAAACAAACTTCATGATAAAGATTTCTTTCAGGTTTATTTACGCTGACGACTTCGAACTGTGAAATGGTTTTACGAGTACTGTCGTCGTAAAAATAATGTTTGCCGAAGTGTTGACGTAGATTTGGGAGTGCCATGCGCGGGCGTAATAAAATGAATTGTAGCGCAGTGATACTGTGAACAGTATATATATACACAGCGTGTCCCAAAGAAATGTATACCCACTTTGTTCGATAATACCATATGAGGATAATAAATATATTACTTTTTATATGTTTTTTAATAAAGAATTTTCTCCTGAATCTAAATATGTAATTACTTTTATTAAAAATTGAAAAACAAAAAGTTACAGATGTTTAAATTATAATTATTATTTTCGAGACTTGATGTGCGATATTTTCTAATATTTTAACCGACTGTTTTGAGATACCTATATTTAGTGTTGATATTGAAGCATAAATGTTGTAATTATTAGTTAATTCAAAAAATTTACAAATTCCATGGTTAAATGACACTTTATCTAAGATGTTCAAATTGTCGTTAGAAAAGAACAAACGTCGCAGAGTTATAAGATGTTAGATAAGGTTAGAGCAAAACTGTAGTCTTGCCTAATTAGAACTCAACGAAATGGCTAGGCTAAACTAGGCACTAAACATAAGTATCTCAAAACAGTCGGTTAAAAGGCAGGCCAGGCCATAAAAAAAAATATTAGAAAATATCGCACATGAAGTCTCGAAAATAATAATTCTAATTTAAACATCTGTAACTTTTTTGTTCTTCAATATTTAATAAAAATAATTACATATTTAGATTCAGGAGAAAATTCTTTATTAAAAAACATATAAACAGTAATATATTTATTATCCTCATAGCTGGTATTATCGAACAAAGTGGGTATACATTTCTTTGGGACACGCTGTATATACACCCAAAAGTCTCTTTATTTAACTCAAAACGGAAAATTCAGACTAACAAAGTACTGTAATCGAAATTGTGAGCCTCAGTTAAATGCTAAAATTGAACTAAATAAATTATGTTACTTCAAAATAAATAAATTATATTTACTTGAAATTAATCATTTTCACATTTTCCACATGAAATCAAGCTTTCCCAGTTTCGAGTAAACATAATCTTACTCGTGTTTAATCTAAACAAAATTAGGATCATCTGAAGATCAGGGTCTCCAGCCTTCTTTAGTTAGCCTTATAAGGCTAAATTACGAAAATATCACCACTTAACCTAACCAATCGTCAAGGGCGTACAGTTGACCTAACGAGTGGTTAGGTTAAGTGGTGATATTTTCGTTAGTTAGCCTTATAAGGCTAACTAACGAAGGCTGGGGGCCCTGATCTTCAGGTGATCCATAATAATAATAATAATAATAACAATAATAATAAATACATTATAAAGTTTACAAAATATTGCTTAATTTTAAATGATTTATTGTATATTTAGTAGAAAATAGATAATTCTTAATAAAATATATAAAAAAAGAATAAATTAAGAAATTAAAAGTGTTTAATGAAATTAGCATATTTTAAGCAGTTGATTGTAAAATGGGAACTTCGTTACTATGGTTACTATGGTAAAATTGGCAGTAGTGAACTTGTACATCAGTAGAAGCTAATAAAGTGCTTTTTTAGTGATTTGGAAATACATTTAGTGATGAAGCTTGCCTGATATGCGTGGGAATTGCATTCCATACATCTGATCCTTCGAAAGAGGGGTGCATTTCCCGCAGTTTCTATCGTATACTGTAGTTAGGCTTGTGTATAAAATCACTACGCAGTCTGGTGTTATAACGATGGTGTATTTGATGAGGGTGATTGCTCTTTCAATTGGTGATGTATGTTGATTTTTATTAATAACTTTGAACATATTGACAGCAACAGTGAATTTGTACTGTATAATAGGGTGGATCGATTTTACATTTTTTCGATTTCCATATTCTAATAGAGACAAAAACTTGCGCATGCATGAGAAAATAGCCTCTGCAAAATCTTAGCTTAATAGGTAATCATCTTCTGCCCACGGCAGAGCGATGAAAATCATATTTTAGTAGTCAAAAACGTATTTTTAAACCCTAGCCTAGAGTCATAAAATTTTGCGTGCGTGTTATTTCATGCCTAAGCAACGATATAAATGCTATGGGAAATATATAAATGCATTATTTAAGACAAAAAGCCGATCTGAAAATATGTATAATATACATATTTTCAGATCGGCTCTTTGTCTTAAATAATGCATTTATATATTTCCCATAGCATTTATATCGTTGCTTAGGCATGAAATAACACACACGCAAAATTTTATGACCCTAGGCTAGGGTTTAAAAATACGTTTTTGACTACTAAAATATGATTTTCATCGTTCTGCCGGGGGCAGAAGATGATTACCTATTAAGCTAATTACCTATTTGAGCTACCTCATGCTGTAACGGAACATAATAAATGTGGATGGATGAAGGAATAATATAGGGTAAAGAGTGCGTTTAGAGGAAATGTCTTTTTTAGTTTTTTAATATGAAGAGAAATCTTGATACGTTGCATTTGATATGTTGTACGTGACTTTTGAAATTCAGTTTTTCGTCTAAATTAATGCCAAGTACTTTAATCTCATTTACCCTCGCGAGAGTAGTATTCCCAATTTTTATTTGACAGTTTGTAGTAGTATGTTTTGTGGTAATAATCGTATAAGATGACTTTGTCAGGTTCAGTAAAAGTTTATTAGCGCACATGCATTTATACACATTTTCTAACTGCCTTTTCATTTCATTAATCAGAAAGTCTGCGTTTGATGGGAAGAAGTAAGTGTAGTGTCATCCGCTTATCGTACGCGGTTTAATGTGGTTGAGAGATGAAAATTGTTGACGTGATTTAGAAATAGCAATGGACCAAGAATAGATCCTTGTGGACTTCACTAGTTAGCATCCTCTTGTCGGATAAATTTTTTTAATCTGATGTCCTGATGCCGATTTGACAGATATGATTTAAAACAGTCGAGAATATTTCCTCTTATTCCATATATGTGAAGTTTATTCAATAAGATTTCGTGCGAAAGTGTATCAAATGGTTTTCTCAAGTCGAGGAAGATCAAGGCGCTGTGTGTTTTGCCGTTTAAGTTCTGATGCACATTTTCAAATATTATGTTTATGGCATCTTCCGTTGTATGGCCACCTCTAAACCCAAATTGCGCTTTGGTTAAAATATCGTATTTGATTAAGAATTTATTAAGTTTATCGTCCACGACTTTTTCAA
The DNA here is from genome assembly GCA_023014485.1 of Bathynomus jamesi. NCBI lineage: Eukaryota > Metazoa > Arthropoda > Malacostraca > Isopoda > Cirolanidae > Bathynomus > Bathynomus jamesi. The sequence continues at coordinate 132,963 of JAJOZX010004962.1, read as the reverse complement.
ATGCTTTACTTAAAGTTGGCAATAAAGAAATAGGGCGATAATTGGATGAAGTGTTTCGGTTTCCCAACTTAAATACAGGGCACACTTTGGCTTCATTTAGACTGTCAAGGTGTTTGAGCTGTCTAGCTGTGAACACTGTCTAGTGTTTGAATTTATTGTATTTGTGGAAAAGAAACACACACACACACACACACACACACACACACATTTTTTTATGGCTGGAGTATGTTACGTTTGTTTTTGCTTAGGAAGTGTTTAGGATCGGAAGGGGACAACCCTGTCTGCAGCACCCCGCCTCATTTGGAGATTTGATGAAGGAGAGAGTTGCTTTCTACTCTCATCCTCCCCTCATAGCCAGCTACGCGTGTCTGGTCAGGGACTTTACATAGGAACCTATCGAGTTTGTTTTTGAAGGTAGTTAGGTTCGTGTCCTGGAGGTTCTTCAGTTCTTTTGGCAGCAAGTTAAAGAGTTTTGCTATTCATATTCTGACAGTGTTTTCCAGCTTTGTTTTCATGGTCCTCCGTCCCACCGTAGCTGGGATAATACAGAATTTACCTGTTCTCTTATTTCAGTATTTCTTTCCTTATTATTTTGTTTTTAAAATTTGAAACATGTTCAAGTATTACAGGGTGATCCAATAAGCTGTTTCAAAAAAGTAATACATAACACTTTATTTTTGGAAACACCTTTATGGATCACCCTGTAATATATATATATATATATATATATATATATATATATATATATATTATAATGTTATAATGTTATAATGTTTCAGACCAACAAAGACCCTAGGATCCACTCATGGCTGGTCTACCTAACTGTGTTCGTAATCGTGTATTGTGTATGTCCTCCGTGGTGGCGGAGGGGACCTACAATTTTACGTGGGTTCCGAACCACAAGACCACAAGAACATAAGAAACTTATTTAAAAACTGCTGGTAAATTGGCAACGACCAATTTTTACGAAACTAATAATTATCAATTTAAAAATAATTAATTATCGGTTTAAAACTAAAGATAGAATCTCTCGGTCCAGAGGAGCAAGTCATAATAGACTACTATCCACAAATATGTTACATTCTATATCTATTTATAACGGACATGCAAATATATCAGATCGATGGTGTAGTGGTTAGCGTCGCTGACTACGAATCCATCGGCCCCGGGTTCGAGACCCGACGGCAGCCGGCGCGCAGCAAAACCCAGCTGTTCATTCTTCCGCACAATAAAGAAAGTGGTTGGTAGATAAATGGGTACCCTAGGTGGCCTAGTGGTAAGACGCTGGGCTGCTGATGGGGCGTGGTTCGGATTCCACGTTAAACTGTAGGTCTAAGGTGGAGTGAAAAGCTTGACCTTCGTCAGAATGAACAATTCGGGCAGAAGCTATCTCCCCCCTCCCCCCCAAAAGGTATCGGACCTTTAAAAAATGAGAACAGTGATTTATCTGATGATCTAACAGAAGTATCTGAAATATTAAGAGCTCAGTACGAATCATCTTTCAGTATCCCAAAAACTGACAAATTGATATGCGATAGAAACGCGTTCTTTGAAGAAGAACCACAAGGGGAAAGTATAATGGATTTCGACTTTACGACGGATGATATTACACAAGCCATAGGGAAACTAAAAACACACTCAGCGGCAGGACCGGATAAATGGAATGCCACACTGATCAAAAACTGCAAGAAGGCAATCGCTGAGCCCCTATACTGGATATGGAGACGATCACTAGACACGGGAGAAATACCGGGCATCCTGAAGAGCGCGAACATAGTTCCAATATATAAAGGAGGAGATCGATCCGAGGCCAAAAATCTCATCCCATCTCACTAAAATATTTGGAAGAATAGTTAGACAGAAAATCTATGACTTTTTGGAAACTCAGAAAAAATTCAATGATAACCAACACGGGTTTCGGTCAGGCAGATCATGCCTATCACAACTAATGGAACACTACAACATCATTATTGATTCACTTGAAAGTATTGAAAACTATGATGTACTATACACAGACTTTGCTAAAGCGTTCGACAAGTGTGACCACGGAATCATAATACATAAACTGAAATATATGAGAATAACAGGAAAAGTAGGGAAATGGATATATAATTTCCTTAGTGAGTGGCGGCAAGTCGTTACAGTACAAGGAGTATCTTCATCAGAATCAGAGGTCCTCACCGTCAGCTCGGTACCACAAGAACAGTATTAGCTCCACTACTCTTCATAATCATGCTAACTGACATAGATGAGGACGTTAACAGAGACAGCACAGTAACATCCTTTGCGGATGACACAAAGATCAGTAGAAAAATAAGAAACCCAGAAGACATAGGATCTCAACAAACCGACATAGACAGAATCTACAAGTGGACGGAAGACAACAATATGAAGTTTAACACCGAGAAATTTCAGCTATTACGGTACAGAAAAAGAGAAGACCTAAAATCCATGGAATATTATACCCGAAATGGACAGGAAATTCCAGAACAAAAGATTTAGGGGTTGTAATGACAGATGATGCGAAATTTGAAACACAAAATAAGATAGCAGTAAACAGAGCAAAGAGAATAAAAGGATCAGATATTGAGAACCTTTAAACGAAGGGATAGGAATGTAATGATTCCTCTACTAAAAACCCTGATAATACCCAAATTGGAATACTGCTCGGTCCTTTTATCCCCATATAAAAAAGAAGACATTAGACAGCTGGAAGGGGTCGAAAGAAGCTTCTCAGCCAAGATCAATGGGTGAGAAGAACTAAATTACTGGGAAAGGTTACGAGAACTAGACCTATATTCACTGGAAAGGAGAAGAGAGAGATACACCATTATTTACACTTGGAAAATAATGGAGAAACTAGTCCCTAACTTACTCTGAATCCTATAACTCCCCAAACAATGGTGGAAAGTAGAAGCGTTAGACTGTGTCGTATTCCCAAATTGAAGGCGAGACAGGGAACACCTTAACCCTGAAAGAAAATAGTTTTGTAGTGAGAGGACCAAAACTGTTTAATCAGTTGCCCAAAGACCTAAGAAACACGAAGGGAGTTGCAGTGGAAATCTTCAAAAGAAGACTAGACGCCTGGCTCAGAACAATCCCCGATGAGCCGGGCGTACCTGGCTATGTGAGGTGGAGAGCTCAAGAATCCAACTCACTACTTCACCAGGCCAACTCGAGAGGAGGGGCGACAAGCTTGACCTTCGCGAAATGAGAAATCATCGCGCGAAACCTTTGTAAGGTTGTAAGGTAAGGTGTATATATATATATATATATATATATGCCCAAAATGTCCCCAACACATTCGAATTCAACACCTCTTGAGTGGAAGGTGAGGGCGATGACCATTACGCTATGACAAAGTAAAAGTTTGTACAGCCCGACTATATTTCAACATTCGAGCGAACACACAAAGCTTTCGCGTCCAGGTGTGCTTCCTGTACCAACCCTCTTTTCGCAGCAGCATTTCATTCAAATCTCTTGTGCGTGTGTTTTTGCCTGACAGTCCATATATATATATATGAGGGAGAGAGAGAGAGAGAACTCATAAAAAGTACGATATACACGAAGGTAATAAACATGTAGGATTGATGATACAATATGATATAAACAATAATGACATTCATACTAACTATATAATTTAACCGAACGGAATATAAAGAATTGAAATGATATGTTGAGAGATAATTTATGAGCAGTAAAATCTAATAATCCACAAAGGGGGACTGTCGTTGCCTGAACGTGGTATTCGGTGTAATAAAAATGCACTTTCGTTTGTTAGTCCAAATTTTGGAAGATACGTGACGTGACTGAATCAAGGCTTGAGCTAAAGGAATATTTTAGTGCATGACGAACTCTTTGCGTGGGGCTATACTAAGCTTACCTACTAATGTCAACAAAACTAGGTACAAAGCGGGTGGCGAACATTTAGCGAGCCGGACATCTAGTTGGCAGGCTGTATTTAACATCGTTTAACCGTTATTATATATTAGATTAAACGTCTACTTATTTTTATTATAATTTACGAACAAAAAGCTTACGAACAAAAAGCTTACAATAACTGCGATGGTTTTTATCTCATTCGTAAAATATTTGAATTTCCTTCTTGGCATATTTGATTTAGTGCACGAGTTATGGCACTTTGAATAAATATGAATATGTACTTTGCTCTCAAAACTGTTTAGGATGGAAATACGTAGGTTTTGTTTTATTCACACTAAACATAGTGTCATGATCTTCCGCATAATTTTCAAAGGCATTTGTTAAACACTCAAACCCTCCAACTGATTGATTAATTACAGTTTTTACTGGCACTTCAGCATAATGATATCATTATCTGATGGACTAAATAACACCATACCATGAACACCAAGTAAGTTCTTTATTGTAACTTCATCTGTAGAATTAATATTCCAAAACTGGCATTATTAAGTGAATTAGACAGACCATCGGTATTAAACTGTAGGGGTGATAGCGAAGAACCTTGGTGCAGCCCATACAAGGATTTGAAAGCATCAGAGAACACATCTCTCCATTTGCAAGCTTTTTATTTTATACTATTATATCAGGACATTTAGTATATATCCCGGTACATTTCTTTCCATCAGTTTGCAGTTTAAGCATATTATGATTAGCCCTATTATAATAAGCCTTATTTATATGAAGGAAATAACTCGTTGTGTGTGTGTGTGTGTCTATATATATATATATATATATATATATATATATATATATATATATATACAGGGTGGGCCGTAAGTTTCCATACATAGGAAAAATTAAACGTTTGTTTTTATGTTTCAGATACCCTAAGAATATGCGTTTGACGTAAGATCTTGTTTACTGATGAAGCAAATTTTTACGTCAATGGAGAGGTTAATCGGCAAAACATACGTTATTGCAGTAATGCTAACCCTAACTGGCTGAGTCCGACGAAGATGCAAGGTGCCGGTAAAGTGATGGTGTGGGCCGGGATATGGGGTGACAGAATTATTGGACCAATTTTTGTCAGTGGAAATCTTAATGCCGAAAGGTATCTTAACATGTTGCAAGAAGAGATTTTCCCATCCCTGCTAAACGAGGAAGGTAACTTCCCAGTTTACTTCCAGCAAGATGGAGCTCCACCTCATTATGGTCTTCACGTGCGTCGGTATTTGGATCAGCAGCAGTTTCCGGATGCTTGGATTGGTCGGCGTGGTCCTGTGGAGTGGCCTCCCAGATCCCCAGATCTCACCCCCCTTGATTTCTATCTTTGGGGGCACTTGAAGGCCATGGTGTATCAGGAAAAGCTACGAGACATAAATCATCTAAAGGAACGTATCACCAACGCCATTACAAGCATAACGTCAACTGTGCTAATGCGTGTTCATCAACAGTGGGGAACACGTATTGAAATGTGTTTTCAAAACAATGGCAACCATGTAGAGCATATTATATAAATAAAAATGGTTGTCCATAAAAAAATGTTTATTTTTCCTATGTATGGAAACTTACGGCCCACCCTGTATATATATATATATATATATATATATATATACAGGGTGGGCCGAAAGTCTGGATCCATAGGAAAATATTTATTTTAATACATAAATTACAACAAATGGTAAATACTTAAAATGAATATCAACTTTAACTCGTAAATGCGTATCCGTGATACTGTACAGTGGTTCGTACTCCAGTATAAACAACAAATTATAACAAATGCTCAAATTGGCGGCCTCTGACATCGAGACACTTAGGGATGGAATTTATGATTTTTAATAATACTTCGAATTGACGTTCTCGAGATGCGTGTTTCATTTGATAATCTTCTTGTTGACTTTACTGGACTATTCGTTAAAGTTTCACATACCATTGCAGAGGTATTTTCATCAGTTGCAGTTTTTGGACGACCAGAACGCCGTCGATCATGTACACTTCCTGTTTCTTTGAAACGTTTAAACAACTTGCCAACAGTCGCATGTGTTACTGGATGCTTATCAGGATGATTTCTATTGAATTCGGTAGCAACTTCTCTGTGTGTAGCGCCCTGTCTTGCGTACATGAGCACAAGTTCTACCCGGTCTTCGTTGTTAGATTCGAAGCCATTTCTGGGCTGAAATAAAAAAAGTATTTGAGTATTTATACTGGAGTACGAACTACTGTACAGTATCACGGATACGCATTTACGAGTTAAAGTTGATATTCATTTTAAGTATTTACCATTTGTTGTAATTTATGTATTAAAATAAATATTTTCCTATGATCCAGACTTTCGGCCCACCCTGTATATATCGCCGAGTTGTTTTTATAGAAGAGATATTTACAACTTCTTTCAATGCATAAACACTTAAATCTGTTGAATGATTTCCTTGAAAACCAAACTGAATATAGAGGGTAATCCACTTAAAACGCAATCCAGAGAATATTATTGTATTGTACTGGGTTGCGTTTTAATTGAATCACCCTGTACAGGGGATGACCACAAATAATCACGGAACCAAGATAATACAGTTCTTGAATAGTTTCGAGAAACAGGGAGCAACTGCGATTGGTCTGTAATTATAAGTGGACATAATATTACTGTATTTTGTTCTTAACTACTTCACTCTTTTGACGTACCATTGTACGAGTAAATATAGCATATATTCTGCTCACCTTTTCTCAGGTGGCAGGTGTGTCGTCCAGGTGGGCTTCAGCGAAGTTTCGTCTGTCGACTGTGTTTCTTCGACAACAGCCTGGCTTTCGTCGTGCGACCCGCCCATGAAGTCCCGATCAGTTCATGGTTATTCGTATTGTGGAACGATGAACGTGTGTGTTGGCGCTTGCCAAAGATCCTCGAAGGTCTTTAGATGTTTGTCTTGGATTACTGCTAACCTCACGAACGAGTCTCCTAATCACCCTGAGTGAGATTTTCGGTGGTCGGCTACTCCGGGTCAAGGTTGTCGTCATCTTTGTGTCCCTCCATTTGTAAATAATTTGATGACCAGTTGACACATGGATTCCATATTTCGCTGATATCTTCTCGTAACCTTCCCCAGATGTATAAGCAGTGACAATGACTCTCCATAGGTCATTCGAGAGTTCCTTCAATCTAGGCACGATACCCGATGCTCTTTACGTTATTTGCACCAAAACGATGCCTGAAATGCAAAGGAAACTAGTTACAAAGGTAATCAATCCCATTAAAATAATATCACTACGTTCATGCTCGGACTGTTACCTTATACGGAAGGAAACATGTAATCAAAGTACCTTCGTTCAACAAATTTACGACGATACATAAATGGTTTACTCACTTTCGCGTGGCCTCCTTTCTCAGCTGAGCGCACTAAGGAGTCTGTGCGCGATTATACATGCGTAAACTATTTTCGAATGGTAAGATAGTGTTACCAGATATACAAAAGGGTTGCCATATGTAGGTACAAAAAATATTCTCCAGTTACAGCCATAAAAATCGATTGCAATGGATGATGGGTCTTTTGCGTTTGGGGGCTAGCAGCGAATTTTAATGAAAATCGGTATACTAATGTAGTTTTTGTCACTGATTTCAAAAATAACTTTCTTTTTTTTGGAGAAATGAAAAACAAACATGTTAGAGCACTTTAAATAATTAATATGTGTTTTAACTAGTTTAAACTAGTTACAGAGGATTGTGTTAAATTTAGCCAGAGTCACAAACTGCTACTGTTTATGAAAAAGTGCTGTAAGTGTGGGAAAGTGTGTTCCTTTGATAAAAATACCCAGTTCTTTCGTTGCCAAAAGCGTCGGTCAAACGGTAAAAAGTGCAACTTTACGAAGAATACGTTTTTTGAAGGATCCCGGCAGATCCATAAAAGTAGCAGAAAAAAGCAAGAATTAATGCCCAGTTAGGTCAATTGAATGCCCGGTTAGGTCAACTGTACGCCCTTGACGATTGGTTAGGTTAAGTCATGATATTTTCGTTAAAAACACATTAATTATTTAAAGTGCTCTAACATGTTTGTTTTTCATTTCTCCAAAAAAAAGAAAGTTATTTTTGAAATCAGTGACCAAAACTACATTAGTATACCGATTTTCATTAAAATTTGCTGCTAGCCCCCAAACGGAAAAGATCCTGGATGATTTTCGCACAACTCGTGTGTGTGTGTGTGTGTGTATATATATATATATATTATATAAGATACAATAAACCGAAGAGTAAGAAAGAAAAACTATATCTTGAAAGCCAACATAGTCTATTTCACTAAAAGTACATTTGTATTTGTTGAAATTATGTCTTTTATTGTACAAGTTAATTTTTATTATTGCTCAGTAAAAATAAATTGTTTAATTTAATCTATAAATGTAATTCTCATTATGGGGTTACGTAAACCCTACACTAGTCGCTATATGTGTGGTCCCACACTGGCCTTCATGGGTTAAAGAGCAGAACGTGCCAGCCAAAACAAATCCGGCAGCGCAACATTCCGTTAACGGGACATTTCATCGACGAGTATTTTGGGGGGTTAAACTTAAAGTAAGTTACAATGGGCATGCATAGGATATGTTAGGGTTAATATTCCGCGGAACGTATCACCTAAACCTTAGAAAAGCAACAACGTATTCAGAATCCTCGTAAAAAAATAATGGAAGAAAATATGTTTCATATGCTGCGCAAATGAATATATTAATAAGATTTACAATACAGAAAATAAAATTACACGCCAGAAAATATTTATTTGATGTATTTTGAGGCGTTTTAACAGAATCTGGTATTCGTTTTTTGTGAAATTGAGCAGCTTTCGATATACACATTTCTTCGGAAATAAATTAGTTACCTCAAAATAATTGCACAAAAAACGGATACCAGATTCTGTTAAAACGCATTACGATACATCAGAAAATTATTATCTGGTATGTAATTTCGGGTGATGTGTTCTGCGGAATATTTACCTATGTTAGGTTAGGTTACGCTAGCATAGGTTACCTGCTGAGGCTTGGTCAGATCAGGCTGGGTTTACTTAATATAATGTTGATGAAATCTCTCATCAAAGAAGTGTGCGTAGGTCTTGCAGATTTGAAACCCTCTTCAGTTGAAGTGTGGAGTCGAAATCAGTGTGCCCAGATCTTAAAAAATGGTAATTGAGTTTCCATAGATTACTACAAGTTACTAAATCTCAAGTCCGGAACAACTTTTAAAAAATACTAAAAAAAATTAGTTTAAAATAAGTCATTGTTTACCGTCCTAAACAATTACTTTTATAGTTTTTAGAGCGGAGATTTTAGCAAAGTTTACGCTCCTTTGCTAACTGGAGAAATAAAGCATTACTGGAAATACGAGTTTCGGTCGGAAGCTCCTCCGGAAGACATAGCCTTTATGGCTGCTCCCTGGAGTTAGATGAAAGACTCCCAACGCCAACTCCACTCCAAGAAAGAGCAACAGTTTGATACTCGTTCTTCCGCATCACGATGTAGTTGCACGTTCTTAATTTACATTACTGACAAAGTTCCTATCCAGTTTAAAAATTAAATAAGGATATTTTTCATCATTTTTATCGTGATCAGATTTCATAATCTCGAAATGAGTGTATAGAAAAGGAATTAGTCGCGGTTTCCACGTGACTGTTCTCGCGGCATAATCGAAGTTAGTTCAATTTCTTATTTTGAGAGTTAATAATGGTTTGGTGAAGGCAATTTCGGAGATACGAGTATAATCTGTCTTCCAATGAACTGCAGTAATATTGAAATGTGTGTATTTTATTTTATTTTGATAGCTTCAGCCGAAAGAAAACTGAGTATTAAACTCAACCTAGTGAGGAGGGGGTGGGTGGGAATCAGGAAAAGTAAAACTACAAACGAGTAGATAATTATGAGGTTCCTTGTACAATTTCTAAGTTATCATATTATCAGAAAAGAGGCAACGTCTTAAATGTGGGAATTAATGAACAAAAACGGACAATTAGATACGGTCAAGAGAACTGCCATTTTTAATCACGTTGGGAACGAAAATCACTCATTGAAGTGGAAAGAAGAGAAAATAATTCTTAATTTTTATCTGCATTTACCAAAGATAAATTATAGAATCATATTTTGTTAATATAAAAAAAAGGTACTTTTGCATTATCCTCCCAACACTAATTTTTTTTTATAACGGCTAACGCCTGCGGCGGGCTGTTTTTACCGTAACCTAACCTAACCTAACCAAACCTAACCTAACCTAACCTAATCTAATACCAACACTAATTTTTTTTATAATGGAAGGAAAATAAAGTACCATAACCAAAACCAAACCAACATTATATAAAAAAATTAGTGTTGGGAGGATAATGCAAAAGAACCAAAAAAAATTTCAGCATTTCTGCAGTTCCTTGGAAGACGGATTATATCTCCAAAATATCTTTGGCCGAAGAACGTCTTTCGCAAAATAAGAAATTTATCTAACTGGTATCATTGCTTGAAAACGCTCACGTGGAGACGGATCAATTTCCTTTTCTACACAGTCTGTTCTTCCCTCGAAGTGTTCGAGAGGTCCCGTTTCGGGAAGTTAAATTGAAATGCCCGGGTTCCCTCCCCATCTTCTCGCTTCGATTAAAAGGCCCCTCTCGTTCAATACGGGGAAAGCAAAGGGAGGGTCCAGATGGGCCCCGCTGTGCCATCTGTAAACGCTCAATGGAATTGTATTGACAATGGATGATAGGGTACCTACTAACTCTTACACTCGCTTCGACTCCAAACTTCGACGGAAGAGTGTCTTGGAAGTGTCTGGATCGAGCGTATTGTTCATACACAGTTGGTGGACTCAAAAACAATAACACAGCAACATTTCACCAAATAAATTATATAAAAAACGTTCCGAGTAAACTTTCTTACTCCTATTTAATGCTTGAAATGAGTGTTCTCAATAAGGAATGAAAGCAACAATAAAATAGATTGTTTGTTTAAGGTACCATACACGAGCGGTGCTACTGTAGTATGCGGTCTACCGTTAAGTTTCTACTGTAGTATGCGGTCTACCGTTCAAAATATTTAAAAGGAATTGAAAATGAATTGAAAGGAATTATAATTTAATTTACACAATTAAGGAATTATTAAAGAAGTTAAACATACTACTACCGCATACTTAACGGTAGACCGCATACTACAGTACGCCCTTGATGATTGGTTAGGTTAAGTCGTGATATTTTCGTTAGTTTTAACGAAAATATCACGACTTAACCTAACCAATCGTCAAGGGCGTACAATTAACCTAATAACAAAATAATAATAATAAGAAGATAAGAAGCTATCATTAAAAGGTAGACCGCCGAATCGTAGGTAGACCGCATACTACAGTAGCACCACACGAGCTTTCAATCAACCTTCATAAAGTTTAACGAAAGATCGTTCACCCAAAGCCTATATATCTAGTCAGACCACGCTTGTACAGAATTTCATACTCTTTTGTGAAATCGAGGAAAAACCAGTCAGTCCATAAACTTACAAAAATACCAGAGCCGTCAAAATTTTGAACTACACATCCAAAGCTAATGAGCCATAATTTGCGAAGCTGCACTTGAAATTTAGGTGATTGGTGAACCCAAAGTAAAATATTAATCTCACTGACTTAATAATTTTCTGTTCAAAATATTTCGTATGAAAGGATTTACGGGTTATAATGCGACGTGGACCAACTATAATAAGGGGCCTTAGTTCATCTAAATTGAACTACTGTAGACCTATTTTATTGTACTGCAACTCATTCCATAGTGATTCACATTTTTGGTTACTAAGAAACATTTTAGGGACCTTTTCCAGTTTGTGTACCGTTTTTCATATAATTTATTTTTGAGAATATTTTTGTTAAAACTAACGAAAATATCACGACTTAACCAACCAATTATCAAGAGCATACAGTTGATCTATTAGTAAATAGTAAATACTATTCCAGAAACAAACAATGTTATAATTAATAATAGATCAACTGTACGCCCTTGATAATTGGTTAGGTTAAGTCGTGATATTTTCGTTAGTTTTAACAAAAATATTCTCAAAAATAAATTATATGAAAAACGGTACACAAACTGGAAAAGGTCCCATTTTAGTTAGTACGAAAGTTTTTATTTGCTGTCTGTTTAACTTTTCATATTCTTGAAGGCTTTTTGTCGTTCTAATCGTAAACATTCATAATAAATATGCACAGCCACAAACTGTACGAGAGTCATTAAAAAATTTACTGAAGTCGTGTCATTGCAGAATATGAACATTAATTCATTATTACATTAAAAGAAGTAGGTGCTACTGTAGTATGCGGTCTACCTACGATTCGGCGGTCTACCTTTTAATTATAGCTTCTTATCTTGTTTACTAATTGTTTGTTTACATGCCATTGTCAATCGCCCTTGACGATTGGTTAGGTTTAGTCATGATATTTTCGTTAGTTTTAACGAAAATATCATGATTAAACTTAACCAATCGTAGGTAGACCGCATACTACAGTAGCACCAAGAAGGGTGCTAAGAAGTACACCCTGTATAAAAACAAATCTACTGTATACAAAATACAAACACATTTTTACTTGAAATATTTCCAACGCACTTTTACTTGAAAATAAAGCATCATTTTCCTCCAAGAGTGAGTTTAAAAAATTCGACGGCATTTAAAAGAATATTTTGCATTGCTACGTTTTGACTCGAGGTGGCAAAAATTATCGTACTGCAGCAAGAATAACTTCTCCAGCGTAGAAGTTCATACGCTTTAAGCAGTGAATTCCGTTATTTGAACAGCTGAAATTCATTAAAGGTAATGAAATATCCTGCTGTATGAGGACCAGTTGCCACATCTACGTTTTCAATGCGTGGCCTTGCGCTTAGATGCGGCAGGAATGAAGCCAGAACGTAATCGTAGCATTATCGCTTAATTTTTGTCGTTAATTCAAGCAATTTTCTCCCACTTCTGTCATTTCTGCAGTCATTTGCGATTCGAAAGCGCAGATGTTTGAAATGAGAACTGACTTTATTTAACCGAACATATTCTAAAGTCTAAACTAACCTCAACATAACCTAATTTAATGTAACACGCAATCGAAGTGAGAAATCCAGCAAGGATGAGAATGAAGATGGCATATATGAGTACGTCCATGAAGCGGGATACCCAATAGAAGAGGCATACGTAAAGTTGTAGGTCTCCTCCATCATATGACCCTAGATGTTGCGAAGGAGGTTAATCAACCCCATCAAACAAAGTTTTTAAGATGTCTCATGAATAAAATTACATTCCATCCAAGCCGTGCTCAGATCCCTTCTCCACCAAGCTCCCTTGACCAGTGACGTCACAATGAAACGAAACGTTAATAATAAAACTAATTTATTAATAGAAAGGTTCAATTACCTCTCTGCAATTTTAGTTTTTAGCTCAAATTTTAAAAGATTCATTGATTATGAGGCTCACGTTTACAGTTCCTAATTAAGTCCATTATATATATATATATATATATATATATATTATATATATATATATATATATATAATATATATATATATTTTTTTTTTTTAAGTTCGGGAAGAACCGATTCGCCTCTATTTAAAAGGGCATATCTCGGTGGAAAAACAAAGAAAAAGTGAGAGGAAAGACAGAGGAAAAAGAAAGGGTGGAGGGGACAGTCGAAGTGGAAAAAGACCAAGGACTGCAGGGTCGAGCCCCATCATCCTTGGGTGCTAGGGCCGGGAGGGCGCACGTGAAACCTCCAGGAACAAGCACGTACAAACGAGCACAAAGAGCACTCAAGAGCACGAGCTTAGAACCCCCTTGCGGGGTTATATATATATACACACACACACGAGTATATATTGTACTTTAATCAACGTTTTGGACACGAGCTGTTTACAGATTTAGTGTTAGAAAGTAAAAATTTCGATTTTTACAAAGCAATCCTCCCAGTGGCGGATTACCTATTAGGCACAGTAGGCACGTGCCTAAGGGCCCCCAAGGTTAATATTTTTTAAGGGTTTCCAAGGTTCAGAAAAATGTCCATATTCCACTGTAATGCTGTGGGCGCACAGAATATGTGGATAGCCTAATATTAAAATATTAATCATTGGTTATTGCAGCAGATACACTGAGGTACAGCTTACAGTAAAATATAATAAAATGCAGTACATAGTTCCTACATGGTTGTGGTTTAAGTATTGACAATTGCCGTTCCCAGAGTTATGATAACACCTCCAATATGGAAGGAGTGCGAACACGAATCAGGGAAATGAAAGCTTTGGCTGAATATGTGCCACGCAGTGCACATTCCTTAAACTTGGTGGGTAACACTGCTGCCACTTGTTGCGTAGAAGCTGTTTCTTTCTTCGGAATTGTGCAGAGGATATATACATTCTTGTCAAGTTCGACACGCAGATAGAAATTATTCACCGACACCTTGAAATCGGAATCGGATGACAAAGCTAGTACTGGTTGGATAATGGTTGCAAAGTCTTTGAATGAAACTCGATGGTCTGCGAGACATGATGCGGTAAAAGCTCTTAAAATGAACTATGGAGGAGTCATCAAAACACTGGAAGCATTAAGAGATGACGCAGGTCAAAATAAAGACACTCGCAAAGAATTTGAAAGTATTGTTGCAAAACTCTATGAAGCTGAAAATGTTTTACTGTGCCATTTTTGGGCCGATGTTTTGGAACGAACTAATAAAGTTAATACACTGCTTCAAACAAGAGAAGCGAAGCCGTACAATGAAACTTACTGAAAAGTGCAATATCGATTTGGAAGAAGATGCAAAATGAAATTATTCATTTCCATGCACGTATCACTCAGTGGATGCAACAGAAACCTGGATCCAAACCACATGATGTAATGAAAAAAATTCTTTCAGCTTAGTGCTGCCCAAATGTTGTTATAACACTACGCATATACTTAACTTTTCCTGTTGTATTTGCGAATGAGAACAATCTTTCTCCAAATTGGCGCGAATTAAAAATGAAAAACGAGCTACAATGGGCCAGGAACGGTTGAATCCCTTGAGTATTTGTGCGAGTGAGTATGACATTGTAGAAGCCTGGACTTCACAGACATTATTGCCTAATTTGCTGCTAAAAAAACGGAAGTGTGTGTTGTAAATAATAAAACAAATAACCTGGTTTTAGTATTATACTATTGTTTTTTATTACTTTAAAAACGTGTGTTGTGAATAATAAAACAATAAACCGTTTTTTAGTATTATATTATTGTTCTTTATTACTTTAAACACTAAGAGAAGCGGCTCCCAAAGCCTTGGTGCCAAGAGCCCCAGAGGATCTTAGTCTACCACTGAATGCTGCACCCATGCACTCATTGAGGGTAATTGCAGCTCGCAGTGTCATTGCCAACTTGCCAAGTATATAGACAGACAACGAAGAGAGCCAAGATAAGTCAAGGGATCTTGGAGCAATAATGCCACCAGATGCAGAATTCAGAGAACACTATAACATTAAAATCACAACAGCTAGAAAAATAATGGGAATTATCTGGAGGAGTTTCAACAGCAGAAAAATAAACATCATGCTCGTGTTGTGGAAGAATTTAGTCCTACCAATAATTGAGAACAGTATAGTTCATTACCAGTGGTGGGCACCGTTAACCAAAAAGTTAACTTCGTTAACCGCTAATCCGTTAACCAAAAAGTTAACTTCGTTAACTGTTAATCCGTTAATTCGTTAAACATGTAACGGAAGTTACCGATAAACCGTTAACGTTAACTTTTATTATAAAAAAAATGAAAAACACAATATATATATAATTTAATTTTCCCTCTTCTTCTCGTTCTCCATTTTGTCCATGAGATGCATGTTGCCCTTCATGAAAATTAGCATATCAAAGTTTTCATCAGACAGGGATGATCTCTTGGCCCTCAGGATGTCCTTGCCCATAGAGAACAAACGCTCCACTGCAGCACTGGAGGGGATGGCTGTGTTGAACTTGATGAACAAGTCCACCAACACTTGCTCACCCAAGAAGGCAGCATCTGTCAGCAAGTCCTTGGAGTTGGTCTCCAGCCAGGTCTTGACCAAGTTCTGGGCCTTGCCCTCGAGTGACCTGTGGCTTCTGCTGCTCTCTTTTGTCTGGATGACAGCACTGAAGAAGTCATCCTCCTCCTCCTCCTCGTTGTTGCTGCCTCCACTGTTGCTGCCCACTTCGTTGGACTGCTGCTTCATGGCCTCCTCGACTGTACCCTCCATGCTTTTCCTCACCCTGGCGACCTTGGTGTTGTCATACTTGTCCAACCAGATGAGGCGAAACCTGGGATGGAAGGCAGCAGCCAGCTAGCATTCGTCATCCTCCAGGAGGGGCCCAAACCTTTTGTCGATGCCTGCCAAAAGTGCGTCGACCAAGGCGCTGCAGTAGACGAGGCCCTTGGACTTCAAGTCCTTAAGCCTGAAGATTGTCGCAGCAACTGTTGGCAGCAGAGTCCCAAGGTAGGCTTGTTCCTCCCCCTGGATCTTGTCGAGTGCTTTGGCCACAGGTGACATGATCTGGAAATAAAACAATGGAGAATTAGTAAATTGTAGAAATTCAAATTTATTATTCTGCAATATTATTCTGCTGTATTTTACTCAATAATATAACGATAATTGAATGAGCAAAACTAAAACGTATCTACTGGCTGGTGTTAAGAAAAATATAACTTTATTGCAATAAATAAATATAGTTAACGGACTTGAGTTAACGGAAGTTAAATGTAACGGAAGTTAATTAGTCCGATAATGATTTTCAAAGTTAACTTAAAAGTTAAATCGTTAACGAAAAAGTTAACTTCGTTAATTAACGATTAACGGATTAACGGTTTGTGCCCAGCTTTGTTCATTACTCACAAACCTACACAGAAAAAAAGACATTGCAAATATAGAGGCCGTACATAAGACTTTTATACCCATTTCCCACTAGGCTTCTTTAACCCTTAAACCGTACCAGGGGTACTGGTGTACCCCAATACCTTGGGTATTGCTAGTGTAACTTTTATAATAGGTAGGGATTAAGGGTTAAACGAAAACTGAAACTAAAACTGAAACTTAAACAGTTTTTTGGGTGTGAGCGTCCACACTACATCTTATCAAATTTCAGAAAAAGTGAGTGTACAATTAGGGTTATGACATTTTTATAACCTCATGTTCCTGTATCATAAATCGATGAACTTTTGCCCCCTGACAATGAAAATAACAGTTTTTTCGATATATTTTGAAAAAACTTCACCCCAAAATAAAAAAAAAATTAATAAAATAATAAAATAATAAATATTGGTTGCTCCTTGGTATAGCTATTGCAGATGGGTCTCTGTTCCAGTGATTTTCTAGAGTATTTAGTGCTTTTCGGTATTGTTGCAAGATATTGGACAATTTATGATAATCATCAGGTAACCAATCTAGAATGGTGCAATGCAGCTGTCTCGAATATACTATATTTGCTTTCGGGGTGACATTTTTTTTTAATTCTGAAGAATTAGGCCCTTTTTTATTGTTTTCAAGCAAAAGTTCATCGATTGATGATACAGGAAACAATATTTATGACAAAAAATTAAAAAGTCATAACCCTAGTGTACATGTTCTGTAGTGCAATTTTAAGGTGAACTAAAAAATTCCTAAACAACCTTTCTAAGAGGGGTGCAGCTGATATTTCACGTTAATTTAGCATACTTGCCAACCCTACTGATTTTCACATTATCAACATGAATAACATGCAAATAATATCAAACCTTTTATGCTCAAAATGCACTGGAGTACATCATTTAAAGTATTGATTACAAATTCTACCGCTTTTGCTTTTCAAAATGTTGGCAAGTATGATTTAGGTATTACTAATTCCTTATATATTAAAAAAAAATAAAAATACAGAGAATTTAAGAGCTCCAACTTCATATTTTAAGCTAAGTTGGCTAAATTATTCGATCAGGGCCCCCAGCCTTCTTTACTTAACCTTATAAGGCTAACTAACGAAAATATCACGACCTAACCTAACCAATCGTTAGGTCAACTGTATGTCCTGGACGATTGGTTAGGTTAGGTCGTGATATTTTCGTTAGTTAGCCTTATAAAGCTAACTGAAGAAGGCTGGGGGCCCTGATCTTCAGGTGATCCAATTATTCTTAATTAAAATAAATAAATATAGTCAAAATTGTCCTTATTTGTAATGGGTGAGATACCATACAAATTTAACCAGGAAATTAAAAAGGTTTAAATGATGTTACTTTACTGAATTAACAAGTAGACCTAGGTCTATTGTAAAAATAAAAATAATTTATACTTAGGCTACGTACAGACACTAGGCCTACTATGAAAATCTTGCCTTTATAGGTTAGTCTAAATATAAGGTTGTAACATATTCTGCTCGATTTTTTAGTTCATTCAGAACAAATATTAAATGACTTATAAGGACAAATTTGCTCGAATTTTTAGTTTATTCACAACAAAAATTAAACGACATAATGACAAATTAATCATCAATATAATTCCCTTCATTTTCTATAACCTCGTCCCACCTGTAGAAAAGTTTTTTTTATGCCACGTTCGAAGAAATCCCTTGGTTTCGAGTTAAAAAAAGCGATCGCTTCGTTTTCGTTAGCTTCCCTGTATTGCAACTTTTGTCCATCAAGGTGGTGTTGCAGACTTCTGAATAAATGGTAGTCTGAAGGTGCGATGTCCGGAGAATAAGGTGGATGAGGTATTTTTTCCCAACCAAATGCCTCCAATTGGGCAGTGGTGATTCGAGCAGTGTGAGGGCGCGCGTTATCCTGGTGGAATAGAACACCTCTGCGATTAATTAATGCGGTACGTTTTTCTCGTAATGTCATCTTCAATCGTTGAAGTTGTTGGCAGTAGACTTCAGCTGTGATTGTTTGGTTATCTGGCAGAAGCTCAAAATGAATAATTCCTCGCATATCCCACCAAACGCATAGCAAAATTTTCTTTGGATGGGGTCCAATCTTTGGCTGAGGTTCAGGCTTTGTTTCACGGCTAAGCCACTGATGTCGACGCTTAATATTGTTATAGAGGACCCATTTTTCATCCCCAGTGACGATCCGATTCAAAAACGGTGCCTGCAGTTGCCGAGAATGCAGTGATGTGCAAATATCGATTTGATGTTGAAGATTCGCTTGTGACAAATCATTCGGAAATATTCATTCGCCTAATCCTATACTAGCGTAAGCCTACACGAGCGTAAGTAATTCTGTATCATTCTGTATCGTGATAAAACATGTGCGAACCTGTGGCCGCGTGTATTTTGCAACATTTCTAAAACTATTTCACATTATCTTGAGGTTATTCTATTATCTATCGTCCATTTTCTGATCGAGCAGAATTTATTTACAACCTGATATATTTTGTATTTTAGTTATATTTTATATAGTTATTGTTATGATAGTTAATTATAATAATTGGATCACCTGAAGATCAGGGTCCCCAGCCTTCTTTAGTTAGCCTTATAAGGTTAACTAACGAAAATATCACGATCTAACCTAACCAATCGTTAGGTCAACTGTATGTCCTTGACGATTGGTTAGGTTAGGTCGTGATATTTTCGTTAGTTAGCCTTATAAAGCTAACTAAAGAATGCTGGGGCCCCTGATTTTCAGGTGATCCTAATAATTAATTAATTAGGCAATAATAATATGTGAGCAGATTGTACAGAAAAACTATTTCACAACTCTCGGCTGGTTTGTCTGGGCAAATTTTCCTGGCTGTTACAAGCAAAGTTAACCTAGGCCTAGGCCTAAATCGTAAGTAAGTTTCCTTTTTCAATAGCTCCTTTGTCTCTTAAGACAATAAAACAAAAGAACAGTATGCCTATAACTATATGACAAGTTTGTAGTTATTGATAACACTGGTATGCATCAATTTTGCTGTCAAGGGTTTTGTAAGTGATTCTTATAGAGTTTTTCCTGCTGATTTCGAATCTGCAATCCGTTTTTCTCAATCAGCTCAGGTTATCCGGCTATGGTCTCATAAGTAAAATAGAATTTTTCGTGATTTTGTCAAAGCGGAATTGGAACAGTAACATCTATCATCACTTGTTTCACTTGTATAATATCTTTTTTTACTTTTCAGGCATATAGATAAAATATTTCATAATGAATAGAGCGTGTAAAAATGATCCCAATAGATTCTGCTACATATGTGGGACGGTTACCATGCCAAATAACCAGTCCCAAATCACTAAATTTGTGAAGACAATGTATAGAGCATACTTTGGAATTAAGCTAGGGGACCAGGACAAAAATTTCGCCCCTCATAATTATGTGCTGCAAGACGTGCATTGAAAATTTGAAAAGATGGAGCAAAGGCAGAGCGAAATCTTTGCCTTTTGGAATTCCCATGATTTGGAGAGAAGGAAAGGATCACGTGACAAATTGCTATTTCTGCATGACAAACCTCCAAGGTGGGCTTATAAATTTATTTTTCTTAAATATTTTGAAATCATCGTATGAAACGACATAATATTCACCATAATGTAATATTCACCATATATAGCATAATATTTACCATAATGGTAATCATAACTTACATTTAGATATACATATTGTTATAGAAAATACATTTACACATACATATTGTTATACAAGTTACATTTACATATACAATGATTGTATATTTTCTTTCTTTTTCATTCATATTGTCCCCGAAGGGACAATATGAATGAAAAAGAAAGAAAATATACAGACTCCATCGACCTATTTCATATCTACAGACCGCAGCCTTCCCTCACGAGCCGCCACTGTCTGAATGCTTCTTCTATTTCATATGCAAGTTTTATATCCATGTTTCTGTGTTTCTATTTTCAGGAGTTAACAAGAAGATTAAACACATTGTTGTATACCCTGACATTCCTTCTGGACTTCGATGATTCTGATGATGAATCAATGACCAATGCCAGTGACCAGTCCCAGTCGTATATACCTCAAAATACCGCTCCAAATGAGCCGAGGCCTCTCAACCAGGCCAAACTTAATGATCTTATCAGGGATTTAGGACTTTCCAAATTAGCTGCCGAGATCTTGGGCTCACGACTTCGAGAGGACAACTTGCCGGGAACAACATTCTCCTGGTATAGGAAACGAGAGGAAGAATTCCGCAAGTTTTTTGCAGTGCACGAAAATACCTCTTCCTTAGTGTACTGCTGCAATGTTGAGGGGCTAATCGAATCCTTGGGCCTGCCATATAACGCATCAGAATGGAGGCTATTTATAGACTCGTCTAAACGAAGTTTGAAAGCAGTACTTCTCAACATTGGGAATAGGGTTGCATCAGTCCCTGTAGCACATTCCGTACAACTTATTGAGAGCTACGATAACATGAAAATTTTACTGGATGCTCTCGTATACGACCAACATAACTGGAGGATCTGTGGAGATTTGAAGGTAATACTAATATCATAAGTAAACTATTGCTATTGACTATGTTGTTTTTCCAAAGGTTATTTGAGAGCGTATAAGAACACTTAACTTCCCCAGAAGTGATACAGTCCAATGCATAGATTTTTTATCTGATAGAACAAATTCTGTAAATTCTTTAAATATTTTCATTTTTTTTCAGATTGTGGCATTTGTATTGGGAATGCAAGGGGGATACACGAAATACCCATGTTTCCTCTGCAAATGGGATAGCCGAGCGGATGAGAAGCACTATGCACAGCGTGAATGGGCATCCAGAGAGAATTTTGAACCTGGGTCGCATAATGTCGTTTCAGTGCCCCTTGTACCACCAACAAAAATTTTGCTCCCACCACTTCATATTAAGCTGGGCTTGATGAAAAATTTCACCAAATCAATGAATAAGGAGGGTTCAGCATTCCGATATCTCGAGAGTAAATTTCCTCATATATCTGATGCTAAACTAAATGCTGGGGTTTTTGATGGTCCTCAAATTCGAACTTTGATCAAGGATTACTCAGTTCGAAAACGCAATGACTCCAACTGAGAAGAATGCCTGGCAGGCATTCAAATCAGTTGTCACTGATTTTCTTGGCAAGCGTAGAAGTCCAGAATACGAGTCCGTTGTCGAAAACTTGATGGAAGCTTTCAAAGCTCATGGGTCGCGCATGTCCATAAAAATGCACTTTCGTATCTACAGTGTTTAAGCTAAAAAAATCAATAAATTTGGGGATAAAATTGGACTTATAATAAATGGCCAATAGAGAAAAAACCTGACCTGATTGAGGAAAACCAATGTCATTTTCGAATTCAGCATGGTCGAATTATATGAGTTGAAAAAACCCTCACAGCAGACAAAAAAATTCATGTGCGTACCAGTGTAATTAATGGCCAAATGAAAGAAAAGTTACTGAAAAAATTAGCATTATTTTATGAAACATAGGCTATATAGGTTCCCTTTTAGTTTCCGAAATAGCTAATGGTCGGGAGTATATCCTTGAAGACAGTTTTGGAAACGTTTCATTAATTAACAGTGTTTCAGTTTGCACGAGAGGCAGTTTCGTAACTATCTGGTAGTTTCCGTTTTCATTTTTCTAAAATTGCCTAGTGTGAAACAAGTACAACGTCAAAGATAGAGGAAACAAAAAGTGAAGACCACTCGTCTCAACTACAATCCCTGAAACTCTACTACCTGGAAAAATGACGGAAACCGTACACAATAATATGCGTATGAAAAATACTCGAAGGTCGTGTCCCTAATCCAGTATTCGAAGTGAAATGAAACTCACTGAAATGAGAGAAGAGGTAGTCTCGATTATCCCAGTTGCGGTGGGAGTCTCTAGGGCGTGGTTAATTAATCATTTTTATGAAAAAGTGATGAATGATGAAATTTTCTAATTATTCAATGATTAACTGATTAAAAATGATTACAAATTAAATACTTCTGAAAAGAGTACGAAAGAGCTTTACTGTTTCTCTTGCGTGAGATAAGACCGAAGAAAACATTTTGCTCAAACATTTAGTTTGCTTTGGTTCAAGAAATCAGGCGTGGGCGGATTAGACAGTTTATACATGCAAAAAGGTGTCAAATTTAAATGATACATTACAAAATTTAAGGTAAAATGATGCTAAAATTATGAGAAAAATTAATCACTTCCCATCATTTTCTAAAAATATTTTTTTGATTAATTAATTATTAAATTCGAAACAATGATTAACTGATTAATCTGATTAATCTGAACCGTGCCCTACGTGGGACATGGGGCCAAGAAACGAGTATGGGAAATACCCTCAGAATACGAGACCCAAAACTTTTTAATGTACTGTCCTGCCAAAAGAACTGAGGAACCCCCAACACACTAACATGAATAATTTCAAGAACGAGCTGGACAGGTTCTTGTGCAAAGTCCCTGATCAGCCATGCGTGGTTATGAGGTCAGAAGAGCGGGAAGCAATTCCCTCTTTCACCAAATCTAGCAAATGAGGTGGGATGCTGCAAAGGGATTGACCGCAGGTCAACCCTAGAGCAATGTTCGAAACCATAATAAGCTCTCTCTCTCCGTTTTCTCATTGTAACGGTTGCTCGGAGACACTAGCACCGGACCTCTCTCTCTCTCTCTCTCTCTCTCTCTCTCTCTCATATATATATATATATATATATATATATATAAATGTTAAACACAGACCGTGCATGGAACTCTTCTGGGAAAATTAAATCCACTATAGTCCGAATAAGTAATGGTAAATGAGAAATACCATAGTTTTCTTTTTCATGATGCTAGCCCGACGTGGGCAACGGGTTTCTCTCTCAGGGGACCATTCTGAGTTTGTATATATATATATATATATATGTGTGTGTGTGTGTGTGTGTGTGTGTGCGTGTGTTGAAGGCAATGCATGAAACCAATCATTTCATGTAATTATGCATTACTATAATTCACGTAACCTACCAACAGTTACTAGGTTACATTAGTAATGCATAATGCGCAATTACCAATTACGTGAAATGATTGGTTTCACACACTGAATATATATATATATATATATATATATATATATATATATATATATATATATATATATATATATATATAGTACTGTGCAAAATCAGAGACCACTGTCGATCTGGTAACTATTAGATAATCTGTTGTATGAAAATTGGTTTTGATACTAAAATACATATTAACTAGAACCTCTGGTTCATATTAACGTATAACTAAGTTATTACTTAAGTGTATAAAGTTGTATAAGCTGGATGACCCTCTAGTCTGCATAAATTGGACTTGAGGATTGATTCATTATATTACTTATAACGCATGTGTTTAAAGATCTAGCGAACTATTACTGATGGCCCTGCAGTAAATGCTCCTAAGCTATTGTTATATCAATATTTACAATTAAAAGTATTGACATATTCACTTAAATTCTGCAAAACAAATTTATCCAAAACGTTTCTCATTATAATCCTAATTCATGCTGTTTTTTTTCTTTCACAGGCTTAAGAAATGACAAAAAGTACAATTTCTGATGAGATTAGATATAAAATAATACATTTTCATGGTGAGGGACTGAGTCAAAGAAAAATAAGTGAATCTACAGGCGTTTCCAAAACTGGTGTACAAAAAATCTTGGCTCGTCACAGATCAAATGGGACCCAAGCTGATCGTTCTAGATCAGGGAGGCCCTCTAAGCTCTCTCCATCTGATCTACAATATCTAAAGATTACTTCCCTTCGAGACAGACACAAATCCAGCACTTCACTTGCAGCGGATCGCGAAAAAACAACAGGTTTCTCAGTTGATCCTTCTACTGTACGAAGGAAGCTTAATTCAGTAGGTCTCAGATGTCCAATACTTGTGTTCCAAAGCACGCACATTTTCTTCTCTTCTCTTTATTTCCATTCCTTAAATTAAAGTGGCTTTTTTGCTGCAACACGTCTTTTAAGACCTACTGAGTTAAGTTTCCTTCATACAGTAAAGGGATCAACTGAGACACCTATTGTTTTTTCGAGATCTGCTGCGAGTGAAGTGCTGGACTTGTGTCTGTCTCGAAGGGAAGTAATCTTTACATATTGTAGATCAGATGGAGAAAGCTTAGAGGGCCTCCCTGATCTAGGGCGATCAGCTGGGGTTCCATTTGAGCTGTGACGAGCCAAGATTTTTTGTACACCAGTTTTGGAAACGCCTGTAGATTCACTTATTTTTCTTTGACTCAGTCCCTCACCATGAAAATGTATTATTTTATATCTAATCTCATCAGAAATTGTACTTTTTGTCATTTCTTAAGCCTGTGAAAGAAAAAAAACAGCATGAATTAGGATTATAATGAGAAACGTTTTGGATAAATTTGTTTTGCAGAATTTAAGTGAATATGTCAATACTTTTAATTGTAAATATTGATATAACAATAGCTTAGGAGCATTTACGCAGATCCATCATTAATAGTTCGCTAGATCTTTAAACACATGCGTTATAAGTAATATAATGAATCAACCCTCAAGTCCAATTTATACAGACTAAAGAGTCATCCAGCTTATACAACTTTATACACTTAAGTAATAACTTGGTTATACGTTAATATGAACCAGAGGTTCTAGTTAATATGTATTTTAGTATCAAAACCAATTTTCATACAACAGATTATCTAATAGTTATCAGATCGACAGTGGTCTCTGACTTTTGCACAGTACTGTATATATATATATATAATTAGGGTGTCTCTTATTGGGTAGTCAAAAATTGAAATGTTGAATTATTTTATCTGCGCCCCCTAAAATAGTTCCATTTAGCATAAAAACTAAAACTTGAAAGTTTGACACAAATTGGCTCATATTTAGGGGTCGCCCCGGCTAATAAAAATGGTGACCATGGCATAATAGCTCCTGACATATGATTATGCTCATTATACACATAATTCCTTCCTTCTTTTTTTAGTTTGATTCGTTTTTATAAGTATAGGCCTTCTTATTTATCATTGATCCTTTTCTAACCTATCCTTGATGTTGTTATAATCCATCCTTTGGTCCTCAATCCTTCTTTATCCCAATCCTTTTTCTCCTATCCAAAATCCTTCCTGGCTCTTTTTTTATATACAATCAGCAATGAAGCATTGCTACAAAAAAAACCATTAGTTTATTATATAGAGATAAATTCAAAATGCCAGTGCTATTTACATACTTTAATTACTTTAATTAGCATTATTTCCTTATACAACATTTATTTAATATACAATGATTATACAATATGGTGTATTTTAAGGTGCGACCTCATTGATGGTTATTTTTGAGAAGAACAGTTTTTGATGGAACTGGGTGACTCTGGCGGTGTTTTGCAACAATTTGGAGCAGGAACTGGAGCTGCTCTTCCCCCACTGTCAATTTCTTATTCAGCTCTTGAACTAAAGCTACTGCACGTTCTGCCCGGTCATTTACAACAGATAGAGCTGCAACAATAGCTCTGGCCCTTAAATATTCACAGTTGGATGTCCAAGTGCTGGGTGCCTTGTTCAGAAATCCTTCTGGCAAATTCAGCTTAGTAAAGAATTCTCTAGTATTTCTTGTAACAAGTTGGTGTAGTCCTTCACCAGAGCAGAAGGTCGATTCAGGAATCCGAGGACGCTTGGGTGGTCTATCAGTGGACTCATCTTCTAATGCCTTTACCATGCGTTTCTTTACATCTGTAGTAATTCGCTCATCAAAGAAAGCAAGACCAACTGCTTCTTCAGACAGGTACCATAAGTGGTTAGAGAGCTTTTTTTTAGTTGCATCAGAAATCTTTTTGTTAGGATAATTAATCAATGACCTCATAAGGAGCAAGTCATTAAATGGGGTTTCAATAGGGAGTGAGGATGTTGTCCAAGCCTTCATATAGATGAGAACAGAAAAAAGGGAAAGATCTCGAATTCCTCGTTCTTCAGTCTTAGTCATCTTGAACTGGTTTCGAAAAAGCCACATCTTGATAGAATAGAGCGCTTTGGACACCCAGCGAGCTCGATGCATGGCACCTGGTGCACGAAACTTGATGCCTTTATTGGGGACACCTCCAAGAAAGATGATGGACAGATCCAAAAGTTCTTGATAGTCATCCCGTAGCATAGGTGCCTGGGATCTAACAAACTGAATTAGTTCAGTTTTAGACTGGATAATTGCTTCTTTAGTAATCGTGTCTGTCTCACCTGTTTGGAACTGGCTTTGATCAACAGAAGTCCAATTGTCACGAAAACGCTTAAAGATCAATATCTCTGGACCAGTTGATGTAGATCCCAATGTTGCTTCAAATGCAGCTCCCAACAATAAATCTAAAACATGGTGTCTACAAGGCAAGTACAAAACATCATGTCCCAATTTTGCTTCGATGAGAGCACAGGCTCCACTATATTGACCCGTGTTTGAAGCTGTTGTATCGAAACAAATTGCCTTTACTCTCTCTGTAATTCCCCATTCATTCAGGCAGTTAAAGACGGCTTCAGCTTGTGCTTCTCCAGTTGAGTTTGGGATTTTGGGGACACCAAGCAGCTGTTCAACACCAGGTCCTGACACAAGTACTGGGAGACGATCAATGTGCTTGTGCGAGGTGAGGTCCTCCATCATCTTGCCATCCCAGTGGACTGTCATAGAACATTCTCCATGGAAATGCTCCTTAAGTTCTTTAGCATGACGAACACTGAATGATGACAAATAAACAATTGCAACATAATCTGGAGCATTCTTGATGAAACATGTTTAAACAGGTTGATCTTGTCTTATCAAGCAATATTTTCAGCTACAAACTTGACAATTATCTCTAATATATTCATTTAATTGAATTCATCATATGATGATTAATTAATTAAAAACATATGTTTAGTATACTTGACAACTGCTAGTAATTTCAAATATTAATTGCATAAATAATAGCCATATTTTATGAAATTTAATAATCGGGGGCGACCTCTAAAAATTGTTCAATCCAAAAAACATTTTATATGTGATGTTTTTTCAACCAATGGAACTGGTTGAGGGGGCGCAACCTAAAAATCAACACTTCGAAAATAAGAGACACCTAATATATATATATATATATATATATATATATATATATATGATGATTTAATTCGATCACTGAACACTTAGGGTGTCCTGTTTTCTTTCGAATTGAAAAAGAGTCCATTATATGGGCTGGAAACGTTATTCGGCTCTTATTTCATATTTTCTTGCGAATTTTTAATTTTCTAAAAATTTTCTGCAGTTATTGCAGTTTATATATATATATATATATATATATATATATATATATATTACAGTCAAAGTGTGTAACCAGCCATTTCGCTTAATGGCTGAAACTTTTAGTCATTTCGCGAATGGCTGTTTCACTTGGTATTTCGCGAAATGACTAAAATCTTCAGCCATTACGCGAAATGGCTGAAATTCCACCTTGGTCATTTCGTACAAGATCATTTGCCCGGTTAGGTCAACTGTATGCCCTTGACAATTGATTAGGTTAAGTTGTGTTATTTTCGTTAGTTTTAATGAAAATAACACGACTTAACCTAGCCAATTGCCAAGGGCATACAGTTGACCTAACCGGGCAAATGGTCTTGTAAGTTGTTATTTTTGTTAGTTTTAACGAAAATAACACGACTTAACCTAACCAATTGTCAAGGGCATACAGTTAACCTGTATTACTGGTGAAAGATATACTTTCCAACAATTACTGGTGAAAGATATACTTTCCAACAAGATGGGGCCCCTGCTCACCGAGCACGCCAAACTATCACATTCCTTAAGAACGAAACACCGGATTTTATCGAACCCAATATGTGGCCGGCTAGTAGCCCCGATCTTTCACCACTAGATTATAGTGTTTGGGAAGCCCTTAAGTCCAAAGTTTACATCCCTGGTACCAATATAAGAGACATAGATGAACTACGCGAAAGAATTCTGCTCGGCTGGGAGGTGTCTCAACGATATGTAAACAGGTGTATTGATCAGTGGCGCCCACGTTTGGAGGCCTGCAAGCAGGAAGGGGGACACATCGAGCAACTTCTCAATTAAGACGAACAACATGATAAGGTAAGCATCTATGAAGTTTGGGAGCTCTAGTCCCCTTATTTTTTTTAATGAAATGAAAATGAAATGAAAAGGTTTATTGGCAGACTATAGTCCATATGACAAATATTATTAATACAATGACAGTTCATACACTAAGGATAGAAATATATACAATTGATTAGAAATAATACTGCACTGTCGAAGTTAAGTGGAGCTACAGACAGACGTTTTCGTACCAAGAAGTCCATAGCTTAGAGGATAAATGGCAGGACTCATGGATAGCTTGGATGATCGGGTTGGTTGATTTTTTAATTCTTTGCATTAGACTGTGTTGAGCACGTCTTGTTACCTCCGGGAAGCTCGGGACATTGCGGGTAGCAAACATTTGCGAAGCTGAGCATCTTGGGGGTAATTTATGCAAGAGTCTAAAAGACCTGTTGTACAGCAAATTTAGGGTTCTGCCAGACCCTTTTTTATAATTCACCCAGAGTTGCTGACCGTGTATATTACTGCAGAAAGTACGAAAGAGTGTGTCTTTAGCTTCACTTGTACAGAAACGAAAGTTCCTTATGGTCATATTCGCTTTAGCACACAGGCTTCGAGATTGTTTTCTTATATCCGAGTCATCACTCAAGGAGCTGGTAATAGTTTGACCCAAATACTTAAACTCTTGTACTTCCTCAATTACTTCACCGTTCATTTTAAACCTTATATCAGCTGACTGATTTACAGCTTTTAGGATGAAATTGCATAACCTTAGTTTTTGTAACATTAAAAAGAATATCATGTTTCTGCGAATACACTTCGCAGACATTTAGTAGCCGATCCAGACCTTTAACAGAGGGACTTATTAACACCATATCATCGGCATAAACTAAGTTATTTATCCTTGTGTTATCTATACAACATCCTACTGTTGCCTCATTAAGTGAAGCAATTAATCCGTCAATATACACATTAAACAGCATAGGGGAGAGCAAGGAGCCTTGTCTCACCCCGCAAGAGGAACCAAAACACTCGGATAGTACATTGCCCCACCTAACAGTGAAAGATTGGTGGGAATACCAAAATTTCAATAAATTTAATATGTACATGGGAACCTTCCTGTCTTCTAGTTTTGCAAATAAAATATTGTGGTTCACCCTATCATATGCCTTACTTATATCAAGGAAACAGCTATAAATGGTTGAATTACTGTCAATGTATTTAGATATTGTTTCTTTAAGTACATAGATACACAGGTCAGTTGAGTGGGACCTTTTAAAGCCTTTTAATATGACAGTTTACCTCTAAGGAGTCACTTTTTTTAATCCACCCTGTATTATATATATATACACACACACACACACACCCTGTAACTTAACTAGTTGCCGTCTCTTCTCCTGATAAAGTTGAATTCTTCGCTCAGACTTTCGCTTCCAACTCAACTCTGGACGATTCCGATGCCATTTCGCCATCTCCTTCTTCCTCAGACTTAATTATGCCTGAAATTAGAATCTCTTCAAAGAGTTTATTCGACACTATCTGAGCTCACCTCTAGGAAGGCATACGGTCCTGATGGTGTCCCTCCTGTTTTTTTTAAGAACTGTGCTTCTGTGCTGACAACTTGCCTTAGCAAACTCTTTCGTCTTTGTTTTTCATTTGGTACTTTTCCTTCCTTTTGGAAGTTCGCTTTCATTCAGCCTTTCCCAAAGAAGGATGACCGCTCTCAACCCTCCAACTATCGTCCAATTGCTTTGATTTATTGCTAAAGTTTTTTAATCTATCCTTAAAGGAAAATTCTGAAGCACCTTTGTACTCAATCTTCTTTCAGATCGTCAGTATGGGTTCTGCATGGGACACTCTACTGGCGATCTTCTTGCATATCTCTCTAACCCTTGGTCGTCCTCCTATACGCTATATTGTGAAACCTTTGCTATTGTGCTCGACATATCAAAAGCTTTTGATAGAGTCTGGCACAAATCTTCAATTTCCAAACTGCCCTCCTTCGGTTTCTATCCTTCTGCCTGTGCTTTCATCTCCGATTTTCTTTCTGGCCGATCTATTGCTGCGGTTGCAGATGGCCACTGTTCTTCTCCTAAAGCTATTAATGGTGGTGTTCCTCAGGTCTCTCTCCTGTCACCTACCCTTTTCCTTTTAATTATAAGAGATCTGTTAAGTCGCACTTCCTGTCTTATCCACTCCTATGCCGATGATTTCACCCTTCACTTCTCTACCCGCTTCACAAAGCGTCCCTCTCAACACTCATTCCTTGATTCGCGTAGGCCAGCTAAAGTGCACCTGACCTCCGATCTTTCTACTATATCTGATTGGGGCAGAGAAAAACTTGTGGCTTTCAATGCCTCAAAAACTCAGTTCCTTCATCTGTTTACTCGTCACAATCTTTCGCACGACTTTTCCCTCATCTTCAACAATACACAACTCAATCCTTCCTCTTCTTTTCACATTCTTGGTGTTTCCTTTTCTCGTGATCTTTCGTGGAAAGATCGCATATACTCTCTTTCTAAAACAGCTTCCAAGAGGTTAGGTATGTTGTACTGGCTCCGCAGTTTCTTCACCCCTTCTCAGTTACTGTCTCTGTACAGGGATCTTGACTGCCCTTGTATGGAGTATGCTTCTCATGTGTTGGGTGGCTCAACCCACACAACCCTACTTGACCGGATGGAATCAAAGGCTTTTCGTATCATCACTTCCCCACCTCTTACTGACTATCTTTAATCTCTCTCTTTTCGCCGCACTGTTGCCTCACTCTCTCTTTACTATCGCTATTATAACGGACATTGCTCTTCTGAACTCTCTAACTACATGCCTCCTCTTTTAAGGAGAGCAAGCAGTACCAGACTTTCGATACATTCTCATTCCTTTTCTGACCAACTCTCTAATGTAAAGGTTAATCGGTATTTTCAATTTTTCAACTAATCAACCGGTTAATTCTGGAACAATCTTCCTCAATCCATTTTTCCCTCTGTCTATGACCTACAATTTCTGAAACGTAGAGTGTCCAGGCATTTCGAAAACCTTGGACCTTTGGGTGAGCGTTTTTGAGGGCGTTCACCCTTGGCTCCTCCTCCCCGCATAAAAAAGACCTGACCTGTCCTAACCTAAACGAATTCAATCCATCCCAATTCATATTTTTAAAGTTCCACATAATTCTCATTATATTTAACTACGGTTGGACTTCATGCCAATTTCAATTTTCTGTTTTATGGATTTTGATGTTATATTCTTCCGAACTTGTTCCGTTCGAGCCAATTTATTTGTCAATGAATTGTTTAGTTTGCCATAAAAATCTTAGAAAGAAAACGTAGAAAAAATGAATACTATGTAACGATTACTTAAATAATAATAATAATAATAATAATAATAATAATTATTATTATTATTATTATTATTATTACTGTATTATTATTATTATTACTGTATTATTATTATTATTATTATTACTATTATTATTATATATATTTTTTTACATAAGAAATATTCCGAAAGGCATGAGGTAGAACTGATTCAGAAATACATATAGGACTTATAACATTTAAATTATTGTATAATCCTTACCTAATTGTATTTATTTTTCAATAGTATATTGTATTTAATAAATTTATTGAATTACACAACAAAAGCTAGTATAGTCTAGCATCTAGCTAATACTTTATCCTCGTCATTATTTTATTTTATAATTAGATTTAATAACAAAATAGATTGATTAGGCCCTAAAGAATCTTTTTTAATAATCGTAACAGTGGTAATAATAAAGCATAATAATATATATAAAATTGCTCAAAATTGTATGTAATAACTAACTAACATTTTCTCTCTCTCTCTCTCTCTCTCTCTCTCTCTCTCTCTCTCTCTCTCTCTCTCTCCTCTCTCTCTCTCAAAACAAACAATATTATAAATATTCATATGTCCATACTACGAGTACCTATATACTCTAGAATTAACTGGAGTGTTTTTCTTAGGTCTCATTATTAATCGGAACTGCAACATAATTTTCAACAAATATGCGTCATTCGTCTAATATATTATAGGACTAACTTATCATACGGAAATTAGTCCATAAATTGACATGTGGCAATTCCATGCTGGTTGGCACTTTTGCTAACCACATTGCTTTGAACTGGATAGTTTGGAATTTATAAAAGTTCAAAATATTTTATACAACATTACGCTGTTGAGTGGCTGTAGTGTAATCAGTTTTATTCGAACCATGATCGACGGTGGTTGGGTGTGGGGACTGTGAAAATGTGAACAATGAGTGACTGGAATCGTTAGATTGAGCAAAATTAATTAAATGTATAAATAAATATGTTGTGAAATAACGTAAAGGGAGTAATTATTTTGAGCCCTTTTTTTTACGCAAGGACTATGTAAAATAACATAGGCTATTGTTTATATTATTTTGCCGTAAAGTAGTCTAGTACTAGTAGGCTTGTTATCACGTGTGCACACTTATGGTAGGCCTACGTAAGAATTATATAAATTTAAGGCCTATTACTTTAACTTGGTTTAAGAAACTGTGAAATTAACATCATTAACTAAAATTCCGATAAATATGTGATGAAATTCAAGGTTAAGGTAGACGTAGGCTATGCGGTCTATATGAGCATGGGCCAATGGGCCTGCCTATATGCGTGGGTGGATCGTAGCATATGGAACTGAAATATTTCAAATCTACCTTCCGCGGATAGTGCCTATGAAAATATGATGGTTACCTTTCAAATTTAATGATTTTTAACATTTTACTACTTTCACGTTCACTACTGAGAAATGCAGTCGAGTAAGCCAGTCAGAAAATGTAGGCCTAGGATAAACTATAGGTTGTTGTTGGGAGCTTACCTTGAACAGGGTACACGAAGCCTAATTGGGGGTTCGTAATGACCCAGCCAACTCGCGTGAGAAGATCCCATAACTAACCATTATTTTTACAAACCAGGAGATATGTCTGGGGATCCAAAAAGGTCTTCATTATCCTCCAAATTTTTAGATTCGAAACAAAATCTTGGAGGAGGATGTCACGTAAATAATGACGCCATCGATGACACTTATAAAGTTATGTGTGACGTCACATTTATATCTACCAGTTACGTTCTTGATGTTGCAAACCAGAGGGCTTATTCCGCCTTCGAACCAAAGGCCAAAGGCCAAAACTGGAAATTCTCGAGCGTCGAGACATCATTGGAAGAAAGTGAGCTCTCGATTTCATCTTCTGAATGTGATAAAGCTGAAAGTGAGAATTATAATGAGATGAAGAATCTAAATAAAGGGTTTCCTGGAATTTCCGAAACGAATGGTGTAGACATTCAAGAAAATGGAAGTCTTAAAAATGAAACTAAATCTGAACAGGCAGAAGAAAGTAATAAAAGTGAATCCGCAGCTGATAAGGACTATAGGATCTCAAAAGTGCCTATCTCTGGGGAGAGTACCGCTGAACATCTACAGTACCGATATCCAGTTGCCAATTTTGCCAAAGGACTTTTGTGTTTCAATGAAAATTCTTCTACAGAACCAAAGTTATATAAAGAGGAACTCGCAATCGCTATTTCTGACGGCAATTCAGTAAATAGTCAAGTCGAA
The DNA here is from genome assembly GCA_023014485.1 of Bathynomus jamesi. Classification (NCBI taxonomy): domain Eukaryota; kingdom Metazoa; phylum Arthropoda; class Malacostraca; order Isopoda; family Cirolanidae; genus Bathynomus; species Bathynomus jamesi. The sequence goes on along the minus strand of JAJOZX010004962.1, from coordinate 98,539 downwards.
CAGACGAATAAACTTCAACATTTTGAATCTTTTGCGAGTCGTCAGTACTCCGCCCTTCTTGATGAATCAAAAGGAAGTCATAATCAGTTACAACCAGGTGGGTCAGTAGCAGTAAAACATCCTAAATTACCATCACCAACAATAAATAACAGCGCAAAAGCTTCCGGCAGTAACCAGTTCACTACAGTCAAACTCGTGACGTGTGAAATTATAAACGAGGCTGCTTCAATCAGGGCGAATGGAAACGAAATTGTTGGTAAACCACAGTCAGAAAAGAAAATGACATCTCACGACGATACTTCGGAGAATTGTTCTCAAGACAATACGAACGTAGATTTTGAAACAGATGGGTATACGAGTGAATACTTAAACCAAGATTCAGAAACAGATGGCGACACGAGCGAGTATCTAAATCAAGATTCAGAAACGGATGACTGTACGAGCGAAAATCTAAATCAAGATTCAGAAACGGAAACGAGTGAATATTTAAACCAAGATTCGGAAACAGATGGTTATTCGAGCGAGTATTTAAACGAAGATTCAGAAACGGATGGAAATATTAGCAAACCGTCGAACCAAGATTCAGAAACGGATGGAAATATTAGCAAACCGTCGAACCAAGATTCAGAAACGGAGTTATCAAGAACCCCCGAACTCGCCGGAAAGTTTCCTTCGAGAACAAAGACAAAAAAGAAATCAAAAAGACTTCCAATTGCGAAAAAATAAAAAATAAACTGAGAAGGAGGCGACCCTCGAGCCAAAACGCCACAAATGGCGAATTGGAATTGGAAAGAACTCCAAAACTGAAGCCAAAAGAAGAAAAAGAGAAAGGAAACATTTTGAAAACTCAGTTAGTGAAGTTGAAGAAAGAAATTCAAGCAAAGAATCTTGAAATAAAAGAGATGAAATTTAAACTGAAACACGAAAGAGAAAACATCAAAGAATTGATGCAACGCCTCCAAAAAGGACAAAAGGTATATTATTATTATTATTATAAGACAGAGCGTAGAAAAATTTATCATTATTAAAAAGGCATGAATAGAGAAGCACTAATACATAATAAAGAAGCCATTACATCATTCATTACATACAATTAAAAGTTTTCTACACGAGTGATAATTCAGTTTAATTTAATTCATTACAAAACAAGAAAGCAAAAAACACTTTCAATAATTGTATAGCATTCAAATTATATATATATATATATATATATATATATATATATATATATATATATATATATATATATATATATATACGGTGTATATATATCTTTAGGCTCTGCAGTATTTAAGTATTCATCATCTAAAGTATAAAAACTGAACTAAGGCCAACCAACTGTAAAACTGCACACACACACACACACACACACACACACATATATATGGATGATTACAAAGTCGTTGTGCAACTTTAGACTTTAATAACTCTTGATGTACACATTATAGAAAACATGAAATATTGAAGTTTTTAACAGACTACATTACAGATTTGTAGGCCTCGATATAACTGCCATCTTTCTCGAAACATCGTTCAATCCGATTTTCCAAAGACCTGAGAACATTCTCCCAATTGCTGTTGAGTGATTTCATGAATTGCATTCGTGATCCTGGCCATAAGTTCATCCGAAGTATGTGGTTTTAATGAGTAAACAATAATTTTAATATGACCCCATAAAAAGTAGTGCAATGGGGAGAGGCCGGGTAAACGAGGTGGCCGAACGATTAGTCCACCTTTACCGATCCATTTGGGTGGGGAGACTTCGTTCAAGAACTGTCGCGCATTCGAAGCATAGTGATAGGGAGCGCCGTCTTGCTGAAAGAAGGTGCTATCCGAAAGGTTTCATTGTCTTCGTTTAGGAATAAAGAAATACTGCGACGTTGTAAGGTATCCTTCACTATTGACTGTTAGTTCTTCAAAAAAGAAGAGTTCAATGATGAGTAACTTTCTAAGAGCGCACCAGACATTGAGTTTTGGTAAGTCTCTCTTATGTTGCCAGACTTCGTGAGGTTGCTCTGTCCGCCAAATGCGGCAATTTTGGCGGGTGAACTTATGACCAGGATCGCCAATGCAATTTATAAAATCACTCAGCAGCAATCGGAAAATCGGGTTGAATGATGTTTCGAGAAAGATGGCGGTTATGTTGAAGTATAGAAATTTTTAATGTAGTACATTAAAACTTCAATAATTATGGTTTTATATGCCGTTTACAGTTTCTTCCTAGCGTATATACATAAAAAGTTATTAAAGTTTAAAATTGCACATGGACTTGAATCACCCGTATTATTTATATATATATATATATATATATATATATATATATATATGAGGCAAATCCACAAAAAAAAGAAAAAAGATTCCAAGGCCTTTCGTGTATTCAGCAATACGCCACGTCATTCCCTGACGAGCTGTATTGCTGAATACACGAAAGACCTTGAACTAATTTTTTCTCTTTCCTTCTGGATTGCATCATTCATTCATTTCATGTGTTTAAGTGTGAAATTCATCCCATATATATATATATATAAGTTACTTCTCGTCCATTGAAGGCCGTGGGGCCAGCTCCACCTTAAATTTCTTAATATATTATGGTTACATATTGAAATTATGTAAACACGTTTATCGTATTGCAATTGGGGCCCCACCAGTGAAAAAGAGTCATCATAGGATTTTTCAGTGTTGACTATAATACAGGGTGTCCCAGAATTAACTATCTATTTCAATGAAATCGGACAAATTTAATAAAAACTGACATAATTTTGTGTTTATTACTAAATTATGATACAAAAACAAATAGATTTATAAATCATAAGTCAAAACTTTATTGAGAAGTTTCAACATGTGCACCGTCTGTATCTCTGCAAATTTCAAATCTATCCTCAGCGCTGCGAAACACATTTTGAAGCATTTCAGGTGTTATCTCCCGCACTGCCAACTGGATGCGTTCTTTAAGTTCAGCTAAACTATTGATCTTTTGGCGATAAACCTTTGTTTTTATGAAACCCCATGCAAAGAAATCCAGGGGTGTCAAATCCGGAGAACGCGGAGGCCAAGGTCGAGGTCCTCCACGTCCAATCCACCGATTCGGAAGGCGTCTGTTGAGGTATTCTCGAACAATTAGAGCATAATGACATGGTGCTCCATCTTGTTGAAACACAACATTATCAAGAATGCCATCATCAAGAAGCTGTGGTTCGAGAAACTGCTGAAGCATATCAAGGTAGACGGTACCTGTTACAGTTGCTCCCGCAAAGAAGAATGGGCCATAAATTTTGGATTTGGTCATTCCAAGCCACACCACACGTTAACTTTTGGAGAGTATCTTTACCATTCTATGACTTCAGACGGTCTTTCATTAGACCAGATACGACAGTTGTGTCGATTGACTTTACCACACGTGTGGAAAGTCGCCTCATCACTGAATAAGATGTTATCCAATAAACTTTCATTTTCGATTTGATCCACAATTTCTGCACACCTTGCTGCTCGATTTGGATAATCCTCTTCATTTAGGGCATGCAGTACTTGAATGTGATAAGCCTTTTCAATCAGTGTCGAACGCAAGATTCTATGAACTGTTGTCTTGGATATGTTGAGTCTTCGACCGGCCTCCCTAACCGAAGTTGTTGGCTCATCCTCAAACAATTGTCGTACCTGTTCGGTACTGTTACGTGCTGTCCTTGGGCGTCCTCTTCCCACCTCGTCGTGTACGAACCCAGTTCTTTTAAATTTGTTCACAAGTTCACGAGTCGCTTTGTCTGTAGGACCGGTTCTGTGGAATCTTCTTGTAAATTTTTCTCTGATTTCATTACATTGCATTCCTTTGATACGGGATGTTACAACAAAGATGCGTTCTTGTGTATTCATTATTAATAGGGTTCTGAAAGAGAATGAAAATAAAACTATGAAAAAATTATGAAAAAAATTTAGAAATTTATACATTTTTAACACATATTAAACATGATAAACATAAATAAAAGTGTGTTTTTAAAAAATTTGTCCGATTTCATTGAAATAGATAGTTAATTCTGGGACACCCTGTATATATTTTTTTTTTAGGTAGGGGATGGCTGCGAAATTAACAATAGACGAGAGGGTGAGCTTGGTTTTTAATGTATGGAATACCAGGTACAACAAATCGATGAATCGGTACAGAATTTAAATTCTGTACCGATTCATCGATTCACCCTATATATATACTGGGTGATCCAGATAAATGGGACCCATAAAAAAAGCCAAATATTCTTAATATTTAATTCCTTTCATAAAAACTATATATCATTCGAAAGAGTAGAGTTTCAAGTTTATTATGAAATATTTATTTTTAAAAAATGACTCCTTTCAAATGTGCTCCATTAGTTGCCAAGCATTCCAGTGTTCTCGCTTGTAAGTTCTGCATCACTTTTGCAAGAGTGTGCGGTGGTATGGCCTGTATCTCATTTGTGATGGCGGCCTTCAATTCTTGCAAGGTCGTTGGGTTATTTCTGTAGACCCTACTCTTTAAATATCCCCAGAGATAATAATCTGAGAAAAATCCGGAGACCTTGTGGGCCATTCAACGTCTCCAAATCTTGAGATTAACTCGCCTGGAAACGTTTGACGCAAAACTGCCATGCAGTTCCTCGTGGTATGGCAGGTAGCTCCGTCTTGTTGGAACCAGTGGTTTTCTAGACAAATATCTCTTAATTTAGGAATAAGGAAATCGGTCAACATTTTTTCGTAGCGATCACCATTTACAGTGACCGTGTTTCCGGTGGAATCCTCGAAAAAGTACGGCCCTATGATCTGAGATGCAGTAAGACCACACCAAACAGTTACACGCTGACTATGCAACGGGACTTCGGTAATATTCAATGGATTTTCTGTTGCCCAGAAACGACAATTTTGTTTGTTTACAGTTCCATTCAAGTGAAAATGGGCTTCGTCTGACATAATCAAAGTTGCTAGAAAATTGGTGGTCATTTACCTTCTGTTGGATCCATTGACAGAATTGTCGTCTTCGTGCGAAATCTCCATCGTTTAGTTGTTGCACTGTTTGAATTTTATATGGAAAGAGCATTAAATTTTGCTTGAATATACGGTGTGTTGTTCCATATCCAACTCCTAACAGCTGAGGAGCACGTCTAATGCTTATGTTAGGATTATCCTGTACAATTTCATGAGTTCTGTTAATGATCTCGTCTATCCTTGCTGTGCGCACTCTTCCAGTTGGTTTTCTTGTTCCAATGCTGCCAGTTAGGGAAAAATTTCTGACACACCGACGCGACGGATTACTTTCTTAGAAGGTGATTTTGACATCTGAAAATTTGTCTTGAAAGATCTTTGAGCTGAAACTACACTTCTTCCATGCTCATAATATTGCTCAGTTATGAAACGCAGCTGTTCCACAGTCCATGCAGTCATCTTGAAGGGTTAGTTTTAACTAACACTTTTATTTTGTTTTGTATCTTATCTTGTCTTGTATTGTCAAAACCTGTACAATCCTGTACAAACTTGTAACTATCCTCTTTCGAATGATGCGTATGATTTTATAAAAGGACTTATACTTTAAGAGTTACAGGGGTTTCTTTTGGGTCCCATTTCTCTGGATCACCCTTTATAAATATATATTAGTGATGGACCGGATGTCATATTTAGTTAATCTATCAATATAATATAGAATTATGAATATATGACATAATTTTTCAAATTTCGTGATATTACTATTATGGCAGGCAATGCATAAGAATTAAAATTAATATTAATGTTTTCATTATGATAAAAATAATAACTTTCTCAAGAGTTTCAGCCACAGAAAATTCAATGAAACGAGTTTCATTCAATTTTCTGTTACCAGCTATTTATATTTTGAGCTTTATATATTTGTTTGTTCATTAATAATTAATACTTTACATGAAATGTGCATGACTGAGCCTTATAAGCTCTTTATAAGCTAATTTAATTGTAAATTGCATAATTTATTAGAGGTAATATCCGCATAACATCGGCAGTCAAGTGCGGATGCGGATGTTAAAAATAATGCGGATGCGGATATCCGGTCCACCACTAATATATATATATATATATATATATATATATATATATATATATATATATATAATTTTACTTAATATGAATAAATTAATTAATGCAACTTGCTTAATGTCGTGTCCTTGAAAAATTGAAAAAAGATTTGAATTTTGTTTCAGTTTTTCTTTTTAATTAAAAAAAAAATAATAATGAATGAAACAATAACGCGAGACATTGTTGGTAAACTCGCGGAAATTCACACTTTGGTTAAAAAAAAAGTAGTTTTATCGTGTTAACTTCTGCTGATATATATATATATATATATATACACACACACACACACACACACACACACACACACACAGGCCCTCTCAGAGGTCCAGAGAGGCCCGGGCCACTTCCAGCTTTTGAGGCCCATAGCTAAACCCAATTATTACTTTCACTGCAAAACATTATATTCGAACCTAAAAGTTTCTAAATTTGAGGCCCCCTTTAAGCTTGAGGCCTAGGCCAAATGGCTCTCCTAGCCCCCTCCCTCTGATAGGCCATATATATATATATATATATATGAGCTGAAATGGTAACAAAGCGTATTGTATTTTTGGTTTATGAGGTATACTCCCCTCCCCCTGTCTCCCTATTACAGTGTTTCCCAACTGGGGTGCCACAGGTGCCTCCTAGAGGATGTTCCAAATGCCTCCTAAGGTTACCGCAAATTTTCATGAAAATGACAAAAACGAGTCGCTGAGAATTGAAAATTTAGTGAAGATACTCAAATTTCAAGTGAAAGAAAACATGCACGATTTATTGCGTCCATACGGAAACTGTATAGCATCAGTTTAAAGTTACGTGGTGTTGGTGGGGCTTGTGGGGGTGGGGGCGGACTGACTGACTGTTCAACGGTGGGAGACGAAAATCATTCGGGATGCCGCGGAAGAAGAGCAGATATTCCAGGGGTGCCTTGAGCCAGGAAAAGTTGAGAACCACTGCCGTATTAGGACATTGGGCCTTTTTCGCTTTTACAGAGAGGCGCGCGCTCTGCCCTTGAGACGGGGTATATTTGGCGGAATAGAGATACAATTTTCCGCTTTCCGACGTTACCCGTCGCATATTTGATGTGATTTTTCTTTTTATCTGTTTTTCGGAATTTGGATTTCTGTTCCTGTCTATCCATCTTTATTTACCTCTCAATCTATATTTTGTCTATCAACATCTCATTAGGCCTACTGCACTTGGAGATCTAATAAGTGAAATAATAATAATTAAAAAATTGTTTATTTTCTACTAAAATTCAATTATAAAATAGTTTCTGATCATTATAATTTGAAAAACTTAAAGAATTACGTAAGGAGTACCCCTGAGGCTCAATCGTTTGTGTACCTGCACAGCGAAACGATTTTTTCTTTTTTTGTGCATAAAAAGTAGCATTGACCTTTGCACAGATTTATCACGACATTGGGTTAAATGAAAAGTTTGGAGGTCTTTATCTGGGTTTATTGAGGGCTGGGGGGGAACGATTAATGTTCAGGAGGGGCAGAAAAGGGTCAAACGTTATGACTGACGAGCATAAATAAATAAGTAGAGAGATAGAGACGAAGAAACGGTTGTTGTTGATGTTGTATAGGTCTGTTTTGTTAAAGTGAATGGCCAGTTTTAATTTTACACCTTTCTCTTACGTACAGTTGATTCTCCATCATCCGTTTGAGGGTCGAACTGAGTTTAAACAATCGGTTGTCACTTTTCTAAAAGCTTCACTTTAATTAAACTCTATTGAACCATTTGACCTTTCTCGGATTTCTTGAACTTCAAGGTTTCATCTTTTCGTTTCAGATGAGGCCTGGACAAGAGCTGATCGCGACGAAAGAATTGCAACATCTTCGTAGGGAACTCGCCTGTCTTCGCGAAGGGCGGGAGGCCCTACGTAAGGAACTCCTGAAGAAGAAGGAGGACGAGAGAAGGAAGGACTTGTTAATTAGAAAAATCCGTCAGGAGGAGGAAAGGAAGAGAAAGAAGGAAGATAACCAGCTGAAGAGGGAAGAGAAAATGGAGTCAAAGAAACTCATCCTTCTTCAACAGTCGCTGGAAAGACGTCAAAAGGTTTGTTTATTTTATTTGTCGGGAACTGTTTAATATTTTATTTTTTAAGGCGTTCTCACAGCCGTCATAAAATGAAATTAAACTAAATAAGGGGCTAGTTCTCCGTGGGTGGTCGGTCAGTGGCTTCCGTTGTCGTCTTTGGGCTGAAAAAGTAGTTATGAAACTACCCTGAATAATAATAGGGTTAAAAAGAATAGTGTAACTAGCTAATAAATGTATTAGTTAGGATTACCCAAGGCAACTCTGTGTGTGTGTGTGTGTGTGTGTGTGTGTGTGTGTGTGTGTGTGTGTTGCCAGATGTCCTCCACAAAAATACCGGACACCAGCAGCCGGGGTGGGGTGTAAAAAGTAAAAATGTATTTTTTTCATTACTCGCAAATCAGTTCATTAGATGCTTTACAAAATCAGTTAATTATATGGATAAATAACACTTTAACCGGAAAATAATATTGCAACCGATATACAAATAACATTGAAAACATTTAGGTATTAACGAAAAGAAATTTTATCCGCATTTAACTTTTATTCGAACAAAATTACGTAACATGCACAACATTCCATCCAATACAGCGCTGTGAAACTATCCAATTCTTTATCAGATCGCGATAGAAAAATATGTCAAATAAATAATTATTGACTTTAAAAAACAACAAATTATGGATAACCAAAATAAGCAGACGATCTATTAAAGCTACATCTATTAAGACAAAAATAAAAAAGCAGACATAAAGACGTGGTTTACTTTTACGTGTCCGGTATTCTTTGATTGTTTTAACCGGGCAGAGAGCCCAAATACCGGACTGTCCGCCTCCGGTTCAATACCGGACACCTGGCGACCCTATGTGTGTGTTGTGTGTGTGTGTCTGTGTGTGTGTGAGAGAGAATCAAATGCCAAATTCGCCTTAGGCCTACGTGAATACCAATGTAGGTCTTATACTAATCCTTTTTGGTTGTATTTTCTCTTTATAAAACATCGCATTTCGTTGCTTCTTTGCCTTCCAAATCAATGGAGTTTTCCTTTACATTTTCACGTACAGCTTCATATTTTTACATATTTTTCATTGTAATGTTAGTAATAAATAAATTAGGTCTCGTGTGTGTAGTACCTATATCAACAATATCTGGATACAAAATGTAATGCGTGTTCTCATTATATTTTATAATTTCGTATCCTCCATAGAGAGTCTATACTATTGAGCTAAAATGTGTCTGTGTGTCTGTCCGCTTTCTTCGGAACCGTGCACAGACTAAACGGCACATCGGAAAATTCTGCAACCACCACCAACTGATAGCCCATGAGCTGCCGATGTGCTCTGTCAAGTTTCCCGGTCCTAGGTCACTCCGCGGCCGAGCACGAGCTATTTAATGTCTATTACGAGTGAGTGTAAGTACTTCGAAAACGAAAATGACGAGAGCAAAAATACATAATAAACAGTTTGGTAGTCCCGATAATAGTTTGGTAGTCCTGATAATACGTAAGTACCAATATACATATATACATATACAGCTGCTGTGACATATACTGCTACCTGGCCGGAGGGCGATAGCGAGCTACCGCTTGTCAATTTCTATTAGGTTATGCTAAATTTAACATTAGTGATAAAATTTAAAAATTGCGTCAATTAGAATTGTAGTGATGATTAGGTCTAGGCTAGCCACAAGAACGGAATCCGTTCTGATCTTATGAATATGTTTTATAAATGATACCGTTTGTACATTTAATAATTACTAAATTTCGCTTTAAAATTATCATTAAAAACAGACTAGAAATTTTAAAAGTATTTTTGTCGTATTTTTTAAAAGTATTTTTACCATCGCGATGGTAATAGGCTTATGAGAATTAATGAATTTAATATGTAGGCCTACTCCCTTTCTGAATTATAACATTTAGACTTTGATTTAGCTACTATAGTTTTGTAATTCAGCGTAGAATTTTATTTCTCAAGTTATGAGCCTAAATTTTCAGTCCCATGCATTAATTATAAAATACTGTAAATGTTTATTCTTTTCTAAAATTAATTTAATTAAAAAATGTGGTGAAAACTTTTGAATAAAGAATTCTGCCATTTTCCAAAGACTTAGGCAAACCTTGGCCTAAACGTTTTACTCTTTATGGTTGTCGTTGTTGTTGTTGTTGTGGATTAATGGGAAATAAGACTAATTATGGTGTCTCATCCATCACGAGAAATACATACATCATTAAATCAAAGCCGACATTATAACATGCGAGTAACTTCACACAAAAGATTTTGAACGAAAGATTTTTAAGTCAGTGAGAGTTTAATATTTACTTTAAGTTCACGATCAAGTCGCTTAGGATTTGAATGCAGATTTACAAATTTGACAGAGTAACCGGATGTGAAGCTCAAAATTTAATTGTCATAGTCTTTTGTAAACCAACTGACTTTTCTCACTTTTTAATTAACAAGAGTGAAGGAAATTTTGTACAAATATGGAATTTAGTTCATTGAAAAATAATATATACACTGAGCCATTACTCATTACCAATCGTCGTCTAACCAATCGTCAAGGGTGTACAGTTGACCTAACCGGGCATTCAGTTAACCTAACCGGGAATACAGTTGACCTAACCGGGCATTCAATTAACCTAACCAGTTGATTAATTTTAATGTTAAAAAAAAGATAAAAAATATATTATTTCTGACTGTACAGTAAAAAAAAATGGATCACCTGAAGATCAGGGCCCCCAGCCTTCGTTAGCTAGCCTTACAAGGCTAACTAACGAAAATATCACGACTTAACCTACCAATCGTCAAGGGCATACAGTTGACCCAACGATTGGTTAGGTTAAGTCGTGATAACGAAGGCTGGGGGCCCTGATCTTCAGGTGATCCAAAAAAATTAACCTTGACGATTGGTTAGATTAAGTCGTGATATTTTCGTTAAAAAAAAAAAATATATATATATATATATATATATATTTTTTTTTAAGTTCGGGAAGAACCGATTCGCCTCTATTTAAAAGGGCATATCTCGGTGGAAAAACAAAGAAAAAGTGAGAGGAAAGACAGAGGAAAAAGAAAGGGTGGAGGGGACAGTCGAAGTGGAAAAAGACCAAGGATGACAAGGACTGCAGGGTCGAGCCCCATCATCCTTGGGTGCTAGGCGGGAGGGCGCACGTGAAACCTCCAGGAACAAGCACGTACAAACGAGCACAAAGAGCACTCAAGAGCACGAGCTTAGAACCCCCTTGCGGGGATATATATATATATTTTTTTTTTTTTGACTATACAGTAACTACTGTATATATTATATTACCCACCCGAAGGGTAATAACAGTTTTCCGCAGGAACTATCGAAAATATCCAGCCTGTAGGCTGGGATATTTTTGCTACCCGCACGAAGGGTAGGTTCTCTGCTGGTATACAAAGAGACAGTCCTGTCCGTCCGTTTGTAGACACCCTGTATTGTACATGTTTGTACACCATGTAATTAAGTGATTCTGAACATAGAAATAAATGAGCTTTGCTTTGTTTCAACTTTTTACTCGAGCGCCTTAAGATTTTCATTGCTTGTTACAATTTATTTATAATTTTATTATTTTATTTTATTATAAATAAATAATGCGTATTTGACTGGTCAAAAAGTAGCATGAAATAGTCCACTTCTACCAGTACGTAACACTTATTCCTACATTATTAGCAATAAAATCAGAGAACTGTGAATTGAATCAACGCAATTTTTACAATCCCACCACTATAGAAGATGTAACAAGATATGTTTCTTCCTTTTGCCTGCTTTATTCATGTCCTATTGTTCTATACAGTATACCTTTTTTGTTTTTCCTCGCACAGCTGCTCAGTAACTGAAAGCAACAACTTAGCTACTGAATTTGTGATTTACAGATATGTACATTGATGCTATTTTCTAATACTTGCACAAATTACACATCCGTAATGGGGAATTATTATTATTATTATTCCAGTTTTGAATGCTTTTCAAAAGTTGCGGTACCGAGCTACTTTTCCAAACTGAATTTTGGCCCAAGTAGCGGTAGTGGTAGCGCCGCTTTTTTCAGGAGGTAGCGCGCACAACACTGTATATATATATATATATATATATATATATATATATATATATATATATATATATACAGGGTGGGCCGTAAGTTTCCATACATAGGAAAAATAAACATTTTTTTATGGACAACCATTTTTATTTATATAATATGCTCTACATGGTTGCCATTGTTTTGAAAACACATTTCAATACGTGTTCCCCACTGTTGATGAACACGCATTAGCACAGTTGACGTTATGCTTGTAATGGCGTTGGTGATACGTTCCTTTAGATGATTTATGTCTCGTATCTTTTCCTGATACACCATGGCCTTCAAGTGCCCCCAAAGATAGAAATCAAGGGGGGTGAGATCTGGGGATCTGGGAGGCCACTCCACAGGACCACGCCGACCAATCCAAGCATCCGGAAACTGCTGCTGATCCAAATACCGACGCACGTGAAGACCATAATGAGGTGGAGCTCCATCTTGCTGGAAGTAAACTGGGAAGTTACCTTCCTCGTTTAGCAGGGATGGGAAAATCTCTTCTTGCAACATGTTAAGATACCTTTCGGCATTAAGATTTCCACTGACAAAAATTGGTCCAATAATTCTGTCACCTCATATCCCGGCCCACACCATCACTTTACCGGCACCTTGCATCTTCGTCGGACTCAGCCAGTTAGGGTTAGCATTACTCCAATAACGTATGTTTTGCCGATTAACCTCTCCATTGACGTAAAAATTTGCTTCATCAGTAAACAAGATCTTACGTCAAACGCATATTCTTAGGGTATCTGAAACATAAAAACAAACGTTTAAATTTTCCTATGTATGGAAACTTACGGCCCACCCTGTATATATATATATATATATATAATATATATATATATATATATATATATATATATATATATATGAGGCACGCCCACACTAAAAAATGAAAAGCGATTCCACTGCCTTTCACGTAATTCAACAGTGCGCCTGACGAGGTACGAATACTCGAAATACACTAAAGGCTTTGGAATCGCTTTTCATTTTTCCTTGTGAATTTTATTTTACGCGTTTAATTGTGAAATTCATCTCGTATATAATTTATATATTTTAAACCTTCGTTTTACGCATTTCAAAATGTATCTTTTAGTCTCCCTTCATTTAAACTCTAATATAGACCTAATGGACTGAAAAAAAGAAAAAGATTGAATGAAATGTACTTTAACAATTACGCAAACTCACGATTAAAACAAAAAAAATCACTCAACCAGGAAGGAAGGAAAATATGAGATCACCTATTATTTCAGTATTTAAATTCATAATTTTTTAAAACTTAATTTTAATTTTAGTGTTGGGGAAGGTCTTTGGAATTTCTGATAAGACATTGCAATTTGTAAAGTCTAAATTTTTAAAATTCTTTCCATTTGACAATGAATCTAGGCCTAAATCATAAAATAATTAAAGTGATGGTTTTTTATATATATATATATATATATATATGTGTATGTGTGTGTGTGTGTTTTACGGACAAAGTCCGGCAGTTGGACAATGGCCGCTTTGTCTAGACATGCCGTGTATTGTCCTCCCTCATTTGACAGAGTCCAAAATATATAAATACAATAGTTCGGACTTTGCCCAGCCCCAGCTGGACAAAGCACGGAGTGTCCTCCCTTCCCTCATTTGACAGAATCCGAAATATAAATTATTTCGGATTTTGACCAGCCCCAGCTCGACAACGTGCGGAATATTCAACTGTATTAGGTTAGGTTACATCATATATAATCAGGTTATATATATATATATATATAATATATATATATATATATATATATATCGGACTGTCAATTGAGGGAGGACAATACGCGGTGTCCAGACAAAGCGCGCATTGTCCAACTGCCGGGCTTTGTCTGTAACATATATAATTCGAAATTTACTTCACAATTTGCCAAGCCTCAACACATTGCATTGTTTAACAAAATCTATTATCTGGATTAAGTGTTGAGAAAATATATATATTTTTTTAATAAAAGTAGAATAGAATAAATAGAATAAATAAATGAAATATTAGTCGTATTTCATCACACATTAATTTTCATTACAGATTATCTAATACAAAGAAAATTATTCAAAAATACATGACGATATTTGCTCTGACGCACGTATGGGTCTTAGAGACCTACCGAAGCCTACATACAGTAGATCTCGTTTGTCCACGCTCGCATTGTACACGTAAATAAATAATGTCATGCAAACGATTTTGAATAGAAATTCTGAAGCCAGTGATACCTTAACACGTAATTTAAGCTCAAGAGCCACTTAGATTTTGAGTGCAGCTTCACAAAGTTTTACCCATTGGCTTTGATTTGAATCTAAACATTTTAATGTTAGGTATTCCGTGGCTTTTTGTCTATTTCACGGAAGAGTGACATTTTATGCAAGCGTGGTTTGACTAGATATAGATTAAGGTGGCCCACTTTTCAATTTTTTTTGAAAAGTATAGGTGATCGTGGTTTTTCCCATTATTTGGCACTATACTAGCACATTGGAACCATTTTTACAAAAATTGATCAATATTTAGGGGTCTCGCATTGACCTTGAAATTACTAGTTTTTTTTTAAAAATGCGTACTTTTTAACTTTTTACTGAATCAAGATAAATCATTAAGTAGGGATGTTTTCTGAATCCTCTTAATGAGAGAAGTCGTTTGGTGTGCCTGCCAATGTCATACGACTAACGGTTTAAAGGTTGTGCCTGTATACAGGTAATACCAATGTGCTAGTATAGTGCCAAATAATGGGAAAAACCACGATCACCTATACTTTTCAAAAAAATGAGTCACCATACCCGGGCGGAATGTATAATGTATATAGGTAATTAGAAAATGCACTATGCCTGTGCCAGGTACCTAACCTATTTCTTTTTTTTGCAGATCATAACATTTTGAAATTCTGTCTGAGTTCCTCATCCTTTGTCATGGAAAAAATCGATGGCAACCATAACTGGAAGAACTCTTGAAGCTACAAATAGAGATTCATCAAAAGGAAAGGCGAAAATAACATCGCTACCTTCTCTAAGATCGGCCTCGGAAATTTTTTTAGTTGGCCAACCGTCGTCCTCCATCAGTGGTAGCAAATTGCCAACAACACGGCAGGTTTTGCAATACTACTTCAGTGTTATCCAGTACACTGCTAACAGGAAAGACGCATTCAAAGAAACCGTAAACAACGTCTTAAAGTTTTGGAACATGGCCCGCATTAAAACAATCACAAAGCTCAACTGCGAACGGAAGCTAGAGGCATTGTGGAAAGAGTGGCACTTACTCCAAAAGAGCAGAAAACGAGAAACTGACGCCGGAGGAAAACGGCAGAAGTTTTCGGACAGTGTGGACAAGCTGTGGGATATCGGAGCATCTGACGCTGTCGAAGATATAAAGAAGAATCGACTGCTGTCCGACAAGGACAAGAAAGAAGACATTGACTTCTACCTCGATCAACGTGGTCCTCGGGTGGCAACGATGAGCGGGAACGATAAAGTTTTCGCTGTAAAAAGAAAGCTACAGGAAGGAAGAAAACGTCCTCGCCAGGAGCCGCAAACCTCAAAGTGTGCATACGAAACCGGAGATGAGGCCATGGAGAATGATGATACTGGCATGTCAGGAGAGTCGGAGACAGAACTAGCGTTCCCCCTGCCGAAGGAGCCAAGTGTGTCTGTCAATCTTCCTCGCCGCATCCTTAATGCACCTGCTGTCATGGAAGTGGCTGATCGTTTCCGCATGTCCAATAATCAGGTGCGTATTGTGTATAGTATTCATCGATAGCGTCAGTTTTAAAGTGTCCCGTAACCCACATATATTCTTGACAGTTTCCTTTCCACTTTCCATTCTCTACATAGGTAGTAAGCATTGTGGCTGCTATCACACGTTCGGCGGATCCACCAGCAGACCTCAATCAGTTCAGCATCTCGAAAGAAACGGCTCGCCGGGGAAGAGTGTCACATCGCCGTGAAGTGGCGACGGCTGTGAAGGACTCCTTCACGCCACCGAGGCACACTGTTGTCCACTGGGATGGCAAAATGGTCAAGGTCAGTTGATTAAGTTTTCATAGCTATCAATTTAGTAATGAGATTCATGAAGCATAATGTCAATTAAAAAGAGAACTGAATGTGAACAAAAATAGGTTACTTTACAACCATGAAATTGAAATACCGGGTGTCTCAAAATAGATGGAACCCATTGACATGATAATAATTTATTACTCAGAAAATAAACTCCAAAAAAGATTAAATTTCCTGGAAGCTGATATGATAACAATTAAAAACTGAAGATTTGAGGTCTCTAGATCAAAGGATACATTTATTAGAGCACATGTTCCAAATGACCGCCGTTGCGCTACAGACACACTTGAAGCCGACGAGCGAAGTTGTCAATCACCCTGACACCCTGCACAGAGTGCAAGGGCCTCTGAAGCACCTCGTCTGGGGCTTGTGTGCCCCAGAACACATTGTTCTTGCTATTGACATACCCACTGAGCAAGAAGTGTGCTTCGTCGCTGAACCAAACATCATCAAGAAAGTCAGGATCCTCTTCGATCTTGTTCTCGAACCACCGGCACATCACAACACGTTTTTCCATGTCAGCTGGTGTGAGTTTATGCTTGATCTGGATCCTGTATGGGTACAGCTGAAGATCCTTGATCAAGATTCTTTGCACTGACGCACGTGAAAGACCCAGATCTTGGTGTTAGTTTTCGTCGTCGTCGTCGTCGTTGGGCCTAGGCAAGCTACGGCTTGGGACCGTAGCGCATCTATCCGGTATAGGTTAACCTGGATGATGTAGCCATAAGCACTGCCGCTGGTTAAGTGCCAACCAGTGATTATCTCACTAGCCGTATTGAGTCCGTTAGGCGAAACTGCGACAGTACCAAAGATGGAAAATATAACCCTTGGATTTCTATTATTTATTTGCAAAATGGACATGTTATTAGATTAAAATAATTATTTGAATATAAATAATTAACTGACAATTGTGATATATAATTAATTATGTTTACATACAATAAAATAATACAGTATACATAAAATTAGTATTAATGTGGTTTACAATTGAATTATGATGGGTAACTAATTTAAAATGAATTTATAGCTATTCCGAAATTCAAGACGGTAAAATTAACATTTATCTTGAAACTAAAATAAGAGTATTCACTACACACTCCCCCACCAGAGAGGAAGTTCAAAGAGTTCCGAACGACACAGATTTCCGCTGGACCTTTTGGTAGCTACATGTACCTCGCTTAAGGTTGATTCCAAAAACGCAGGCTTAAGACGATCGATAGAAACCTTGTCGACCTTGGAACCGCGCTGGATGAGAAATGATTTGCGCGTACGTCGGAGAACTTCATAGGGCCCGTCATATGGACATTGGAGAGGCCGTTTTGGGAGAGGTACACGAACGAAAACGTGGGTACAAGATTGGAGGGCTGGGGAAACAAAGATGTTCTGTTGGCTAGTCAATCGAGGGGGAACAGGCTGAAGGGACTGCATGTGAGAGGAAAGTGTTTGAGCGAATTCCGTAGGATCGCATGACTTATCCCCTGCAGTGAAGTAGCCACCTGGTAGCCGCAGTGTTGTTCCATAGACTAGTTCAGCCGCTGTAGTCTTCAGATCACTCTTAAATGCAGAGCGAATACCAAGCAACACGAGTGGAAGCTTATCCATCCAATGGGAGTCTTCGTGACACATAAGGGATGACTTCAGCTGGCGATGGAAGCGTTCGACGAGGCCGTTAGCTTGCGGATGATACGCACAGGTATGTGCATGTACTGTACCCAACAAGCTGGTAAACTTCTTCCAAAGCGAAGACTCAAATTGGCGACCTTGGTCAGTGATGACTTTTGTCGGCAATCCAAATCTTGATACCCATCCATGAAGAAAGGCTCTTGCAACAGTGTCCGCTTGGATATCAGGAAGTGGGATGGCTTCAGGCCATCTGGAAAAGCGGTCGAGACAGGTGAGCAGATAACGTTGGCCTTGAATCACTGGAAGAGGGCCAACAATGTCTACATGAATTACCTCAAATCGCTGGGATGGGGGCGGAAATGCGTCAAAGGGGGACCTGGTGTGCCTTTGGACTTTGGCACGCTGGCAGGCAAGGCACGTTTTGGTCCAATGTTTGACATCCTTCCGCATCGAGGGCCAAACAAAGCGAGAGGTAACCAGGTGTTGCGAAGCACGGATACCAGGATGGGAGGGCTTATGAAGATCCGTGAAGACTGCTTTTCTGTGACATGGAGGGACATAAGGGCGAATAGCAGCTGTTGATACGTCGCAATAGAGGGGCACAGACAATCCTGTCATACTCATTTTCTTGAGGGAAAGTGTGAGTGGAGTCTTCTCTGAGCAGGTCATGTAGTTCCGTATCCTTATCTTGATCCTGTGCAATAGCATTCCACAGTGTAGAGCTGAGGGTAACAGAAGTAATCTCTATTCTTGAAAGTGCATCCGCTGGAGTGTTCAAGACACCTTTGATGTGGCGGATATCTGTGGTAAATTGCGAGATATAATCGAGTTGCCTGATGACTCTGGGAGAGTGGTTACAGCTGTTTTTATTGAAGACAATGACCAAAGGTTTGTGGTCGGTAAAAACACAAAACTCTCGGCCTTCAAGGAAATGTTGAAAATGCTTCACGTTTAAGTAAATAGCAAGAAGTTCACGTCCGAAAGCACTATAACGCGTTTGGGCTGGCTGCAGCTTTTTCGAGTAAAACGCGATGGGTGCTTGTTGACCGTTAATGGTTTGTTCCAACACCCCACCGATCGCAACATCTGATGCATCGACCGTCAGAGTTAGGGGGGCATCACTGATAGGAAATGACAGAGACAATGCACTATTGATAGCATTTTTGGCATTGTCGAACGCCTGTAAACTATCGCTACACCATACCAATTTCGTTACCTTGCGTTTGTGTGTGATCATAGCGTGTAGAGGAGCAAGAACACTGGCACAGTTTTTAATGAACTTGTGGTAATAATTTACCAAACCTAGAAACCGACGTAACTCACGCTGATTACTTGGCATAGGGTAATTTTTTATCACTTCACACTTGTCCTGAAGGGGGTAATTCCGTGCTGCGAAATCGTGTGACCAAGAAATTCCAAGGTTGGCTGTGCAAACACACACTTAGATGCATTAATAGTAACACCGTATTGTTCTAAGCGTTGAAAGAGGAGTGAAAGATGTTCCTTATGTTCCTCTTCCGTTGAGCTGGCCACAAGCAAATCATCGATGTAGGCATAAACAAAGTCTAAGCCTCTGGTGACCTCATCTATAAACCTCTGAAAGGTTTGAGCAGCATTCCGTAGCCCGAACGGCATCTTCACAAATTCGAATAACCCAAATGGTGTACAAACTGCAGTCTTGGGAATATCCGAAGGCTCTACGGGAATGTGGTGGAAAGCCTTAACGAGGTCGATTTTACTGAAGATAGATTTGCTGTGGAGAAGAGAAGTAAAGTCTTGGACATTTGGTACCGGATATCGGTCCGGGATGGTTGTCGAATTCAAAAACCGGTAATCCCCACATGGTCTCCAGTCTCCTGACTTCTTCTGGACCAGGTGTAGGGGAGAGGACCAACTGCTTTTGGAAGGTCTTATTATCCCAAGATCTATCATAAGCTGGAATTCCGATTTGGCAGCTTTCAGTTTGTCCGGGGCAAGACGTCTGGGTTTTGCAAACACAGGGGGACCTTTTGTTGTAATGTGATGGGTAATGGTGTGCTTAATGGCATCACCCATCTGCATCGGTTGAAGAATTCCTGGATATCGCTGGAAAAGGCACTGGTACATGGAATTAGGGGGAATCAGGGAAAGTGCAGAGTTCGAGGCGTCCGGAAGGGCAACCTGTTTGGCAAGAACAGAAAGCAGTGTGGCCTGGTCGCATAAACGTCGCTTGTCAAGATCCACCAGGAGTTTGAAATGCTGGAGGAAGTCAGCGCCGATTATGGGATGCTGCACTTGAGCACAGATGAAAATCCACTTGAAGGATCGGTGAAGGCCCAAGTTTAGTTCACGCGACTGAGTACCGTACGTGGGTATGCGTGAACCGTTAGCAGCGTATAGAGGCGGAGATTCCGAGTGCGTATGACCAGATTTTTGAGGGAATACACTGACTGACGCTCCGGTATCGACCAAGAAATTGACACCAGAGTTCCTGTCCTTTAAATAACAGGTTGGCAGTGCGAGTACTAGACGCCATTAGGACTCGCTGCTGGGGTTTTCCGACGAAAAATTGCAAGGGGAGATGCACTTCCTAGCCTTCTTTCCAAATTTCGAGTGGTAGAAGCAGATCTTCCCGGAACTCGAACGATGCCTCTTCGTAAATCTTGACCGAGAATGGCTTCTTTGCCGTTGATTTTGTAGCAGAGAACAAACGTGGTTGAGTCGTTGACTTAACTCTTTCACTTTCAACTCCAGTTCCGATTGTGTGTTCACGTTCTTGACCGGAGCTGTGTCAATCTCCACTACTTTGTCGGCAGTTTCTGCTAGTTTATCAACTGGAGTAGCAGGATCCAT
This sequence comes from Bathynomus jamesi, assembly GCA_023014485.1. NCBI lineage: Eukaryota > Metazoa > Arthropoda > Malacostraca > Isopoda > Cirolanidae > Bathynomus > Bathynomus jamesi. The sequence goes on along the minus strand of JAJOZX010004962.1, from coordinate 77,853 downwards.
AGTGGCCAAGACACGCTGAGCTGATGGAGGAAGTTTCTGCAAGAACAACTGTCTAAAGATGTCCTTATCGAAGGTTTGTGCGCGTTCGCCTAGAGCGCACTGCATAGCCCTCAGCATTTGAGTGGGCTTACGGTCTCCAAGTTCTTCTTTTGAGATTAACTGATGTAGTTTCTCACGCTCGGAGACAGTGGTGCGGCACAGGATGGCAGACTTCAGATCGTTGTATGGGTCCTCACTCGTGGAAGTAGACACGATGACGTCACGGACTTCAGAGATGATGCTCGCTGGTAGAGAGGACAAAACATGATCGTATTTTGTCCTGCTAGCGGTGATCCTTCCCAAGTTGAATTGTGATTCCACTTGGTGGAACCAAATAAATGGATCACCCGGCCAGAAGACGGGGAGCTTTACGCTCAAGTGGGAGATGGCACCAGCGTCGTCAGGCATCTTCTCCTATGCTTGCTGACGTACAAGCAAGACAAGTTACCAACGAAGGAGTGGAGGTTGAGACGAGCGCAGGCACAGAGCGCACGGGCAGGGGTGAGGGGCAGAGGGCACGAGCGACGTTACAGTCTGGTCCTAGTCGCTCGGGTGAAGGGGGTGATGGGCACGAACGACGTTACAGTCTAGTCCTAGTCGTTCGGGTAAAAGGGGGGAATCCAACTCCGGGGTCACCAATTGTTGGTTTTCGTCGTCGTCGTCGTCGTTGGGCCTAGGCAAGCTACGGCTTGGGACCGTAGCGCATCTATCCGGTATAGGTTAACCTGGATGATGTAGCCATAAGCACTGCCGCTGGTTAAGTGCCAACCAGTGATTATCTCACTAGCCGTATTGAGTCCGTTAGGCGAAACTGCGACAGTACCAAAGATGGAAAATATAACCCTTGGATTTCTATTATTTATTTGCAAAATGGACATGTTATTAGATTAAAATAATTATTTGAATATAAATAATTAACTGACAATTGTGATATATAATTAATTATGTTTACATACAATAAAATAATACAGTATACATAAAATTAGTATTAATGTGGTTTACAATTGAATTATGATGGGTAACTAATTTAAAATGAATTTATAGCTATTCCGAAATTCAAGACGGTAAAATTAACATTTATCTTGAAACTAAAATAAGAGTATTCACTACATTGGCAACGTCTTCGGATTGACTTTTTCGGACTCCTTCCGACAGAATCTCTCACCGCATTCACATTGTCAGGAGATCTTGCAGTCACCTTCCTGCCAGATCTGGGTGTTTCTGCTTTCTTGTTGAGATTGTTTACTGATCCTGTGGCTTGAAATTGTGTGCCCAACGATAAATTTGGCTTTTCTGGGGATAATTGTTGAAGTTGAACTTCCTGCGAAATTTCGCTTGCACAGTTTTGAATGATTTCGTCTCCAAATAAGTAGTGACGCAAAAAAATTTTTCCTTCTTTGTCCAAGGCATTTTGATTGATAATTATTAGTTGTTATCGTCTCCTCTCTTCAAATCTGAAAAAATAGAACGAGAACATTAATATTGGCAGAATTATTAGCAGTGACATGGGTTGCATGTGTTTCAGAACTTCCTTGGAACGGCGGAGCACCGCCAAGCAATTCTCATCTCCGGGGCTCCTCATTGCACAGAAGGAAAGTTGCTGTCAGTCCCAGCTGTTGCTGACGGCACCGGACTGTCGCAGGCGCGGGCAACCATACATGCTCTCGAAGATTGGGGATTAGGGTGGCCCACTTTTCAATTTTTTTTGAAAAGTATAGGTGATCGTGGTTTTTCCCATTATTTGGCACTATACTAGCACATTGGTATTACCTGTATACAGGCACAGCTTTTAAACCGTTAGTCGTATGACATTGGAAGGCACACCAAACGACTTCTCTCATCAAGAGGATTCAGAAAACATCCCTACTTAATGATTTATCTTGATTCAGTAAAAAGTTAAAAAGTACACATTTTTTAAAAAAAAACTCGTAATTTCAAGGTCGATGCGAGACCCCTAAATATTGATCAATTTTTGTAAAAATGGTACCAATGTGCTAGTATAGTGCCAAATAATGGGAAAAACTACGATAACCTATACTTTTAAAAAAAATTGAAAAGTGGGCCACCCTAAATTATAGATGTGTTACAGTTACTGTCTAAAATTAGGCAAATTAAAAATTGACTGAAATTTTAGGCAGTGTTGATCAAATGCTCGATTTACTTAATACCTAATTAAATATGACTTAGCCACGAATTTTTAGGCAACATATTGGGAAATACCAGTGGGCATGCATATGCAGCATTACCAGAAAGGTTAGGGTAGGTTAGGTTAGGTTTTGCGTGTATCACCAATTTGACACATTGCCTGAATTTCAGTCAATTTATAAATTGCCTAATTTTACATACTGACTGCATAGGCTTTGTTCGTACTGTGACGTAGCCTATATGTAGCTTAGAACTTAATGAGAGAAAAATTTGGTTTTGGAGGTGAACTACGTATATTGGGGCGTATAAGTCTACGGTCCAGATTAGTCGATACCCTAACTTTCAATTTCAGATTTAGATTTTAGCCTATTCTGGGTGTTTAAGTCGACCACCAACTTGCCAACAATAAAAAGTAAAACTTTGTAAAAGCCTTGTAAAAATTAGTTATCAAATCCTTCATAATCATCATCTGACATCATAAGTTCATTATATACATCCTGAGATACATTTGCGAGTGCTTTGCCATATGGATCCAACAATTCAGATGTTGACCAAAAGCGAGCTAATGCGGGACTAAGGACCGATGATAGATAGTTAGACCCGTCTTTAAATACAAGCTAAACTGGAAAGTGGAATGTTAATTTTTTAGACTGGGCCTATAAGTCGACTCCCTACTTTAGGGGCATAATTTTAAGCTTAAAATATCGACTTATACGCCCCAATATACGATATTTTAATTTACATTACTTCCGTATTGCACTAAGAAATGCATCTGTATTTCGCTGTTTTACTTAAAAATTACACTTTTCTTATACCAATTATTAAGTTTACGTTCATTTAATTTATTTTGATGGCTGTTTTTTATCTTAATCTGTTCTTTGTCTCTATTTTTTTCTGATGTTTTGTTTCTGCCTCGCAGTTGCAGGTTTCTCCAAACTAGGATTTATTGGGTAATTTAAGAGTATCTTTGAAATATAAATTAAGGCCCTGTTCAGAATAAATTTTAAAATTTTAGAAGTTACCAATACAGAATACCATGAATACCAATTATATCATGTGATAATGTGTTATTTAGCTGCGTGTACATGCACATACACACATACAGACACACACAAACATACTATATATTCTTTAGGCGAGTTTGAACGACGGTTCAGGATCGACCTGCGGTCGACCCCTCACACACACACACACACACACACACACATTATATATATATATATATATATATATATATATATATATATAATATATATATATATATATATATATATATATATATATATATATATATATATGCTACTATAGTATGTGGTCTACCTACGATTCGGCGGTCTACCTTTTAATTATAGCTTATCTTGTTATTATTTTATTATTCGGTTAATTGTACGCCCTTGACGATTGGTTAGGTTAAGTTGTGATATTTTCGTTAGTTTTAACGAAAATATCACGACTTAACCTAACCAATCATCAAGGGCGTACAGTTGACCTTACCAGGCATTCAATAATCGGTACTAATATAGTACTATAGTACTATGGGTTCATGTTTACAATGAATGATGTACCAAAGCAAATAGCAAACAATTAATTTTATTACAAATGTAAACAAGCAATTAGTAAATAAGATGGGAAGCTATAATTAAAAGGTAGACCGCCGAATCGTAGGTAGACAGCATACTATAGTAGCACCTCTATACAGGGTGTACATAAAGTCAGGATCTATTTTTGTGAAATAATTATTTTTTTCTATTTTTCTTTTCAGAAGCCCTTAGAATGAATACAGAAGAGCGTGTGGCAATAGTAATTTGGCGAATCGAGGGAAAGAAATACAATGACATCAGAGAGAAGTTTAGAAGGAGATTTCATAAGCCGGGGCCAATAGACAAGACAATACGAAAATTGGTGAACAAATTTAAACGAACGGGATCTGTAAATGATGAAGCAAGATCAGGACGACCGTGTATGTCAGATCTTACCGTGAATGCAGTACGCGGAATTATCACTGAGGAGCCACGTACGTCCGTTCGTGCTGCATCACACAGACTCGGCCTCCCGACGTCATCTGTGCACAAAATTCTGAAAGTTAATTTGCAGAAGAAAAGCTATCATTTGCAGGTTTTACATGATTTACATGAGGAAGATTTCCCTTGACGAAGTGCTGTGTGTGCTGATCTCGTAGAACAAATCTGGAGTGATAATTTAATGGACAACATTCTCTTTAGTGATGAAGCCACTTTCCATACATGTGGAAAAGTAAATCGCCATAACTATCGAATTTGGGCAGATGAAAGACCGAATGATTTCGTCCAAAATTGGGAAAGAGACTCACCTAAAGTTAATGTCTGGATGGGTTTAACAAAATCTAAGGTTTATGGTCCTTTTTTCTTTGCTGAAGCTACAGTTACGGGGCTTATTTATCTGGACATGTTGCAGCAATTCCTTGAACCTCAGCTGATTGGGGATAGGATTGTTAGTACCGTCGTCTATCAACATGATGGTGCTCCTTGTCACTATGCCAAAATTGTTCAGGATTATCTAAATGGACGTTTTCCAAATCGCTGGATCGGACGCGGAAGCAACAGACCTTGGCCAGCGAGATGACCAGATTTAACCCCTTTAGATTTCTTTGCATGGGGCTTTATCGAGTCGCACGTCTATCAGACGAAGATTACGAGTCTTGAAAACTTACGTACACGTATACGAACTGCTGCAGATAACAACCCCGCAAATGCTCCAGAATGTGTTTAGAAATGCTGCGGAACGATTTGAGCTGTGCAGGGATACTGATGGGCGTCACGTCGAATCCTACTCTTAATTATTTAATAAATGTTACCATTTTATCATTTTAGATTGAATTCCATATAATTTCCAAGTGCTTCACAAAAATAGATCCTGACTTTATGTACACCCTGTACGTATATATATATATATATATATATATATATATATATATATATATATATATATATATATATATATATATATGCACACACGTGAACCTTCATATATACGAGTACATTCAAATGATTTAATGTTATGTATTATAATATTCATATATGTAAGGCTGTTATAAAGAAATATAATTATTTTCTCATTGTCACAAACATTACCGTAGATTTGAATTATTATCAGTTTGTCAGGTCAGTAGTCAATTCAGGTCTGTAGTCCGATGAGTCATTTAAATCGAGTGGGTATATTTAGGATGAAATTGAGAAAGGGTGATTCTTAATTTTCTATTAAGAATACAATGAATTACGAGTCAAATTAAATGCCAGCTGCAAGATAAATAATCAACAGACTGAAAATAACCTTCGTACATTCGGAAATGAGGCCGTGCGGTGCAAAGAAGCGAAGAACCACAGAAGTACTTTTAAAAAGAATTATGAAGACGTACGATAAATAATTGAAAATAAATATAAAATTTATGTTTCAGTTTTATAATAAAACTTATCTTTCGTTATTTACCGATTGGGAAACCTTTTACTCGTTTCGCTCGCTGGATATTTTTTCCCTTTCAAATGTAACGAATTTATAGGAACATCGTTGTTACCATTGTCAAGGTTCAGGAATTTTGGGTCCCCCGGTACCGTATAGTCTGACTGGGTCAGAGCGATGTTAGGAGGCGTGGGAATAATAATACCCTCCCATCTCTAAAAAAAAAAAGATGATCTTTCGCATAAAGACAGCTTTACATACAGCCATCTTTTCTTTCGTGTATATACGTTCGCGCGGGGGAAGGGAGGAGAATGGATCGGTAACCATAGAGACCATGTTTGATGGTATGCTGGAAAAGTGTTTTGACAACTTTTACTTTTTCACCTCCTTTCATAACGTGAATGCTATGAGGCAGAATTGTTAATAAAACCACTCGTATGCAGGGACGGATGAACTGTACTTGGGGCCTGAGGCTAATTTTATTTTGGGGGCCCTTTTTCTATAGATTTTTATTAACAATACACGTACGTGTAGAGTACATAGTACATTTACACGAATTATATGTACGGTGCTCGGGTTAATTGAGAAACAAACTTAAAAGAACCTTAAGACAGTGTATTTTGCCGGTTGCTAAAACCAAACAGTATTAAACAAACTTTACTTTAAGACCTATAAAACATAAAATAAAACGGGGAATTTGTCAGTTTGCGTACTCTGTCATATTTAATCAAAGAAATTTGCGAAATCTCGAATTATATCATCGAAACTCGGTCGATTGGTGAACCCCTCGAGCTTGAGGGCCTAAGACTTCAGCCTCAATTGCCTCAATGATAATCCGCCACTGCTTGTATGTATGATTGTATGTACTCAGTGTTCTATTGTATACGCCTCGAATGGTCTTTTGTCAGCTTATCCATCCAACATCATAGTACTACTTTTTTTTTTTTAAAGCGATGGTCATAATGGCACCTGATGTAAAATGTAGATACAATTTAATTACTTCTCAAAAAAGAAAAATGCCCATAGAAACTCTTGTTTATGTATCGTTTAGTAATAATTAAAAATATTAAGATGCAAACGAAATAAATTAAATTATTTAAGATAAATAATAATAATAATAATAATAATAATACTTTCTAACTTCCATTCTTAAATACAAGATAAATATATAATGATTCCAATGATTCTGGGGAATACTTTTGACTGATTGTGAAGGTCTTTGTACGACAGTTGACGCAAAAAAGGAAGAATTTAACACGGAGACTGAGTAATTGATTGCCAAATAAAACTATTTCTGTAAAATAAAAATTCGAGGTTATTATAAACTGTGTAATAACAAAGAATGACAAACGTAGCCCATTGTTTGACATTCTTCGAAATGTTTGACGACAACTATCTAATTCCGTTCAAGGTGGTTAAGAATCAAATTAAATTCCCGCATTACGGAAATGTTTTTGGGAAGAAAACGCTCAAAAATGTTTTTAGAAATATTCTAACTCCAAACTCGACCAATAATTCTAACCATTAACTTTATTTCGTTTCGGAATTAATGTAGCTCGTACGCGCGCAATTAAGGTCTCGGAGTAAACATTTAATTGTAGGCCATAAGGACCGGTAGTTATAATAATCAGTGTCACTTCATTTGTGAAGAAAATAAGTAAAATATTACAATTACGTTTTAACCGACAACGTGAGGAATTAAGATATTTTTAATTTGGTCACTCGATACGCTTCTGACGGTTAGCCAAAAAGACAAAAAATAGAAGGATTTGTTTTGTTAAACAAGTAGACCATTGAATGTGAAGGTAAATGAATTTAGGCCTGCATAAATAGGCTATTAACGGTAAACATTAAACTGAGAGCTTACAATAAACACTTTGTCAATCCTAATTAAATGAGGCTATACTTAATGAACTTCAACGAAATTTAGTAGGATCTCTTAGGCTGGTCACACGCAGGATGCACATTGCACAATGGGAGCCCCGCACACTGCAGTGATCGCGACGCGATTCTGGGGAATCGCGTCGCGGTCGCTGCAGAGTACGGGGCTAACCATTCTCTCAATGTAAAATCACACGCGACTCGAGTCATCACGACCCATGTCGTCAGTCGTGAGTCGCGAGACGATCCTGTATGCGGCCGGTGTCACGTATAATTTCCACTCCCCAGTTCATATAATATCTATTCCCCAGTCTATATTACTGTATAATTGAGGGGTCCCGCGTCTTAAGGTACCTAGGCGCCAAAATTAAAATTCGCCAGAAATCGCCTCCAAAGTTCAGCAATATTCTCGCAATAGTATCTCTGTTATTAATTGAGCTAGAACGTTCATTTTTTGCTAAATTAGAGTTCTAAGTATGCTAATGAAGATGTTGATGAGTTTTTGGAATAGATTTTCATATTTTATATTTTATATATATATTTTTTTATTTTTTTATTTTCTTATTATGCCAAACTTTGGGTGAACTTTTGGCTGGCGATAGAGGTGAAAAAAGTAGTTCGCTTCATAAGGTTTTCAACCATACTTCTAGTGTCGTAAGGTCATTATAACCCAAACCACACGATAGAGGAAGGGTGAAAATAGTGATATCCATCAAAAACACGTTTTCGCCTGTGGTGGCGCTTAGGTATCTTAAGACGCGCGACCCCTCATATGTTTAATATGCACTCCCTCTGAATAATATGCACTCCCTCAGTGGGTATTGTACGTATAATATGCACTCCCATATCCCATAATTATGTTTATGGAGTGTTTTTGATGTTTGTACGACGAGGAACTTTGTAGAAATTGGTCTATGTCAAGGAAGCCATTTACCCCACCTATCCATCTGCTCTTCATTTCTTGGATTTTCTTAACCAACTAATTTTCCGAACCAGCGCAACCAACCCAACCCGACAATTTTTTCTTTCTTCGAACTTAAACTTGATTTTCAAATTCAGTTTGATATTTTGGAGATCTGAAAATGGATGCAACTTGAAGCCTATGCAACTTGGAGCTATTTGTAGAGAGCAAATGACAACAACCATGAGTGTGAAAATTACCAACCAGATGGGAGTACAACGCGAGATAACACAGAGTCAGAGATTGAAACAGCTACTGGTATATGGATACCTGATCTCCACCTCACTGAAAATGACAAACACATCATTAAAAATAAGGAATGGCTGAATAACAGGATGTAGATGCTGCACAGACTCTGTTGAAGGGTTAGATACCACATCGTTGGTTCAGACAAGTGGCTTTGACTCAGCGGCTCACCAGTGTGTGTAAATTAATTTTGATAAAAATCGGAATCATTGGTTTACTTCTTCAACAATAAGAGTGAGGTTAGAGGTGGCTGATAGTATGACGTCAAAAGACAATCTGCTGAGAATCAACTAAAAACACGCTATGCTGCGCTTGCTAATGATGGTCACTTGCAACTTTACCTTCTACCTTGTGATCAACAGCCAAATGGTTTTGACTGTAGTCTTTATGCAATACTGAAATACACCGAAATATGAAATATGAATCAGTAAAAGATTCCACATTCACACAACTTGACTGAGACATTAACAAACATTAATTATTTGAGCATTTTATTTTCAAGCAAAACATATAGGCTCTACCTAACTGCCCAATAAAAATATAACTCGTGGTAAATAGTTATTTTTGTAATAAGTTCTCAGTTATTTAGCTCTATTCTTATGCTATTTTTACCAATGAAAATATGAAAAAGCCCGATAAAACCCGAAAAACTCAGGTGGGTTGTTTTTTCTCTCAGTAAAACCTGGGTTTTTGGGAACCCTGATGCAATTGCTCCATCGAGTTCCTCACAGAGGATGTAATCCAACGGCCCGATATGACATTGGCAAAATGAGACAGCATCTAATAGAGTGCTTAGAAACAGGTGTGTTGTTGTTGTTGGTTAGCCGATCAGCCCACCCTGATCGAGCAAGCCGGCGCGGCGGCACGCGGGTAACCGATCGCCCTCTCCGGAGTGGACCAGAGGTTCAGCGCACTAGTGATGTGCTGTGTTCTATATGTGTGTTGTTACTAGAGGTGGAAAGTACCAAAATTTTGGAGTTGGACGAGTATGAGTACAGTATAATTGAGTGGTCGAGTACGAGTACGAGTACAAGTACCTATACCTTTTTAATGCTTGAGTACCAGAACGAGTACAATTTTTTTAGTGTTCGAGTACGAGTACGCGTTTACCTACCTATTCAGTAATAAAACAAGACACGTTCTTCACTGAGGTTTTTCGCTACAAAAGTTGCTACTTAGTTATTAATAATATTATAAATGTAAAGTATTGCATAAAAATATAGTAAATAAATCTGAAAATATAAACCATATTGAAATTAATGTTGTAAACTGTTGCTTTCAAGGTACACTGGGAATCTAGGACAGATCCTCATATTTGAAAATTAGTTTGAGTGCAAATACGATTACAGCGATTTCAGATTATATTGAGTACGAGTATGAGTACGATTACGACAATTTAAGATTACTTCGAGTACGAGTACGAGCACAACAAAAACCCGTACTCGAGTACAAGAATACTCGAGTACTGGTGTACTCTTCCACCTCTAGTTGTTACCATTTCCTAAATCCCTGAAGCGCAGAAAAGGAAACCAGCTTGGCACAAAACAACTGACTCTAATTATGTAAGGACAATAAACTTTATTGTTAATGGATAAACACCCAGGCGGATATTAAGATACTCTGTTTTTATGAGATTTTATATGATTTTATATGTGATTTTGATATGAGATTTTTATGTAATTTTATGGTTGAAATAAAGAAATGATCCCCCCCCCCTGTGATAAGCAGCTTTGGTCAGTTGTATTTTATAAATTAGATGGGTCATTGTTGTATGTTTTCGGATGTTCTCGTATATTCAACAGTATTCAAAGAGTCAATGGGGAGAGTGCATATTATATTTATAATAATAATAACGGGGAGAGTGCGAATAATTGAAGAGGAGTGTGTATTACTATTCGTATAATCATAACTGGGTGAGTGCAAATTATACGTATAAGGTATAATACTAATGACGGGAGTGTATATTAAATATTACACCGGCCTTAGAATTTGTGCAGTTGACCAAATATGTTTTGGTTCGAAGTATTTCCTTCAGTAAGAGCGTGCATAAAGCCATAGGTGTTAAAAAGAAATATTTGGTAAAGGTTGTGATTTGAATTAGAGAGAGAAAAAAGATATACTGTAATTAAGAATGTGAACAGAATGCCAGTTGATGATTAAAGTAGAACATCCTCTATTTCTAACATGAACCACCGTTTCACAAACTTGATAAAAAAAAAGCATTTTCGAACTGGCTGTTTTATTAGCTTAACTGTAAACATTTAAGCTAATAAAACAGCCAGTTCGAAAATACTTTTTTTTTTATGAAGTTTGTGAAACGGTGGTTCATGTTAGAAATAGAGGATGTTCTATATGAAAATAAAAACCCACTCTAATAGACAGAGTTTATTTCCACAACAGTTTCGACGCCCACTGGCATCCTCCTCGGGTGGATACAGAAAAACGAATGAACCAAAACAGAGAAAAAAAAGTCCAGGGACCGACCGTTAAGAAATTCGCACCTAGGTTAGATCCCATTCTCCCGACACCGGAAGGGCATTTTCATTAAGTACATTCGCACAAATTTAAAACTATCTTCCTGTTCTAAACATACAGATTTTTTTTTTTTTTTTTTTTTTTTTTTTTTTTTTTACATAATTATTACATTTATTATTAAATTTATTACATTTAATATTGCATAATTATTTATTACAGAAATTATAAATTTATTATTACATTGGTTATTACATTGTTGTTTATTATACAGAACTTATAAACCGAAAAACGAATGAAAAAGGCGATTAGGAAACAACCCAGAGACCATTGAGAAATTCGCACCTAGGTTAGATACCGTTCTCCCGACATCGGAAGGGCATTTTTCATTACAGGGTCCGCTTATAAGTACATTCCCACAAATTAAAACTATCTTCTTGTTCTATACATACAGATTCTAATATTTTGACATAATTACTGCATTTATTATTGCATTTACATTTTTTAACATTTATTATTATTACCTTTACCCTAATTATTAAATTTATAATATTACCTTTATTATTACATCTGTTGCATTTATATTTATTTCCACATTTATTACTTCCATTATTACATTTACTAAAAGCGAGTAAGGAAACAATCCAGAGACCTTTAAGAAATTCACACTTAGGTTCGAACACGTTCCCACGACTCCGTAAGGGATTTTTTGACCAAGAATCTCATTAAAGGGTCTAACTTATAAGTACCTTCGCACAAATTAAAATTATCTACTTTTTCTATACACAGATTCTATTATTTTTCTTTTGACATAATTATTACATTTATAAAGTACCTTACTTGATTCCCAATCTATAGCATGATTATTTTGGCTGGCGTGATAAAAAATGGCATTATTAGTATATTACAACTTCTGAAGGCATATTTGTGTTCTTTAATACGGGTTTCAATATTTCTTCCAGTTTCTCCCACGTATACTAAATCACAACTTTTACAGGGAATGCTGTAGACACAGGCCAAAATAATCATGCTATAGATTGGGAATCAAGTAAGGTACTTTATAAATGTAATAATTATGTCAAAAGAAAAATAATAGAATCTGTGTGTAATCGTGTATAGAAAAAGTAGATAATTTTAATTTGTGCGAAGGTACTTATAAGTTAGACCCTTTAGTTTAATGAGATTCTTGGTCAAAAAATCCCTTACGGAGTCGTGGGAACGTGTTCGAACCTAAGTGTGAATTTCTTAAAGGTCTCTGGATTGTTTCCTTACCCGCTTTTAGTAAATGTAACAATGGAAGTAATAAATGTGGAAATAAATATAAATGCAACAGATGTAATAATGAAGGTAATATTATAAATTTAATAATTAGGGTAAAGGTAATAATAATAAATGTTAAAAAATGTAAATGCAATAATAAATGCAGTAATTATGTCAAAATATTAGAATCTGTATGTATAGAACAAGAAGATAGTTTTAATTTGTGGGAATGTAGTTATAAGCGGACCCTGTAATAAGAAATGCCCTTCCGATGTCGGGAGAACGGTATCTAACCTAGGTGCGAATTTCTCAATGGTCTCTGGATTGTTTCCTAATCGCCTTTTTCATTCGTTTTTCGGTTTATAAGTTCTGTATAATAAACAACAATGTAATAACCAATGTAATAATAAATTTATAATTTCTGTAATAAATAATTATGCAATATTAAATGTAATAACTTTAATAATAAATGTAATAATTATGTAAAAAAAAAAAAAAATAGAATCTGTATGTTTAGAACAGGAAGATAGTTTTAAATTTGTGCGAATTTACTTAATGAAAATGCCCTTCCGGTGTCGGGAGAATGGGATCTAACCTAGGTGCGAATTTCTTAACGGTCGGTCCCTGGACTGTTTTTCTCTCTTGTTTTGGTTCATTCGTTTTTCTGTATCCACCCGAGGAGGATGCCAGTGGGCGTCGAAACTGTTGTGGAAATAAACTCTGTCTATTAGAGTGGGTTTTTATTTTCATATTTTGACCTTCACGTAGAAAAAAGTGAAGTTTTTTGCATTTATTAGAGGATGCTCTACTTTTATTGATCAACTGGTATTCTGTTCACATTGTTAATTACAGTATATCTTTTTTCTCTTCTCTAATTCAAATTACAACCTTTACCAAGTATTTCTTTTTAACACCTATGGCTTTATGTAAAGATGTAAAGATGTTTGAAACAAGATGATCGTTTGTGAACCAGAGTTATTATTATTATTATTTGATTCAGAAACCGTTTAATTAGGCCTACTTCTACATTAATTTTTTAGGTAAACTAGCAAAAGTGGGGGCCCTACGGGATCAGTTAGCTAGATCTGCGCTGCTGGGGCCTTCGGCCTCTAATTGGGGGACCTGCGGCCCCCCAATTACTGGGGAGTCAATTATTCGGTTAATAAAACTACAGAAAAGAACGCAGTAATGAAAATTTTAAGCTTCACAAATTTTGATACAATGGGTTCGGATGTGAAGCTCAAGATTTTCATTGCTGCGTTCTTTTCTATAGTTTTATGGACCGAATAATTGAACCCTCAGGACGGACGGACGGGACTGCCTTTTTATAGTATAGATTAATCTACACATTTGTTATTTGTTTGATGGGATTATGGGATTATTTAACCTCCTTCGTAATATCAAAGATCATATGACGGAGGTGGGCCTACAACCTTACATCTGATCCGAATAGGGTTGCCAGACGTCCCGCATTTGATCCAAAAAATCAAGCATTATTAAGCATTGTTTTAATAACATTTTTCTTATTTTGTTTGTTATAACCGTTGAAGAAATCGTTTCATTTTGAAAAAAAATTGGTCTTAAAAAAAAAAACCTTAGAACAAATTTTGTCCCGCAGAATGCGAGACAAAATCTGGCAACCCTAGATCCGAACCACGGGTCGCTACATGCTCTGGACGCGGAACGCGGTCTCCCATTCAACTACTCTCCAGATCTATTGGCGCTTAGCTTCGTTGAGTGACGGAATTCGGTGTTATGACATTGGCCATGACGTAGCACAATGTACAGATTTAAGAAAAATATTTGTAACAAACTTTAATTACAAAATTCTTTCAATATTTTATTTAAAATTCAGTTTCATACAAAAGTTTTGCATTTGTAACTCGTAATCCTATAATTCTGTAAAGCTTTTATATAATGTATCGTATATTGTATAGAGTTACAGTACATTTGTACACTGTACAGTTAAATGGAAATAAATGCTTCTACAGGTCTCAGCTTCTCTTATTGGCACACACACACACACACACACACACTTTCAAGACAATGTACAGCTTCTCAAAAAAGTTCGTATACAAATATTAAATTTCTAAAACAATAAAAATTACCAATTGGGAATGTTTTTTGTTTGGTTATTTAAGTCTTTTTTGGGGACTAATAAAATTCGAAAACAAAAATGAACTATTGCTGAATACTAATTTTTTGTACTTTTTAGAAATGTTATGTTTCTACGAGAACTCTGTTACCGAAATTGTTTGTGGAAACCACATAACATACAGTGCCCGCGAAAAGTATCCGATCAGTCAAGAAAATACAATATTTTCCCTTGATGTTCAGAGACACATAATTCACTTTCTATTTGTTCTAGCGACATCTGGTAACTTTGAGGTTGCTCGCTGATATGAGAGCTATCCAACGCATTCTCAAATTAGTGTTCTGGTAGCCTTCGTTGCGGGTGGCTGTGTCTCAAAGTTGTCAGATTTCACTGTTTGTGTAAATTTATTGATATTTTGTTATTTTTTACAGAAAGTGGTGTAAATAAAATTTATATATAATGTGTGCTAAAAAACAACTTAAGAGTGATTGTCGAGGTGCTATTGTTGCTTTGCATACATGTGGGAAATCACAGAGACAGATAGCTAAGGAATTAAACATATCCCAAAGTACCGTTAATTTATGGGTTTCACGGGCTAAGAACAATGCCGGCCTAACCACGCCAGTCCCTAAAAAACGATCTGGCAGACCGAGAAAAACAAATTCACGAACAGACAAACTTATGAAACGTTTAGTATTGAAAAACCCAACAATAGCTGCGAAAGAAATAAAATTTAATATGAATAATTTGTTATCTGGTGTTTCTGAACGAACTATCCAGGAGCGGCTCCAAAAAGAACTCGGATTACCATCTCGCCATGCTGCTAAGAACCGTCATTAATGAAAAAATGCGTAAAAAACGTGTCGCATTTTGTAAAAAATATATTCATTGGACTGTTGATGACTGGAAGAAGGTTTTATTTAGTGATGAGTCGACATTTTTGACATTCAGAAGTTGTCCAAAAAAGGTTCGCCAGCCCATTGGCTCAAATAGGATGGACCCTAAATACACCCTAAAGACAATGAAACACCCTCCAAGTGTGATGGTTTGGGGTTGTTTCGGTTACTATGGGCGTGGAAACCTATATTTTCTTCGAAGAACACAACTATGAATGGTGCACGGTATTTAGCAATGCTACAGGATAAACTTCCAATGACAATGGCAATCCAAAGGACAAAAACATACATGCATGATGGTGCACCATGTCACAGGCCAAAATAGTGACAAAATGGATTACTGACAATAAATTTGATATTTTGGATTGGCCTGGTAATAGTCCAGATCTCAATCCGATAGAAAATATGTGGCTAATAATAAAAAATAAGGTTGAATGCCACGACACTGGCTCAGTCGAAAAATTACAAGAAGCCATCAAAAAGGTATGGTGCAAGGAAATATCAGTGGAAGTTTGTCAAAACTTGATTAAATCCATGCCAAAACGTCTAGAACAAGTCATCCAAACCAAAGGACAGATGACAAAATACTAATATAAGGTTAGTATACATTTAAACATTGTTTTTTATGTAAAAAATACAAATTTCCAGGGTGATCGGATACTTTTCGCGGGCACTGTACTGCCATAACGTGAACGGTTATTTATGGGCTGTATGCAGTTTAGAAAAATCGTGTCATATAAGGAGTAATTCAAGTTTAATATATATATATATATATATATATATATATATATATATATATATATATATATATATATATGCACTAGAATCACAAAATAACACGTGACCTTATTAATAAGCAAACAACCACAAGGAAAAGGAAACACAAAGTCCGAGCGCTTTCCAAGAGGTTTGAATCATGAACCACCATTACTTCGTGTGCAAGGGGGTTAGTACAGAAAACACCTGTTGACGAAAGCGTTTTCTCGGGTGTTAAAATAGATGCCTTGTCGCAGCAGCACAATGGTTAGGGCTCTTTCCTTATACTCAAGAGGTGTTGGTTCGAATCCTGCTGGCGTGTGTACACACACACACACACACACACAGTATATAATTTGTAGATAGCAATTTTCTTTTATGTTCCGAAAGAATTCAATTTTTGGTGCAGTGAACGTCACACCTTGCGTGTTAAAAGGAGAGTTGAGATGGCTTAGAAATAAATATCATTAAAATAATAATATCTCACTGAAAAAAAAAGACAAAAATATATAGGGTGTTCCATAAGTTAGTAGTATAAGGTTTCATTTAATCTTACGGTGCTTTATGGTATACCCATATATTACATCTGAATGGAATAGCGAAGGTTTTCTTTTTTCCAAGAGGCGCTAGTACTCTACAGATACGGGACTATCGCACGCACGCGATACCTTTTTGTACTCATTCTTAAAATAAACTCAACCTTGGTAAGGCCTAATTAACTTATTATGAGAACACGCCCGCAGTCAAACGTTTCCTGAATTGTGTATCTAATTCTGAAGTTAAGAAAATGCCCTGCAGGAATAGCATCGGGGTACGGGGGAGAAGGGAAGAGGAGGAGGAGGTTGGTATTTACGATGAAGATGGAAGCTATATAATACACGATTCTTTTAAAGGTTTAAATGATGATGTGTGAATATGACGCTGTAAACGAAAGAACAAATACGAAAAAGAGATTTTTTCTCTTGAAAAAAAAGTTTTTGTTGTTTTCAAAAGTTCTTATAATAATTGTAAGTGAAGGTTGGGCATAGTTATTTTAGGGTAGGTTATATAAATTTTAATTGAGTTAGGTTAGGTACCCTAGCATTAAATTGGGATAGGTTACGTACAGTTGCGTTAAGTTAGGTTAGATTCGGTTACATTGGGTTAAATTAGATTAGGCTAGGTTAGGCTAGGTTTGACATAAATTGTTTAGGTCAAATGAAGTTCAGTGAAGTTCCAACCATTTTCTTCGAGAAAATTGTGCATTTAACCCGTCATTTGTTGTAACGTTTCCATACTTCAGTTTCTTGTTGTTTTCTTTGTTTTCTTTTGCTGGGCTAACCTTGAGTTCATTTGCTGTTCTTTGTTGTTGATCTGTAACTTCTTATTTACTTCATAAAATCTAACATTTTCAATTAAAGTACAGGATTTGATTTTATATATATATATATATATATGTATGTATGTATATATATATATATACACAGTATATATATATATATATATATATATATATATATATATATATATATATATATATATATATATATATATATATATATATATATACAGGGTGGGCTGAAAGTAGCTCCCTATTTTGGATTGGTAAAAAAATACGTATATTATCCATTTATTTCAGAAGAAATAATATGAAAAGGTAGGCATACATGGTAGGTTTTCTCTAAAATTCAATGTGGGCTCCAACTCTTTCCACCAGCTTCTGGAGCCGCCCAGGAATGGCGTCCACTGACTTTAGCAGGAACTCCGGCGGGATGGAGGACATGACTTCCCGAATTCGGTCCTCCAGTTCTTCCAATGTCCTCGGTTTGGTGCGGTAGACTTCTTCCTTTACCCACCCCAAAAGAAAGAAGTCGCACGGTGTCAAGTCGGGGCTCCTGGCTGGCCATTGATGTGGACCACGACGACCCATCCAACGCCAGTTCAGCTCCTTCTTCAGCACAGTTCGCACTGAGTAGCGGGAGAGTCCACTTTCCCGAGCTGCCTGGCGAGTTGACTTTCGTGGACTCCGTGCGAACATTTCCTGAACTGCCTGCACCGTCTCCTGGGCCCTGGATGTCGAAGGGCGACCACATCTTCGAACATCTGCCACAGACCCCGTGGTCATGAGCTTCGAGTGGCAGTTCTTGATTGTTTTCGGGTCCACTTGGGCATGTGGTCCGTGAATGGCCCGCCACCATCTTTGAACTCGAACGACAGATTGCCAAACTTCGTACCGTGCCGCCAACTGGGCACGCTCCTGCAGTGTTAAACGCTCAGCCATGTTACCCTTCAATCTGAAATGAAAAAAAAAAAAATGAACGTTACAATTGTACCACTTTAGAGAACACAAAGAGAACACTTTAGAGAAAAAAAGATTACCGTTACAATTGTACCACTTTAGAGAACACACCATAACAATATAACAGTACAATCACAATTTATACATAATTTATATGTAATTTAAATTAGGGAGCTACTTTCCGCCCACCCTGTACTGTATATATATTATATATATAATATAATATATATATATATATATATATATATATATATATATATACAGGGTGTCCGAGAATTATCTGTACAATTTTTGGCTGTTATTAAAAGTCAACCATGAAGTGTAGAAATTCCAGTGTTGTCCCATTTTACAGAGAATCTCATTAAGTTTTTTCTGATACCAAGTTTTGACAAGTTTTTTTAGAAATTCCAGTGTGTCCGAACATTATCTGTACAATTTCATCTTTTAATAAAATTCTTGATAACACACGTAAAATTCTTAAACAAGATTATTTAGAATCTGTATTTTCAAAAGTTGCCATGTACGCTGCAGCATATCCACATCAATTCGCTCAATAGCAGCTGTGATTCTTGCTTTTAAATCATCAATGTCTGTCACCCGCGTACATTTCTAAAAAACTTGTCAAAACGTGGTATCAGAAAAAACTTAATGAGATTCTCTGTAAAATGGGACAACACTGGAATTTCTACACTTCATGGTTGACTTTTAATAACAGCCAAAAATTGTACAGATAATTCTCGGACACCCTGTATATGTATATTACTGGTCATAGGTTTGAGGACACCTCCGAATTTAGTGGTATAATGGTGCTCTAACAAGAAATATATTGGTTGAAGAGAAAAATATTTTTAGGAAATGTATTTTTATACAGAAATAATATGTAGAAATTAGATTTGTACAAATTAAGACTATATAATAAATATTTTGTATATTCGCTCCTCGTTTTAATAGTGTCAGAACGAACATCTGTTTGGCACCGAAGACACACGTTTTTCTAAAATAAACTTCAGGAATTACATTACAAATCTTTTGTAGAACACTCGCTAATGATGTTACGTTTCTTGGTTTTTCCTTACCTACATGTATTTGTTATCACATATTTTCACTCGTTTTCGCTGGAAATAACGTCAGGACTTTGATGTGGCCACTCCAAAATTTTAGCTCTCCAGAAACCTGTTTCTTTTCATCAGATAGCTCTTGTTCATTTTGGCTGTGTTTTGGGTCATTATCATGCGTAAATATGAGGTTTCGTCCAATTAAGCGACGTTCATTGGGCAGGGCTTATCTGCTTAACCTGTTGTAATACTCCTTTGTAATTATTCCATCAATTTTTACAATATTGCCAACTCTATTAGTAGGGATACGTGCCTAGATGATTATAAATCCACCTCCACGTTTGAAGGTGTTAACGAGACCCTCCTACTTGAACTGCTTATGGCTACGTCTCCATTCAAACATTATTCTAGAATTGTCAAATTTGGTTCTTCAGTCAAAAGTACAATTTTTTCATTCATATCTTCGATATTTGCCTTTTTTTTTCCCTTGCGAAGCAAATCTTCTTTTTTCATGTTAATGTTCCTTAGTTTAGGTTTATATTTTTTTGACTTTTGTTTTCTTTTCACCCCAACCCAGCGTCTAACTAGGTCTGTGTTTAGTTGCTGACGACGCTTCCGAGGGCTTTGTAGCTACTACTTTGACTTTTAAGATTTCCGATTCCTCTAATGGACTTTTAGACAATTCTATGCCCATACCGTAACAGCACAACGACCTTATTTCTCATTGGGTTGCACCAATTTGGGATTGAACGCATCACCACAGGTTCTCCATACCAAGATCCGTCCTCCTAAAGCAAACTATTGGAATCTTGATTCATCTGAGAAGGCAAAAGAATGCCAAAACTGATCAAATTTGTCCTTCATCTGTATAGATCACTCGTATCGTTTCCTCTTATTAAACTCATAGAGCGTCCTGCAGAGGACGTGTCGCTAGACAGAAGGTATTGCTCTCGGAGTACAATTGGCAATTGTTCGTTATATAATTGTAACATTTAATATTTTAATATTTTAATATTCACTTTATAAAGAGAGCACCCTCCTGAAGCAACGGAATGGGCATGTGGCACCGTCTTCTTGAAACATGATGCCCTCCAGGTGAAGTTTCCATTCAGAAACAAAGGCAGGAGATTATCTAATATATATATATATATATATATATATATATATATATATATATATATATATATACGTTGGAAACAGATCCTGGGTAAATATTAAAAACAAACAAACGAACAAAATTATTTTTATCTCATAAACTGGACCGTGTAAATGGGCCTACTACTCGATATCGAGACATTAAAATAATTTAAAAAAAATTGTATCTTCTTTTTATAACCGACTCCCGTCAACCTGTCCTTTATCAACGTATTCTCTCTATCATACCCAATTTTAGTAACATACCAATGGTGATAGAATGCAAAAATTTGTTATGGATGAGGGCTGGGTTTGTAATTATATAGGAGAAAGAGGTCTGCTGAGCAATTTGGAAGAGAAATACGAATGGGTACTTTCGAAATTTTATTTATTTTTTTAATAGTAATGAGATGATGATCAGTCGAGGAAAGACAGAAACAAGCGCAGCTCTCAGGACAGAATATTCACGATCCATTGCTCTGACTCCTGAATTAATATTACCAGAATCACCGGAATTGGAAACAAAATCTACCTAATTCGAACCTCCAATCTCGCTTGTAGGGAAACGGTGTTACCCACTGAGCTACGGACGATGGCTAGGGAAGAAAGATTACATTATAGTTCTAATCAATGTTGAAATCGAGATTTTTATAGCTTTGTTTACTGCCCAATTTATTACCTTTTCTTTTGTCATTATTAAATGAATGAAATGTTAAAAAACCTTTTCATTTCTGAAGAAATGAAAGTACGCCCAACAGTTAATTGGAGAAATTATTTTGAGAAATTCCAGTTAAAAAAAAAAAAGATATAAGCCATTGTTGCGTGTTCAATCGTGGTCGTGAAAATAATTATTTTTACTGTATATATATATATATATACATATATATATATATATACCTGTAATCTATAACAGGTGTGGTTTTTGTTACGAGTAAAAAACTTGTTTTTATTGATTTCTATTTCTAGTTTTGAACTAAACAAAATTGAAAATAATCTCATTATTTTTATATGTGAATACATTATAATTTTGAGTTGGGACACGTTAGAATGTTGAATACACACACAGCTGTAGCTACCGCATAAAACCGCTACATTTTCACATTTTCAGTGGCGGATGGTGACATTTAACTTAACCTAACCTAACTTACGTAACTTAACCTTTATTATATCCCTTTTTCACGAGGGTTGATGATTTTTTAATACAAAATAAGTCTGAAACTACGGTGACACCGTTAATGTCGCTACACGCACGTTCGTGTCGTTCCGCGTATATCCTAAAGCAAAAGAGAAAAAAATGGATGAATATGTGAATCTTAAAGTAGAGTACAGTCAGTGACACGCGGTTCATTAGAGGTTTCTAAACGCTAAAGTCTAAACCATTTAAAGAGACGTATCACCATTTTGAAGCGTGGTCGAATTCCTTCAAAACCTTTATAGGTGTTGTCGTTAAATATATCGAGAAAGACCTCCCTTAAAAAAAAGCCCCAGATTGGTTATCCTTGGCAGATGTGCTTAATTATAGTTCACGTTCGTCCCACACACACACACACACACACACTTGCATGCTTCAGTTTTAAGGAAAAGGTACACACACACGCCCATGTACGAATTTATTATGTATGTAAATAAAGAATGTGTGGGCTGAACACTTGAAAGTAAAAAAGCAAATAACTATATATATATATATATATATATATATATATATATATATATATATATAAACTATAAGTTTGTGTAGAGTTTTTTCACCAAAGAGTACCTATATTATGACATTTCAAGCGTGCATCGTCAGAAATAAAGATGCGATATGTACAATTGACTTTAAGTCATGCTGCCTCACGCTTTTCAACATTGTTTTGTTACGCTTTGATAATCCGACATGACCATAAAGAGAAAATGACCATAAAGAGGAATAGAAAAAATTCGATAAATTAAAAAAAAAACAATAATGAAAATATTTAGTGAAGAGGGACACTAAAACTAGTTCACATACATAGCGTTGACGATAGTAAATTGACACCTTATAGGTTTTTCATAGTTTTTGATTCGATAATAAAAGTCAGTAACAGATTTATTGAATGAATATATGATATTTAGAATCGTGTTGCTTTCCCCTTTTTTGCATTATGTAAAGCTGACGCGGTTTCCGGCATTCCATTGATGATTTTTACCATTTGTTCTTGAGGACAATGATCGTGGGGTCTGTTTACATTTGTCAACCCTCTATACTTTTCATTTTCAAAGACATATAGGGGCCGGTATTTGCCCTTTCAGCCGTAAAATGTAATGATAGTGTTTGAAGGTTATTGATTTTGAAGGTTAAATATTTCGTGCCACGCGTAAAACAAAGGTTGTTTTAACTAAAAACACGAATATAACCCGATAAAAAAATTAAATAGTCACTATAGGCCCTATATATGAATATAGGCCACAATGTATGTATGTATGTATGTGTATATATACACACATACAGTAAACCCGATGCCGTTGGTTTAGTGGTTTCAGACTTTTTAAATAACTTTTTTGAGTAAATTTTATGCACGGAAGTAAAAACGTGATTGACGTGTAGCGAGCAATTTCTGGAAATTTACCGTTAATCGTCAATAGTTACGAAGAAAAGAAACTCGGAACCAACAAAAAATACGAAAACAATACGACAAATTAATGTTTTCGTTTTTATAAGGTTGTTTAATGTTTAACCTCCTTCGCAACATCTAAGGTTATTATATGACGGAAGAGACCTACAACTTTACGTGGAATCCGAAACCACTGGTCGCTACTTAATCTGAATGCGGAGGACGGTCTCCCATCCAACTACAACCCAGACCCACTGTCGCTTAACTTCACTGATTGACGGAAGCTGTATTACGACACTGGACACGACGTCCATATATATATATATATATATATATATATATAGATTATGCCTAATTTTAAATTACTTTAGTTTTGGTCATAAACTCGAAGTAATAGTGTAAAGTTGAAAAAGAATTGAAAATCTGACTAATGAATGAGGCTTATAAAGTTAGGCCCTAGTCTAGGCTATGCGTACAGGGAAGGGCGTATTCGCGTAGCGGATATGACACTTCTGTATGTATGTAGGTGATATGCATGTAATTTTTTACGTTATATATATATATATATATATATATATATATATATATATGTCTGAATGCATATTAATGAAGTTTGAGAGCCGTCCATGGTTTCGTGGAATTAGGATTTACAGTACTTTCACTTTCAGATTTAGAGTTGACAGTTTAATTAAATTATTCCTTTTAAAAGAAGTTTCGATATTTTTCTCATACCTAATCTGACGAGCTTCCTGCAGCATTTACAATGAAGAGAGACGCAATTTGTTTAATCATTTGCAACCTTCGCTCCAGTCCCCCACTTTTGGGTAGGCTATGCGTGTCCCTACGTAAATGTTCAAAATAAACACTTTACACACACACACACACACACACACACACACACACACAGAGTATATATATTAAATTAATGTTATTTTGGCATCATAATTGCAGACATTTTAGTTCTTTGGAATATTTGGCAAACGTTCAGCAAAGATAATAGACCACAGACCAAGCCTATATACCCATGATGCTTGTATTTTGTTCATTTTTATAAGGGTGATTGAACTAAGGGGAAGCCACGTTTCAACAGAATTAAAATTTTATTTGGTTATTCATTTACAGCTCTTAGGAATTAATGTTTTGTCTCTTATACGCTAAATATTAGTATCAGTATAAAAAATATTTGTTATTTGTTTAGAAAGAAAAATTGTCAATTTGGTTAGACTGCGGCCCTTTTTTATGTGTGTTTGTGTGATTCTCGGAATGATAAGATGCTGGTGTTAAAAAAATCATAGAAATGGGAAAGTATCGTTAAATTTGTGTATTTCTCCAGTTTTGTTTGCGATGTAGTCAAAATTATGAGATTTCTAAAGGATTCGATATAGAAAAGTTTGTCCCCAGTTTTAACTGCAGATAATAAATTTGGGCGGTTTTCTTCAGGTACATTCTCTCTCTCTCTCTCTCTCTCTCTCTCTCTCTCTCACACACACAACACACAAAGAAAAGGCAAACACATTTTATGAATTTAATCTAAAAAAGTACGGTTATGCAAATGAATGTGAGTATCATTATTTAAACATCTGAATTGTGTTTCATGTAACAATAGTAAACAATATTTTTTCTTTGGATTATTGTTTAAGATCTTTGGGTTATAAAAACAGAAAGTTTGCGCTATTTGTTGTTAATTGAGGCAGTTATTCATTATACGTTCTCTCGCAAGCGATAATTTCGTCCAACTGTGTTTGAAAGTAGGCTTTCGTGGTAGTACCATACGCGAGCGCTCGTTATTAGAAAGTCTGTTTTCATACAATACTTTTTTTTTAGAGCTAATGATAATTTTTTTTCTGTTATAAGTGTGAGAAAACAGGCATTTTATTACTTTTTAAACTCTTAAATTACTGCGGTACCGAATGTCATAACCTAACCTAATTTAAACCAATAAAACCTAACCTATGATACCCCGAATGATAAATCAGCTCCAGGACCGCAACTACACTGAGCTGGTTCGGCCTATTTAACGCTGAATTAACTTTTGGTATAATGGGATAATTTAAACTTTCGAGATAAGTTAGCGGTGAAAGTTAAACGTAAAAATGATAATGAAATATTTTAGCTGAACAAAATAATGTATAAATTGAGAATATCAGAATAAATTCACATTTCCAGTTTTTACCATGACGTCACATCCTCATTTTGCTTAAATTTTAAACTGAAGATTCTCGTCATCTGGCAATTTATTTTGCGATAAGTTTAACCGTTCGTACTTTAAATATCGAATCTGGTTACGTCTTAACCTTTACTTAAACCTTTGACATAATTTAAACCAAGTCCCGGTCTCGTTCTAATCTAAAACGAGGTAAAAGTCGTTAAATGACAATAAAATTTAAATTTTCGCTAAAAAAAAGTTGGGTATAAAATTCAGGAGGGCCAAAAAAAACAAGCGCAACTTCGAGGCCAAACGCGGCCCATTGCCTTAACGCCTGGATTAAACGCTTTATTCCTCTTTAATATTTTTCCCATGTCAACATCGTTTTTCATTTCTGTGAAGATTTTCTTAATTTTTACCTTATTTTTACTACTTTCTCCGAAAGGCTCTTTTACAAGTAGAAACATCGCGTAGTAGATAACGAATCGCGTCACGGTCGCTGCAGTGTACGAGGCTCCCATTCTGTCAATTTAAAATCACGAGCGACTCGAGTGGTCACGACCCAAGTTGTCAGTCGTGAGTCGCGAGACGATCCTGTGTGCGGCTGGTCTAAGTAAAGTCCCGAGTAAAATTTTGTGGTGAAAAGCTCGCGCGCAGTTGACCTAAAATTCATTAATTAATTAATAACTAAGTATGGTATTTGTGGTTAGTTGCTTACACCGCCTTACACCATAATGGAAATGGTACTGAAGGTAAAATTGAGGATGAGAGAAAGAGAGAAAATAGTTTCGAAAGAGCATAATGGCAGTTATTTCATCTGATACACGCTAATGGTTCGGTATTTGCGAGGATTTTGACCATGAATAGGAGAGCAGTGACATATTTGGTTGATGCGCGTGTGAGAGGAGATTGCTGAAAGTACAGTACCGTAAATGTAAATAAATTGAAATTTGTCCACACGTGAATGGTAAAAATGTTGGATTCTGAGTAAGTTTAAATATATGGGATGTTTGATTGATAACAGAGATACGATATACGATTAAAATTTAAACATAAACCAGAATTGACTCCGGGTAAACACTTTATAGGGGCAGAAAAGTTTTGGTTCCAAAAGAAAAGAGTTTCAGCGCTGATGCATCGAGACGTTTGCTTAAGGCTGTATTAGTAATTTAGTACAAACATCGACGTATGGATTCAAAATACTCGTTTAGTTTACTTTTAAAACCGAGGTTAATCGAGTTAGGTGATTTGAGGAGCGTAATTGGTGTAATGCCGGTATGAACTGATCGAATTAAAAAATGAGGATTCTAAAGACAACCTAACGCCATCTCGTTGACTGACATTTTATTATTAAGTATTTTGAAACAAAGTTATGCTAGGTTAGGTTAGGTTTTGTAAGTAAAGGAAAATATGCTTCAGTATGGCCATTTGGAAAGAATGACTGATAGTAAAAAAAAACCTGTATTGTAGTAACGGTGCGAATAAGCGCCGAAATAATATGAATGTGGCACAGTAGTTAGTAGGATATAGAGTGGATTGATTGGAAGCGCTTTGTGAAAGGGGAATGAATGAAGGGCGAGACCTTAGTCTCCACGTGACATATGGTAAGAGGTATTATTCCGATCTTTCAATGGAAGGGAATACTGCGTCTTTGAAATTGAAATGTTTTGGTCTACAGTTATAGACAAAAAAAATCACTGTAGGTTAGCCTAAAAAATATATGAAAATAAATAAAGAGGAGGAGGAGGATTTGTAATGAAATAAATACGCATACGAGCATATCATTCGTGTACACTTAAAAATCTACTTGTAAAACAGTCATTCGGAGAAAGTAGGAAAAAAGTAAGGTAAAAATTAGGAAAATCTTCATAGAAATAGTATAATTTTGTAAATTTCGAAATAAATTGTCACACATCAATTGGGAAAACGTGATGGGGAACTCCAACAAAACTAATGTGGGAATCGTTCGAAACAGTATTTAGGACTATAAATGAGGAATGTGTACCGTACAAATTAAGCGTGCGAAAGTAAACAACAAGCCCTTGTGGTTTACTTCTAGTAGGAGCCATTATAAAGAGTAGAGATAGGGCTTATAGGCAACATAAGTGCGATAAAGACAATTTGTTGTTACGAAACAACTACATATCTCTGAGGCGTGAAGCGAAAAGTGTAATAAAAAAGTCCAAGCGCGAATTTGAAATCTCCATAGCTCGTGACGGTAAAGAAAACCCCAAGCGATTCTTTCAATACGTCAACAATAGAAATCCAGTAAAAAGTGTCTTGGGGCCGTTGAAAAATGTAAACGGAGATCTAGTTTCTGAAAACAAGGAAATGGCTACCTTGCTAAACGAATTTTTTACGTCAGTTTTTACTATAGAAGATGTAACGAATATCCCTACGGTCATAGACATAATACCTTTTGATAATGGTAATATTTTGGATAATATCGTGGTTAGTGAAGGGGAAGTAATGCGCTATATTGATAAAATGAAAACGCATAAATCACCGGGGCCGGATTCCATATATCCCATACAACTAAAAGAATTAAAAGATAACATTGTTGTGCCGCTAACAAAGATTTTTAATGCGTCTATTTCTGAGGGGTGCGTACCAGATAATTTCAAGTTAGCAAACGTAACACCTATCTTTAAGAAAGGCGATAAAGGTGCGGCGGGAAATTATAGGCCAATCAGTTTAACGTCTGTTGTAGGTAAGCTACTGGAATCAATAATTAGGGATCGTATAGTCGAACACTTAGAAGTGCATAAACTAGTTAGAAATACGCAGCACGGTTTTAGGCGAAACAAATCTTGCTTAACTAATCTTTTAGAATTTTTCCAAAGCGTAATTGACGTTTACGATAGACATCGGGCGGTTGATGTAGTGTATTTAGATTTTCAAAAGCGTTTGACACCGTGCCGCACAAAAGACTCATTGAAAAAACTAAGGCTCATGGAATCAGGGTGTAGTAATAAATTGGCTAGAAGAGTGGTTGTGAAGGTAGGAAACAGAGGTGGTCGTTGATGAAGCGGAGTCGTGTTGGGCTAATGTAGCGAGTGGCGTTCCTCAGGGTTCTGTATTGGGCCCCTTGTTTTTTCTTATATATATTAACGATTTAGATGTCGGCCTAGTCAGTACAGTTTCAAAGTTTGCGGATGACACGAAGCTGGGTGGTAGGGCTATTAATGACGAAGATAGAGGTAAAATTCAGGAAGATCTGAATAAAATCGTTGATTGGTCAGTCACATGGCAAATGAGATTTAACGTTGATAAGTGCAAAATTTTGCATATAGGTTCGCGTAACGGTAATTTTGCGTATAGTATGTCAGGGAAAGATTTAACAAGCGTAGAGCAGGAAAAAGATTTAGGAGTTATAGTCACTGGTGATTTAAAAGTAGCGAAACAAAGTACAGCAGCGGTCAATAAGGCGAACAAAGTGTTAGGTTTTATAGCTCGAAATTTTGGGTACAAATCGCGCGATATTATAGTTCCTCTTTATAAATCATTAGTTAGACCCCATTTGGAGTACGCGGTCCAATTTTGGAATCCGTATATGCGCAAAGATATAGACAAAATCGAGAGAGTTCAAAGACGGGCAACTAAGATGATTCCGTCGCTTAGGTCAAAGTCGTACGAGGATAGGCTTAAGGAGTTAAAATTGACAACACTCGAGAGTAGGAGGTTAAGGGGTTATCTAATCCAGGTTTTCAAAATTATGAATGGGTTTGATAACGTAGATAGAGATAGCTTTTTCGAAATATCTCAATATAATAGGACTAGAAATAACGGGTGTAAGTTGACAAGTAGAAGGTTCGATACAGCAGTTGCGTAAAACTTTTTTACGCATAGAATAGTAAATAGGTGGAATAGTTTGCCGGTAGAAGTAATTAGTAGCATGTCTATAAACATGTTTAAAAATTGATTAGAGGCATATGATGATAGAAAGGGTATAGTTTAAGGTAGTAAAATTAAGGCTTTGTGGGGATAGATCCCACAGCTCAACACAAGTGTTGTGGGATATAGGGAGGCAGCGTCTTCGGTTAGGGGATACTCTCTGTCCTTACACACCTTATTTAAAGAGAATCCTCTGCCGAGCGGTGCTCCCCATAGTACTGTGAGGTATTGAAAAACTCATGATCTTCACTTGCCCCACAAACCTTTAAATTGGGAGACCCAAAATGGGTGCACACATTTCTACATTACTGTACAGTCTTTACAGCACACACCTACACTTTTCCTCTAAGTATATATATGTAATTATATGTTGTAAATTTTGACTTGGTCCGCAATCGATAGACCGTAATGGACGTACTGTATTGATGGATACCGTAATGAAATTGACTGGATTCTTTGGATCTGATATAATTGAATGTCGTTATAAATAGATATAGCGTGTAACTATTTGTGGATAGTAGTCTATTATGACTTGATCCTCTGGATCCAGAGATTCCATCTTTAGTTTTAAATCGATAATTAATTAGTTTTAAATCGATAAGTAATTATTTTAAATTGATAATTATTTAGTTTTGCAAAATTGGTCGTTGCCAATGTTCAGGAAGTTGTTACATAAATTTCTTATGTTCTTGTGGTTCGGAACTCACGTAAAATTGTAGGTCCCCTCCGCCACCACGGAGGACATACACAATACACAATTACGTTAGAACAACGTGAAAAAAGTGTTAGCAGCTGACGAGGAAGCTTCTAAACAGTGGCTGCATCCTCCAGCGCAGGGCACGTCAACGCGAAGAAGCGACGTCAAACCAAAACATCAACGCGCTGGTGGCCAAACTTCCTCAAATCTCCGTGCAGCGGGCTGTCTACGGTTGGCTAGACTGGCAGTCGACGGCCTGTTGCGTGGCACGGTCAGAGTGCCGATCGGCTCCCGGGGCCGGACCTATTCTCAGCGTGCTATTTTTTCAATTACAGGGAACAATTGCGTGCTCCCCGAACTACTCTTACTCTCTGGCGACATTAAGACTAATCCAGGCCCCACTACAACTTACACATGTCACCATACACAAAGACATAGACACAATAGCACCATGAGACACATACAGAAGTATAATATTAACATATTACAGTACAACGTAGATGGCCTCACAAACAAAATCATGCAGCTTAGGGAATTCGTACACAAACAAAACATTCACATAGCACTTATACAAGAAACAAAACTAAAACGCACACACAAAACACCCACCATCCCTGACTTCACGGCGATCCGTCAAGATCGTACTGGGGGTAACGGGGGTGGACTCATCACTTACATACGTAAAAGCATTAGCTACACTGATGCTACCCAAAACATTACAAACACAATCCAAGCAGATAACACGATAGAAATACAGGCAGTTAACATTAAAACACGCGCAAAACACAACACCACACTAATCAACATTTACATCCCACCAGATAGTTCACCTCAGGTGCCAGCCAATTACAATCCACAGTTACACAATCTTGCCCTCTCACTAATGTCATCTTAGGAGGAGACTTCAACGCCAAAGACACTAGTTGGTACCTGCACAACCAAAACAACACCAGAGGCGCCAACATAGCCACACAACTAAACAGCCTCTTCATTCTTAACAATACAGAAGAACATACACACATACCACATCAAGCAGGATACTCAAACTCCTCCCCAGACATAACGTTCTGTTCCCCCTCACTAGCAACACATACACAATGGAGAACAGAAAAACAACTGTCATCAGACCACCTGCCCATCATCATTACAACACATTCTACACTCTGCCCCAACAGCCTTAGGCACACTTACAGAAATTACAAGAAAGCTGATTGGGAACAGTTCAAAATACAGACTGAGGAACAATTCACCACATTAAACAGCACACCCATCATAAACATCGATACAACACTCAAGACATTTAATCAGATTATCAATAATGCAAACAAATACATACCCAAGGGCAACATTAGGAAATACAACCCAAATTACACTAGAGAAATAGCCCACCTCATAAGGCAACGTAACAACCTCAAATATAACACACAAACACCACACACAGAAGCCATAAAACAGCAGATACAACAGCTCAACACAGAAATAAACAACAAACTCAAAGAAAAACAAACAGAAACATTCAGGGAATTCATAACAACACTAAACCACTCCACAGATACATACAGGCTATACAAGACTATAAACAGCATTACCCACTCTAACAGCGGCATTCACACCTCACACGCGGCTATCTGTCGCAGCCAAAATAATATCCCAACATACACACAACAAGCTAACATTCTAGTTAATCACTACGCAAAGATAAGTCACTTAAACAGAGACAACAACCAGAAACATGCAGACAGACAAACAGCCAGACAAGAAAACCTACAGACTCGACATGACCATTACACCCTTCAATACAGACCAGACCACCAAGATCATCAAAAACATTAAGAATTCGAAGGCTACTGGACCAGACAACATATCTAACATACACCTTAAACACTTGGGCCCACAAGGAATATTAGCTCTCACAAATATCAGCACATATTCATACCAACACTGTATTATTCCTGACATATGGAAACAAGGTAAAATTATTACACTACTCAAACCAAACAAAAATCCAACAGAACCAGCTTCCTATAGACCCATTACTTTACTATGCACACCTTCCAAAGTAACAGAAAGACTAATCTTACAAATCACCAACCCACACATACCACTATCGCCTACTCAACATGGATTCAGACCTCACCACTCAACCACGACATTACTCACTAACCTCACGCAGCACATCATGGATGGCATCAACTCCAGAAGACCAGCTCAACGTACACTATTAGCAACAATAGACATTAGTAAAGCATTTGATGCTATCCCACGCTTCCCTCTCATAAACAAAATACTCAACACAAACATGCACAATAACACCAAAAGGTGGCTGAGCAACTATCTCTCAGGAAGATACTCACATGTCACATTTAATGGCAAGTCATCCAAAAACAAGTTTTTCCGAACGGGGTCCCTCAAGGCTCTGTTCTCTCACCAACACTCTTCAACTTATACATGCATGACATTCCAACACCCATAGATAACAAGCTTACCTTATCATCATATGCAGATGATATCACTCTAACATCCACCCACAACAACATCGACACCGCTACAAATAACCTACAAACATACATAAACAGTATACAAGACTGGCTCACACACAATAGACTCAAAGTAGCGCCCACAAAATCAACCATCACCTTGCTTACAAGCAACACAAAAGAACACCAGGTAATTCCACAGCTTACACTAAACAACATCAACATTCCACACACTCACAGAACCAAAATACTTGGTGTCACATACAACACATCATTATCTTTTGCAAACCACATTCAGGACATTAAAACCAAATGTACGTCAAGACTTAACACGCTTAGGGTACTAACAGGCACAAACTTTGGACACCAGCAGGAAACAACATCACTCATATACAAACAATATATTCGCTCAGTTATGGACTATGCTAGCCCATGCTGGGCACCCATTATCTCAAACACACACATAAACACCTTACAAACAATACAAAACAACGCACTTCGTATCATTACAGGATGCACTCAAACAACACCAATAGAACACCTGCACACAGAAACAAAAATACTAAAAGTTAGGGAACATTTAGACATGAGGGGAACACAATTCATGGCAGCAGCGACAACTAACCCACAACACCCTTGCCACTACATGTACAATCATGCACCAACACCTCGCACCATTAAGGTAACACCAGAGAGATATTATAACGAAATACTCCATTCCATACCACGCCCCACAGACATCACACAGTACAGAAAACACATACACACACATCTAACCCACAAAGCACTGACACGACTCGGTCCGAATGCGGTCCTAGGTGCGAAGCCGCCACCCATTAACAGGTCAGAGATCAGCCTGAGCAGATCGGATCGAGTTAACTTAGCACGATTCCGATGTGGACATCACCCAAACTTATGGACATATAAACACAGACTAGACAACTCCATAGACGACACCTGCCACCTGTGCCAAGACACACCACAAACAATTGAACACATTATGACGGACTGTACCGCTCTAGCACAACAACGAACACAACACAACATCACTAGTGCGCTGAACCTCTGGTCCACTCCGGAGAGGGCGATCGGTTATCTGCGTGCCGCCGGCTTGCTCGATCAGGGTGGGCTGATCGGCTAAACAACAACAACAACAACAACAACGAACACAGTTAGGTAGACCAGCCATGAGTGGATCCTAACAATAATAAAAAAGTTGATGAAATGAGAGAAATATCAGGATACTATAGAGGAATAAGGAAAAAGCTATTGAGAGAAATTGCTTCAGAATACGTTCACACCATGCCTATAAATTTTTCTCCTGTACCCACTTAATCATTAAGGGAGGAAATAAAAATACTACGAATAAAATATTAATAAAAGTAATGCCATCAAAAGTAATAATATTAAACTAAATAATAAGAGTAATTACGGCGCTACACGCGGCTGATTTTCGTGTTTTTTTTAATATATAAGTTATTTAACACTATTTGAAGATAAATAAGTTACCTATGATTCATCATTTCGTTCGCTTGCTTGTCCAGACCCTCTTTGGGTTTGTTTTTAAGTGGCATGAATCATGAATTAATTTTAACTCGTAACATGTGGGCTAACGACCCCCGATCGACGTGGCATAAAATCGACGAGTTACTGTGGGGTAGATTAAGTTAGTTTAGAATAGGTTAGGTTAACGTAGGTTAAGTTAACTCTTTAGCGCTCGATGTTATGTCTTGTCGACCAAATTGATATAGGTCCCTTACATAATCAGGGATGCGTATTAAAGGAAGGATTCCATTCTCGCTTCCTGAGAGGGAACCTCCCATTCCGAGAGAAGAAATTTCCTATCGTCAGAGAGGGGCCCCAATTATAGAGTAATTTAAAAGGCAATTTTGAAGCCACTGTCTCGGGGCTAGTGGATTAGATGTCTGCTACACAGCCCAGCGTAGCCAGCCACTTCAGAGCAGTAGGGCTGCCGCTGCCCTGGGGTTCAGGGACGAAACCTTCATATTAGTACTTTCATCTTACGAGCGAGGTTAATCCCATCTTACGAGAGTTTCCATCGAACTTTACCTATCTACTTTTCTTACTGCTCCGGAACTAGACCCAGCTGGCACCCATATGGTACCTCCTCCTACACTCGTTAAGCAAAAGGGGGAACCTTGCTATTACTACTTCATTCTCACTAACCCTTCCGGTAATCAACTCCATTATAACGTATCGATCTAGCCCCAAATTTAGAGAGAGAGAGAGAGAGAGAGAGAGAGAGAGAGAGAGAGAGAGAGAGAGAGAGAGAGAGAGAGAGTTACAAGGAGTTACAAGGAAAAGAAGTACCTCAAAAGGCCTTGCGGCCCATACCGAGGAGGTACCAATGGCAACGGGTGCCAGGGAAAATTTTGTAAAAGTTTATTTTTCTTTCAACTATCCTAGCAGTAGTAGAAAACTGGATAGAAAAGTAGAAGGCTCTCTCCCCACCCTCCGCTCCTCCCTGCCAGAGGCAGGTACGGAAAAAGGTTGAAGAAAATACCTTGACCCTGGAAAAGTAGCCAAGGAAATTTTACAGGAAAGTGGAGAATATATAAAAAGCTCTATATTTAGCTTGCTCACAGAGACACCGAGCAAGCGAACTCCTGCAGAGTTTTCTGAGGTTTTAATCTTAAACTATGAGTGTGTTCAGTACTTTGTCTAGCCTATTTTTAAACAGATTTACACTTTGACTGGAAACAACCTCTGACGGAAGTTGGTTCCAGATATTAACTATTTTATAGGAAAAGAAATTTCCGCAGACTGAGGTCCTAAATGTCTTTACACACTCAAATAGTGTGCAAGATTTCGTCTACCCTTTTCTTGAACTGATCCACAGAGGAACTGTTCACAACTTCCGAAGGTAACCTGTTCCATGTGTCACAGATCTTATACGTAAAGTAATTCCCACACACACTAGTCCTAAACCGTTTCAAATCCAACTTCCAACCATTGTTGCGAGTTGGGTTATCATTTAAACTAAACATACTTCTAAAATCGACATCGTTGAACCCGCGTAAGAGCTTGAAAACCTCGATCAGTTGACCGCGCAGCCTCCGAGTTTCAAGCGAAAACAAGTTCAGGGCGCGTAACCGTCGATTGTAGCCCATATGCCTAACGGAAGGGATTAACTTTGTGGCCCTCGCCTGCACTCGCTCCAGCCCTCAATATCTTTCCTGAGGGTGGGCGACCAGAACTGCACAGCATACTCCAGGTGCGGCCGAACAAGGGAATTGTACAGTGAGAGCACAATCTCCTTGTTCCGAAACTGAAATTGCCTCCTGATATAACCCAATAGTTTCTGGGCTTTCTTTTCCACCTCTACGCACTGTTTCGTAAACTTAAGGTCGCTGCTAATTAGCACACCCAAGTCCTTTTCTAAATCAGTCACCTCGATATTACTACCCAACATCGAGTAGTCCGACTTGGGATTGGCGTAGCCAATGTGCATCACTTTGCATTTACCCAAGTTAAACGGCATTTGCCATTTTTCGGACCACTCTCCTATCCTACCTAGGTCCGCACGCAGTTCCTCGATCGCTTCGGGCGTCCCAACATTGGCCCCAAGCTTGGTGTCATCAGCGAATTTGGCGATCCGACTGACGATGCCACCGTCGATATCATTTATGAAAATGATAAACAACAGCGGCCCCAAAACGGAACCCTGAGGAACCCCACTAGTGACCGAGGCCCAACCCGAACTAGCACCTTTAATTACAACCCTCTGCCGCCTATTCTTCAGCCAGTTTTCAATCCACCTACCTATTTCCCCACCGATACCCAGCGCGCGCACTTTCGCCATTAGCCGGCGGTGAGGTACCTTATCAAAGGCTTTCTGAAAGTCGAGATAAAGTATATCAATCGCCCTACTCTTATCGTACTCACCCAACATGACGTGGAAAAACTCGAGCAAGTTGGTGAGACACGACCTATGCCGTCTAAACCCATGTTGGGAGTCCCCAAGCAGCTTGTAGGAATCCAAATGGTCAACGATCCTATCCGCTATTATCCCCTCTAATAATTTACCTACAACTGAAGTGAGACTAATGGGACGATAGTTCCCTGGACTTTCGTGATCCCCTTTCTTAAAGATAGGGGTCACGTTGGCTTCCCTCCAGTCACCAGGCACCTGGCCCGTCTCCAACGATTTGTTGAAGACTGTAGCCAGGTGGGGAGCCACCTGGTCGCGCACCTACCGCAACACTCTGGGGAGAAACTGGTCTGGCCCAGGAGCCTTAAACGCGCTCAGTTTGTCTATTCTATCGGCAACGACTGTCGCGGTACATGAACATTATCCAGGCCAGCACCTTCGTGCCTCACACCTGGCTCGGGGAT
Source organism: Bathynomus jamesi (assembly GCA_023014485.1). Taxonomy (NCBI): domain Eukaryota; kingdom Metazoa; phylum Arthropoda; class Malacostraca; order Isopoda; family Cirolanidae; genus Bathynomus; species Bathynomus jamesi. The sequence continues at coordinate 41,054 of JAJOZX010004962.1, read as the reverse complement.
GATGCGGGTGTCCTCCCTGGTGAACACTCCCGCAAAGTACTCATTAAGCACATTGGCGATGTCCGCGTCCGAGGTCCGCAGAACGCCCCTTCCGTCCTTTAACGGACCTATCATGCTTCTAATGGGCTTTCTACTATTAACATAACTGAAGAACTCCTTAGGGTTCCCCTTGCAGAGGCTTGCCACCCGTAGTTCTTCGTTACGTTTCGCTAGCCTAACCTTCGCCTTCACTTCCCTACACAGGCGGACATACGCTAAAGTGTTCTCATGGGAACGATTGGCCTTCGCCCTCCTCTACGCTACTTTCCTATTTCGGATAGCCGAAGCGATGTCACGATTGAACCACTTAGGCTGCGTTGAAGCAGGGGTGACCGGTTTTGAGGGTATGGCAGCAGACTGCAGCACCATAAACTCGTCCCGGAATGCACTCCACACTCCCTCAACATCGCCGCCGACCTCTAACCCCATATCTCCTACGCTATCCCTGAGGCTAACAAAGTTCGCCCGCCGGAGATCGAGCTTACTGCCTCTCGAGTTACTACGCTTCACCCGAGGGACGCACACACGGAACCTAATAAGACTGTGATCACTCCCGCTCAATGATTCGTCAACGGTGAGGCCAGTGACGAGGTTGTCTTCGGTCGTGAACACTAAGTCCAGAACGCTTTCGCCTCGTGTAGGCTCGTTGACCCACTGAGTGAGGAAGTTCTCATCAGCAAAGTCAACTAGCCTCCTCCCTTCAGCATCGGCAGTCCTGTTTTCCCACTTTATGCCGCGACAGTTGAAGTCTCCTAAAACTACACACACCCTATCCCCTAGCAGGCTACTGAGTTCGGTGTACAGGGCTGTATCCTCCTCGAGGAGGAGATGCGGAGGTCTGTACACCAAGATTAACCTATAGTTCGTCCCTCCCACGTTCAGATCGACGCCAAGCAGCTCCCGTTCCGACCGGAACTGGCAGTCAACCGGACTCAACGTGTCCCTCACGTATATTAGTACCCCACCCCCTCCCCACGGGTGCGGTCTTTGCGAAACATTCTATACCCGGGAATTTCGAACTCCCCAACGTAGTCCCTACGATCAGTATGAATCCAGGACTCGGTGATAGCAACGATATCCTGGTATTCTGATACTAAGAGCGCCCGTAGCTCGCGAAACTTGTTCCTAATTGACCTAGCATTAAAAAGCATTGCACGGAGGGAGCCTTCCCTATTCTGACCGCCCCCTAGCACGACCCGTTTCCCGAACAGCCAGGGCTGTCGGGAGTCGAAGAGCCCCTCACTATTGCTGTTGGAGGGGACTAACTACTGGGGGAGGGGGACTACCTGCTGTTGGAGGGGGACTACCTGCTGTTGGAGGGGGACTAACTGCTGGGGGAGGGGGACTAACTGCTGGGGGAGGGGGACTAACTGCTGGGGGAGGGGGACTAACTGCTGGGGGAGTAGGTTTAACCGTTTGGGGAGCAGGATCAATTGGTGGTTTGGGGGGTCCTAGTTTAAAAAGATTATACAAATTAATGTTCAGTAAATCACCATACTTCTTTTTCCCCTTCTGGTTAAAATGTATCCCGTCCGAACCAAAGTATTCCCCATTTCCGTGGAATGTAGGCCAAAAATCGACAAACTTTAGACCTTTTTCATCACACATGCGTTTAACTCTTTTATTTATGCTAATGGCTTTACTTAGAGTATAGTCACTAGCACGCATTCGAGAGAGAGAGAGAGAGAGAGAGAGAGAGAGAGAGAGAGAGAGAGAGAGAGAGAGAGAGAGAGAGAGAGAGAGAGAGAGAGAGAGAGATTTAAATCTTTAAATTGCTTTAAATCTTTTCATCGTCATCGAACCATCTGGAAATGTATTGGGTATTTCCGGTTCACGCTTCATGCCCACCACAAACTGGATCTCGGACAATGATAATGGTAAATTTTATTGGCAGGAAACACATAGCATATAAAATAATGAATAAATATGAATAAAGCTTAATTTTCCATTTTACCCTTTTTCAAAAATGCTAAAAATTAAATAGCTTCCCAGTATTATATTTATAATAGAAAAAACGGAAAAATTTGGCATATTCGACGTCACTTGATGGAAAAATAATGAAGTTATGTGAGGTATATACATTTATATAAAATCTGAATACGATACAACTACGTATGATCTTACATTTAAAAGCTTAGAAGCTTGTATAAATAGACGAGTAGTGCAGCGGGAGAAGGGGATAAGCGACAAAATCGGCAAAATGCGTATCACCTCCATTTTGGGATCATAACAGATTGGAATTGGAATCATAACGGATATAATTAGCATTTTCTAACTGGAACGCTGTTTCCAGTCAGAAAATGGGTTATCTGCGAATTGGAGGTGATAGAAGGAAGAATAAGCTGTCTTTTCAAACAGAAAACGCATTTTGCCGATTTTGTCGCTTACTCCCTTCTCCCGGTGCGCTACTCATAGTAGGGCTTGAAAATCTTAAGCTTATCTGTAACTACCAACTTTTTAATTTAAGCGTATAATTAAATATATATATATATATATATATATATATATATATATATATATATATATATATATATAATATATATATATATATATATATATATATATCTTATTTTAGAATTACTCCTCAAAATAAGAGGCATATATGGACATATTATGAGACTTAAATAAAAAAATTGGTAGTCACCCTTGCAATTCCCATTTTCTTCAGGAGTTGGACGAAAAACAGAAAACGATCCATAAATTAGAATGTGAGAAACTGTATCTTGGAGAAGAGATATTTCGTTTGACTGGCGTAGAAGAAGGATTTTGGTCAGATGAAAAATTGGTAAGTTAAGATGATATCTCAAAGAACTAACGAGCTTTATAATTAAGCATGATTGGAAAATATTAAGGATCAAGTAAAGATAAGCACCCCCAGCCTTCTTTAATTAGCCTTATAAGGCTAACTAATGAAAATATCACGACCTAACCTAACCAATCGTCAAGGGCTGTACACTGTACAGTTGACTTAACGATTGGTTAGGTTAGGTCGTGATATTTTCGTTAGTTAGCCTTATAAGGCTAATTAAAGAAGGCTGGGGGTGCTTATCTTTACTTGATCCAATATTAATTTTTAACTTAACACCACCATTTCACTGAATTGATATACAGTTGAATAAAAAATTCCCCAATTTATGGTCGTAACACCTCAGGAAGGTTTTCTGAGTATTTGTTGGAGCAAAGCCCGGTACTTGTGGGTTATCTGTCGCCACTTTTTAATTTAATTTTCCAACTTTTTCACAAATACAGATGTGTGTTATCATGTTGCCATTTTTACAAAAATATACTATTTTTTTCTTAAATTTTTTTATTTCTCAAAATAACAAACATTAATCATATTATTCGGGTGGCATGAACGCGGCGATGGCCTCCAGGATGCCGTCGAATGGGTCGACACTAGCGGGTAGCTTGCTCCTCCACATGAACTCGGCCAGGTAGGTCTTAAGATGGTGTCGGGCCGTTCCTCGGTGACGCTTGTTCCTCCACTTTGCTGATCCCCACAAGCGTTCGATATTTTGAGTGTGGACTCCGGTATCTGCATCAACGAAATTGTATCGATGATTAACCTTGAAATGTTGGAAGCCAGCCTCCTGGAGGTCGGTGGTCTTATATCCTCGCCAGCTGTCGGAGTAGATAATGGAACCTAACCTAACCTAACCTAACTAAAAAATAAATGACCAACAAGTAAAAAGTGGAAACAGATAACCAATAGGTATATTAAAAAGCGGCGACAGATAACCCACAAGTACCCAAAGCCCCCTTGTTAAGTATGATAGGGATAGGATAATTAATTTAGATTAGGTAAAGTGAGGGATCCGTTAATTTCGGATATCGATGATAGGTATGTTAAAATTCTTGAACTTTGATAGGCTTATGTTTGAAGTTTCCAATTTCAATACGAAACGTGTTATATATATATATATAATATATATATATATATATATATATAGTTATCAGAATTTACAGAATTTAGTAACTTAAAAAATAATTACAATTCCATGAAGCGTACAAATGACGAAGCTATATCGAAAACCTATCCGAGATATCCGATGGACAAGATCATAAAAAACTATCTTAACCTAACTTAACCAAACCTAACCTTAACTTAACTAAACCCAACCCAACCCAACCTAACTTAATCTAACCCACAATATACTTTCGAAAGCATGTCAAGTCGATCAGATGTTGTAACAATGTAAAAATTAAAGTAAAATATAATCCTCAATTTCCATAAAGTACTCGCATTTGTAAACTATTGATTTTAACGTATGAAGCAATACTTCTCCCGCATGAATTAATGGAAAAGGAAAAGATCTTAGCATTATATGATAGTAGTGATCTAAAATTTTCTAAGCAGTGTTTTAGAGGCTAAGGCAAATAAAGTGCTCGGTATTATTGAGAGGAATGTTAGTTACGAGAGTAAGGAAGTATTCTGTAAATTATTTCATTCTTATGTGATATGAAAGTACCTTTGTAACTTTAGGTACATTTGCAAACTAGTATGTATGACTGGTTTAAGTGATTACGGAAAGTGGTAATGGCCCTTGTTTTGAGGTGGAGGAAAGCCGTAGAAAAGGATGGAGACTGTGTGGAAAAATAAAAACTCGTATAAAAGGTATGTAACTACTTGTGTTCAAAATTTCTGGAACTTAACGAGGAAACTTGGAAAGCAAAAAAAAGGTGGGGCAAAATATATGAGTGGCCCTCGTACATTGCATTTACGAGCAAAATGTGTGAAGGAAACTGTTCGTGCCTTTCAAACGAAACCTTTGAGAAGCGTAATAAAAATTTCTTTGTAGATTTCAAAGCAATTAAGTAGTTCTTAGCAAAAGATTTTCAGATAGATCCTTATACTGTACTTAACAAAATTTGGTTTCATATATTTTTTTTAAAAATTGACTAGTTCAAAACTGTACTCTCAAAACTTAGAAATAATATAGAATATAGATTAAGCTATATATATATATATATATATATATATATATATATAGATAAAAACGAAGACGTAGAGCAAAAAGTCATTATATTTGGCTGCAGCCGACGTTTCGGGGAACTCTACCCATTTTCAAAGGCCTAATAAATAAAAGCTAAATTAATGCATGACAAAAATATATGAATGTGAAAACGTAAAACTAATTTAAAGTACAAAATTAAAACTGTTCAAGAATAAAATTAAAATTACAGAGCATAAAACAGGCATAAGCCAAAACAAATCAAAGTAAAAATTATATAAATGACAAAAATATACGAATGATAAAAATAAAACTTAAAAACTAAAAATCAAACATAAAATAGTTAAAAAACTTTACTAATAAAAAGTTAAACGAAAAAACACAAAAGTGCAACCAAACATACCATGCTCACTTGACAGCCACAAAAAACTGGGGAAAAGGAGACAGGGTCACAAGGGGGGAAAAAAAATAATAAAAAAAAATAAAATAAATTTTTAGTTTGTAGGTATTCTAATTAATATAAAGGGGGTAACAGCTAGAATCATATTTAAACTGGAGTTCAGGAATTTAATGCACAAAGAATATGCACAAAGAATACCTACAAACTAAAAAATTTATTATTATTTTTTATTTTATTTTTTCACTGTGACCCTGTCTCCTTTTCTCCAGTTTTTTGTGGCTGTCAAGTGGGCATGGTATGTTTGGTGCACTTTTGTGTTTTTTCTTTTAACTTTTTATTAGTAAAGTTTTTTTAACTATTTTATGTTTGAGTGTTTTTAGTTTTTAAGTTTTATTTTTATCATTCGTATATTTTTGTCATTTATATAATTTTTACTTTTGATTTGTTTTGGCTTTTGCCTGTTTTATGCTCTGTAATTTTAATTTTTATTCTTGAACAGTTTTAATTTTGTACTTTAAATTAGTTTGTTTTTGACATTCGTATATTTTTGTCATGCATTAATTTTAGCTTTTATTTATTAGGCCTTGAAAATGGGTAGAGTTGCCTGAAACGTCGGCTGCAGCCAAATATAATGACTTTTTTGCTCTACGTCTTCGTTTTTATCCTAAATGTAAAACTACGTCTCCTTAGGAGGGATCCTATTTCATATGTATATATATATATATATATTATAATATAAATATGGCACACACCCGAAGGGAAAATATTAAACTGATTCTCCAATACCTTTACGAGGTATAGCAATATGCGAAAGGCCTTGGAATCAGTTTTTTTCCGTGGGTATGTATCATTTATTAATTCCACGTGTTTAATTTGGAATTATATATATATATATATATATATATATATATATATATTCCAAAATTAAACACGTGGAATTAATAAATGATACATACCCACGGAAAAAACTGATTCCAAGGCCTTTCGCATATTGCTATACCTCGTAAAGGTATTGGAGAATCAGTTTAATATTTCCCTTCGGGTGTGTGCCATATATATATATATATATATATATATATAGGGCGTCCCAAAAAAATGTATACACACTTTAACAGCTGATAGCTCAATTGATGTTTCTTTCCAAGTTAAACCCAAAGGAAATTCATTCTAAAATGCTACTGGAAGTGTGAAAACGCAGTTGAAGTGCAAAGACAGTTTAGGAGGGAGTTTCAAACAGATCCACCAACGCGACTTACCATCACTCGAATTAGAGATAAGTTTGAAGCCGATGGAACTGTTCAGAATGTCCACAAGAAGCGTTCCGGAAGACCACGGACATCGAGAAGCCCCACAAAGCAAGAAAGAGTACTGGAAACGTATCACCAAAGTCCAAGAAAATCTGTGCGGCAAGCGAGTCGTGAATTAGGAATTTCAGAATCGTCTGTCCAACGCATTTTGAAGCGCTGTCAATGGAAAAGTTACATTCCAAGATTAGTCCATGCTATTAATGAAGATGATCCGGACCGAAGAGTGGAGTATTGCGAGTGGTACTTGGCACGATGTGGATGTGGATTGGACGAAGGGTTTCGTAGAATACCCTCCGCGTTCACCAGACCTCACACCACTAGACTTTTTTTTTATGGGGATACTTAAAAGACAAAGTCTACGCTATAAAACCTGCAACAGTCGCTGAATTGAGAGCAGCCATTGAACGAGAATGCACACAAATACCAAACGAAATGTTTCGTGATGTTTGCGATTCCATTGCTTCGCGTTATCAGCAGTGCCTGGACCAGAACGGACGTCGGTTTGAAAACAGGCGTTGACAAAACAATTAAATAATGTCTGTAGATTCTATTACATTTTGAAAATGAAATGTATTTTAATAAACACTGCCTTTATAATTATTTAAAGTGTGTATACATTTTTTTGGGACGCCCTGTATATATAATAATAATAATAAACAAACAAATAATATTTGTTTAAACGCTTGTGTAAAGCTTCGTGTCTGAAACTTATACGCAGTATGATCGTTTTGTAATGGCCGGTACCACTTAGTTCCGTTTTGTTTTGTAAAGTAAAAGCTTACAAAAGAAATAAGTAAAAAGAAAGGTAAATTTAAGTGAACGATGTTCAGTACACAATTTCGGTATCATTCCACTCAATATGATTCTTATTTCATTTGGCGCCAAACAGTGAGAAACTCAGAACAGGCATTTCTCGAACGTCCATTCCTATTTCAAGCCATTCTCAGTCTCATCCACGGTTTCTCACTTTGGTTCAGGTTAGATTAGGGTTAGGTTATGCTGTGCAATGTTAAGTTAGATTAGGAAATATTATTTAACCATTACAGAGCATTTTCTTAAGCTTTTCCCCACTGGGCGACATAGGCAGATCGGGAAGTAGGGGGGGGGGGATTAAGGCAGGGGTGTACTGCCAGTTTTCTTAACAACCGGTTCTGATACAGATAGGGGTGTAAATCGGCGAGCGCCAATGGCGTGAGTCATTAAGTTAGGGGTCTGGGGTGAGCGTAGCTCCCCCAGCGGGGTCCGGCCAGGAGCCCCGGAAGCCAACGCATTTTAGCTTTTCCAAACAGCATTTTGTAACATTTTGGCAGAAATTATTTAACAATCTTTATACTCACTAATGACATAATTATCTAAAAATAAACTAATTTTTCATCAAAAATAAATAAATATTGAAACGACCACTGCTTGTGATACTACCTATATTTTTCTATAAAATCCTGAAAAAAGCAAAAAAAATTTAGATATAAATAAATTTCTACTTAGTGTTAAATATTTGTTAAAAATAAACAAACGGTTCGGTGATCCAATCAAAATTTAACAACCGGTTCGGGTGAACCGGACCGAACCGGTCCCAGCACACTCCTGGATTAAGGATACTATGGATCCGGATGTTCCCGAATCAGGCCACCATCCCCGTGTGGTCTGAAAAATTTACATATTTACATTTAGGATAAACAGTTCTAAGTGTGGCATATGCGCGTGTATTATATGTATTTATATGGCTTTCAAGACAAAGCTCCCGAGACAATTCTATTTTTAAAAATTTTGAAAGTTCCTTGTCGCCCAGTACCCTAAAATTTAATTTACTGGGCGACAAATTTTCTTCACTGGGTGACATTCATGTCGCCCACACACTAGGTTAAAAAATGCTCTGAACCATTCCATTTGGCGCCTTCACGCGAATACGAATAGGAATGTAACATTCTTTCTCATTTGAAGAAACTCTTCTCGAATAAGGCTTGCGGGAAAACGTGTGATTGACTATTACTGACTATTAATTACAAATTGTATAGCGCGTGAATTTTTCTATAAGGTTAGGAAGAACGTAGAATGTACACGGCCTATACTTTATTATTATTATACTTATATGTTGGATTACGTGTAAATGTAGAAAATGTTTTTAAAAGCGTTCGTTTATAGTTTTCTTAACCATTTTAAATTATTTTTTATTTTAGTATTTAAAAGTTTGTTTTTGTATATAATAATTTCAATTGTCTTATTGATTGAAAAGTACAAAATTGGTGAAACGCTTATATTTCATTACAAATATCTGCAGTTTGCCTAGACTGAGTCACGGGTACCATTAAACGCACGTTGGAACACCTGTGGAAATAGGCTACACCTGCATTATTCGAAATATGCTGAAAGTGTGTCTGAAAGCGTCTGCTGCTTTTAAGAGTTTTCAGTTTGTCTTCTGAATGATGATGGTTGGAACGTCCTTTATTGTAATTCCTCTTCTTGTTCAGATTGTAGTAGTTTTCAGACAGTGATTGTATAAGAGTATTTAATTAAATATTAACATCGCATTTTAATCATATACGTGAAATATAAGTTACTGGAAAGTGAGATAAAAGTTCTTTGGGTTTGATCATGCAGACGAAATTGACTCAAACGAGTGTAAGGAAGAAAGAATTGCGGTCTGTGGTTTGTTGAATAAATGTACACAAATTTTGATCAGTGCAATAATTAGGAGAAAAGGAAAGACCAAAACCCAAGAACGGAGATTTACGAGAAAATATTTTAACAGCTACTAAATAAATCATGTCTGCGTCGGCGAATCAACGTAATAGTAACGATAATGTTTCATTAAACGAAAATATAATCAGGAAGAGTCCAAAAAACGGCGTAGAAGAAAATGTAAAACGTTCCAATGTATTAGAAATACCCTCATTGAAAAGTAGTGGGAAGACAAGAAGATCCGAGCGTCCTCCGGAGCTAGAAAGCCATCGTCAGGACGAAAAATCCGTTGACGAGGCAATGCGCGCAACCAAGAGAAAAAAATCGGTCACATTCGATGAACCACAAATTGAGAGAATTATGAGCTATTCGCCCCAACCAAAACAGCGTCATTTCTTGAAGAGAACCAAAATCGGCGGCCTCGGTAAAGTAATTCAGAAGACGTGGAATAAAAATAAAGTCAAAACATCAACAAAGGTTAAAATTCGAGCGTAACCGTACACGACTCCTCGTTTGAAGCTGAAGAGACATCAAAGAAAAATTGTGTCATTATTGAAGATCAACTTAAAGGTTCTGCTGAACATGAACCCAGAAATTTTAATTCAGAGTTAAAAAATGTTCAACGCATGAGTAACAGTTTACCGAGTTTAGAAAGTGATAAGTTCGTGTCTTCTTCCCTGTTAATATCTGATAATGATCGAGTTCAGTGCTTACTCTCTCTTCTCTTAACACAAACGCTTCTAAACGTAAAAGTACGTCGCTACTGAACATAAAAAAAGTAAAAAATCTTCACCCCAAAAGTCCTATCAAAACAATGAAAAAAATATTATCCAAATCCAAAGATAAAAGTGTGGGAACCGGGTTCCCTCTTAGTAGGAGTTACGATGACATTCTAAGGGAAAATAATTTTCCTACTCAAGCGGAATATCTTCTTGATAATTATAACGACGAAGATCTTCAGACGGGAGATTTTGATGATGCAAAATACTACGATATGGGAGGAACCTCTGTCCGGAGCGCGAGAAAGGAAGATATCAAAGAAAATACCCATCAGTCATCAACGTACGATGAACGTGATGGTTCTGTTAATGTAAATGAAACTAAGTTTGAGGAAGAAATTAATTCTAGTAATTTTGTACCGAAATTTGAAGTTTTAGTTAAAGAAGAAACCGTGTTACAAAATTTATCCGATAAAGGCAAAGAACCTAATTCCAAAACGGAAGATTCGAAGAACAACTTTAATTATTCAAAAAGTAGCGCCAAGACAAAATGTCCTAAAACTAAAACGAGGAATCAACAAAGCAATAACAGCTCCAGTTCGTACGAGGAAAAGCTTTCTGTCATCGCTGCATCGAATTGTAAGACCTACTTCGAATGGAAGTTACGACGAAGAAAAACTTAGTTGTTCAAAGGAGCTCATAGCAGGAGAATATACTAAAATTGCTTTCCATGCAGAATCTGAGACTAAAAACGAATCTCCATCCTCGAGTCCTCCGCATAATCCATTAATTAAAAGCGTTCAAAAACTTCAAGCCAAAGTTAGTATGTTTCGTACTCAGAATGATTTTGGACCCTTACCATCAACCCCTCCGCCACCAAAACCGCCGAGAAGCCACAAAATGATGATGATGGAGAGGAAAAGACCGTCGGCGGAAAACTCTGATTTAATAAACGGATTTAGAAGATTTTCTGTGGTCGATTCGGAGTGTGATTTTGTGTCCTCAAAATATTCCAAGCGAAATTGGCGCTTAATCTCAAGGTCTGGGAAAACTGCAAATGAATCTATCCCTGAAGCTCCCAAAAACAATGAGAATACAGCCACTTACAGTAGTTATCCATGGTATACTTCGAGTGAAGAAAACTCTTTGGATGGCTTTCATTTGGATGAATCGGAGGAATACCATTTGCTCGTGAAAGATAACGGAGATGGCGCTCATACTTCTAGTAAAGGCAACATTTTGAGAATGTCAGAAAATGAACCGGAAGGAAATTGTGAAGGTACTGGATCTTCTTCTTCAGTCTCAAAGTACACTCGACCTTTATTTCCAACTCGTGAAACTCGTTCAGATAATAAAGTGGACCATCATTATTATGCGGCTTTATCCAATACTCCGCAATTTTGTTTTCAGTCCAAATCCTTGGGAAATCTCGATCAAGAACAGTTTGTGACCAAAAAATGCAGTTTAAAAAAGGCAAAGAGCGATTCCGAACTTCAACCGGAAAGTGGAAATATTTGCGCGATCCCCGTTTCAGACACTGGTAAAAAGCTCGTGAAAAATATACCCGAAAAATCTAGAAAATGTCGCGTTTTCGCAGAGAAAAGAAAAAAATCGCTCTTAAATGTCTTCTTCGAGAAACTTTTAGAAAGAGAGAAACTAACTTCCAAAAATAAGAATTCAACCAAAGAAAATTCTGAAGACAATCACGGGAGCCGTAAGTCAAGTGGAGGAACGCCTGAAACGGTGTGTAAAGACACCAACAACGGTTTTGACGGTGCGAAAAACCAGTTAAACGCCTCATATCTCGGCACGACTTCTTCTTCTTCGGATGAAGATAGACAGTATCGACCGAAGAGACCCCTCTATGAAGTAGTAGTTAACGATGCATTAGGGCTGGAATTGTTTTGGCCCTTGTCAGGAGGGGTTCGCAGGGCCTCTGAACCATCATTCGTAACGCTTCAGAGCTCAAAAATACGTTCAAGAAGTTCTTCGGACCTACTGACTGTCTCGGGCGAAGAACGCATGGTGAGGAACTGCAATAATTATCATTTGAACTGAAAATTAACCTAGAGTGTATAAATTCCGTTTTCTATTATTGTTATAGTTATTATTTTCTTTTGCGAGGGAAACTTTTACAAACATATTTATTTCTGTCATGTTCATTAAAATGTTTGAACTCGAAACTTGTTATCTTTGCTCCTTTAGAACATTCTTATATTTTAGTTTTAGAAGCCTAATTTACTCACGTATAGCTATTATATATACATACACTGAAAACGATCACGGAAAAGGAAGAACAATGTCTACTGAGCGCTTTCGTGTGTATTTAGCAGGGTGGCGTAGTATCGCCATACATTTTCTGTATCTTGTATCGTATCGCGATGCATTTTTTATTATTTGTATCGTACCGAAAGATACGATACAAGTAAGTGTCAGTAATGCGATACTTTATCATAACATCGGCAAAAATGTATCGTGTTACGATACTAGCTAGATATATGAATTATATATGTATCGCGATACGATATATATATATATATATATATATATATATATATATATATATATATATATATATATATATATATATATATATGAAACAACTGAATTACTTTATATTTTTATTGAATTTTACAAACAGTGACTTCTTAAACAGTTCATCAAACATTCTGGGAAAAGATCACTGACTGAGTCTGTTTTTCCTTTTACTGTATTTGGCGTTTTTAGTGCAGATACTATTTCACATGTTTAAGTGTAATTTTTCATATATATATATATATATATACACACAAGGATTACGGTAAAACTCCTAATTTGGATCACTTCTAAATGGGGCGTCAAAATTCCTTTTAATAAATTTCTATGTATGTAACATTTTACTCTTCAAAAATCAGATTTCTGCACAAAATTTAATTTTCAGATTCATTATCGGAACTGTATAGTTCTTTTTGCACAAAGAGGCTTTGAAATAAAGATAATAAACATGAACTGAAATAAAATAAAGTCTGGTGAAACGTAATGAGTTATTTTCATGACATGTAACGGTGTTGCGTATACGAGTATAAATATATAGAGCGCAATTACGGGCCTTTTTTCCCCCTACATTTCAAAAGGCTTCCAGCATTTTGCTTGACCTTCTAAATTTAAGGAGAATTTTTATAAAGAAATATTTTAGCTGGATATTTATTTATTGTTAAGACTAAAAACTGTTGGGAAATGAACGATACAATTTGGGAAAAAACTATTGACCGTTTTGTCTGGTTACACTTTTCGATATTCTGATGTTTGTCAGTACAGTCCATTTTGAAAAGGTGAAGGTGTTGGGTTGTTTTAGCATGGGGGTTAATTTTAGTGACTGATCTATTTGGAAAATTGATAAAGACATCATCTCGAGTCCTTTACTAATTATAAATTAAAAAACGCGAGTGTTCAGTATGTTGTTGGGATATTTAATCCTCGTATTTCATCTTTAAGAACTTTATTATCATTCATTTATGCTATGGATTTAATCATTTTTAATTAATAATGTGGTATTTTATAACTGAAAAATTACTCGTGTCGTGAAAACAATAAATTTGAAAAGGATGAAATTCTTAAATATTCGCTACCTAACTAAGAACCGAGAGACATTGAGAAATAATTTTATTACGGAAGATAAGCATTTTGTTGTTGGTTTCATTGCACAATTTGCAAAATATTACTCTACTATATTACCATATTTCAGTGAAATAGCGAAGTAGACGGAATGTCTGATGTCTCATTCTTTTGCGGAGGAAATAACAGTTTGCGGCTTATTTTTGTGACTCGCATTCATACAGAAACAGAGAGACGCACACGCACGCACACACGTGCTAACTTTCTGGGGGGAAAAAAAATTAGAAAATTCTTTCTGGAAAATGTACACCAATTTTTTTTTAAATTGTAGTAAACGCTCAATTTTGCTTTTAATCCTGGCTGTGATTATTATTGTGTTATATTAACCGCACATACATTATAATTAAGGTTAAACAATTCGGGAAACATTCATGTTTACATATATTTTGCGAATTATGAAAAATAAACACCCCAAACCTTGGTTTCATGGAATGTACAGTTTAAAAAAAATTTCATTCCGCTGCAAACTGAGATGCCTCCGGCCATCGACGACTAAACGGCTGTACTCTACGCACCTATTGGCAAACACCCTTTATTAAGGGGAGCCATGATTGGTGGAATGGTTCGTGCGAGGCTCCTATTGGTGAATGCCCGTTGCTAAGGAGTGGAGTATTATTTCAGTGATACGAAGTCCAACTAATTGCGTGATTGCGTGTTTGTGGTTGGAGTCGTATTTTGGATCCGACTCAACGGTTCGTAGCGGATGTCGTCTTCAGGATCGACCGGAAGTTCACGAGCACATAGGCGCTGTCTCGGCCTTAGAATAATTATTATTAAAGATTGGTCATTCCGATCTTGATTAAGTTTCCAGAAAATAAGCGACGTAAGTGTGTAGTGAGTAAACTCGACAGTAAACTTCTATAAATAATAAATTCTATTTATAAAGAAACTATATGAAAATTAATTGTCTTTTAACGGCTATCCCGAATGCACGTTCAATGCATTACTTATACTGACACTGTCTCACCAGACAGTTATCATTAAGAAGCCTGACCTTTGTAGCATTTTTGCAATTCAGTTTCTGTTATACGAAAGGAAAGAGGAAATTTAATTGCACGCAAGATATTTTGTAAATGATATTTGCTCTAACTCGCTATCTTAATCGCCTCAGACCTCGATTGCATCAATAAGCAAAGCTGGGCACTTGCGTTTTTTTTGCGGTACTGCGGTACTGCGGTACTACCGCACTACCGCACTACCAAACCGGTACCGCATAACGCAGTACCGCAAAGGATCGCTGAAAGTACAGCCTGTACTTTCAGCGATCCTTTGCGGTACTGCGTTATGCGGTACCGGTTTGGTAGTGCGGTAGTACCGCAGTACCGCAGTACCGCAAAAAAAACCGCAAGTGCCCAGCTTTGTCAATAAGTGAGGTTACGGTTGCAACAGATGACGTCATACAAGGGAAGCACGAAAAGCATTATCCAAACAAATATTCATCATAGATCTATGATAATTGTTTCACTGTAGAATGTATTGTAATGAAATTTGAATATCTATCAACATGCGTAATCAGATCATATTAATTGAGTTGTCTAAGGTTAAAGTAGCATATTTTGAATATCACTTGTCTTAATCGAAGATAGTAGAATTACGACCTTCACAAAAGTATTTTCGTACCTGTTAGGTATGAAGATGAATAAAATTAAAACATATCAATTTTTTAAGATAAGATACTCTTGAAAGTAAAGTTGTGCCTCGTTAAGGAAGTTGTAAAAAACGAACAAAGAACTGTTTTGGGAAGAACCTATTACGGGACGTAGGCTACGTACGATGACGAACTGATGATGGAATGAAGCTTGGTTAGTCATTCTCTCTCTCTCTCTCTCTCTCTCTCTCTCTCTCTATATATATATATATATATATATACACACACAATTGTGGATGAGACCCAAATAAGTACCACATGAAAATAATAACAGTAATGTTAAACTTTTACGGGGGGGAGGTGGGAGAATCCTTATGAACTGTAGAGGTAACTGTTGGGGGAAAAGGGATTTGGTTCCCTATTACCCGTTCTGTCACGTACGGAGCAATTCGCCTCTTAAAGTGACATTATGGTGTGAAGCTTAACTTTGGTAAAAAATAGATTTTTAGTGCTATTTATTGTCTTAATGTGTGTGCTATTATATATATGGGAATGAACTCAGAATGGTCCCCTGAGTTTTTTATGATACCCTACACACAGAAGTGCATGGAGCCAGGAACTCTTCTGGGGTAATTAAATCCACTATAGTCAGAATAAGTAATGGTAAATGACAAATACCATAGTTTTTCTTTTTCATGATGCTAGCCCGACGTGGGCAACGGGTCACTCGCAAAGAGGTCCCATAAATATAGCTTCCCTCACCAGCTATCTGCAAAGCAGACAGGATCCAGCTTTGGGACATGGATCTAGGGTTTAAAGCAGCCTAGCCCTGCTACACTTAGAACCTCAATATAAGCAAAAGACTCGCTGACTTCACGTCAGATTGAATACATCAAAGAAAAAGGGGTAACTATTATATTTTTAGCCAAAAACCAAAACTTAAACCTCAACTGGCAGAATTGAGCGTCCACTTTTCAAGGCACATAACATGTCCGTTTCAAGATGGGAATGAACTCAGAATGGTCCCCTGAGTTGCCCACGTCGGGCTAGCATCATGAAAAAGAAAAACTATGGTATTTGTCATTTACCATTACTTATTCGGACTATAGTGGATTTAATTACCCCAGAAGAGTTCCTGGCTCCATGCACTGTCTGTGTGTATCATATATATATATATATATATATAATATATATATATATATATATTATATATACTGTGTATATATATATATATATGAAAATTATTTCATGAAAGTAACACGTGAAAAATATTTATGATGAAAAGAACCATGAAGGAAAGGTGGTGCTCAAGCGCTTTCGTCTAATGACATCCTCAGTGTTCCTGAGGATGTCATTAGACGAAAGCGCTTGAGCACCATTCTGTTACCTTTCCTTCGCGGTTCTTTTCATCATACATATATATATATATATGTATATATATATATATATATATATGTATATATAACACATACATACACTTAATGAGGCAACAGTGGGATGTTGTATAGAATATAGATAACACAAGGATAAATAACATAGTTTATGCCGATGATATGGTCTTAATAAGTCCCTTTGTTAAAGGTCTGGATCGGCTATTAAAAGTCTGCGAAGTGTATTCGCAGAAACATGATATTCCTTTTAATGTTACAAAAACTAAGGTTATGTAATTTCATCCTAAAAGCTGTAATCAGCCAGCTGATATTAGGTTTAAAATGAAAGGTGAAGTAATTGAAGAAGTACAACAGTTTAAGTATTTGGGTCAAACTATTACCAGCTCCTTGAGTGATGACTCGGATATAAGTAAACAATCTCGAAGTCGGACTACTCGGTGTTAGGGAGTAATATCGAGGCCACTGATTTGGAAAAAGACTTGGGTGTGCTAATTAGCAGCGACCTTAGGTTTACGAAACAGTGCGTAGAGGTGGAAAAGAAAGCCCAGAAGCTGTTGGGTTATATGAGGAGGCAATTTCGATTTCGGAACAAGGAGATTGTGCTCTCTCTGTACAATTCCCTGGTTCGAACGCACCTGAAGTATGCTGTGCAGTTCTGGTCGCCTACCCTCAGGAAAGATATTGACAGGCTGGAGCGAGTCTGGGCGATGGCCACAAAGTTAATCCCTTCCGTTAGGAATATGGGCTACAGTCGACGCTTATGCGCCCTGAATTTGTTTTCGCTGGAAACTCGGAGGCTTCGCGGTCAACTCTCTGAGGTTTTCAAGCTCTTTCACGGGTTCAACGATGTCGATTTTAGAAGCATGTTTAGTTTAAATGATAACTCAACTCGCAACAATGGTTGGAAGTTGGATTTGAAACGGTTTAGCACTAGTGTGTGTGGGAATTACTTTACCTATAAGATCTGTGACACGTGGAACAGGCTACCTTCAGAAGTTGTGAACAGTTCCTCTGTGGATCAGTTCAAGAAAAGA
Source organism: Bathynomus jamesi (assembly GCA_023014485.1). Lineage (NCBI taxonomy): Eukaryota > Metazoa > Arthropoda > Malacostraca > Isopoda > Cirolanidae > Bathynomus > Bathynomus jamesi. Next base: position 23,291 of record JAJOZX010004962.1, on the reverse strand, counting down.
TTAGACCGAATCTTGCACACTATTTGTAGGTGTAGGAATTTTTCCCTGGCACCCGTTGCTATTGGTAGCTCCTCGGTATGGGCTGCAAAGCCTTTTGAGGTACTTCTTTTCCATGTAACTCCTTGTAACTTTCTCTCTCTCTCAATAAACCGAAATATGAAATTGGAAGCTTGGAATCAAAATTATATATATAATTTAACGTACAAGGGCAGATCTACATGGGTGGGGGGTCGGCGGCGTCTGGATCCCCCCTCAATTTCTTGCAAGTGTCCTATTTGAATGATGTGTATGCTTCTGAAAACAATTTTTTTTTTTTTGTAAATAGATCATGGTTATTTTATTTCACTTAAATTCTATTTTGAGTCTTTATCCGTACCGGTATACATTGTACTTCTAAATTTGTAGTTGTAATCATTTTCATAGGTGCCCTTAGTACTGGTACAGCCATGTCACTATTTTTATCTTTATCTTATTCTCATAGTTCTTTTAATTGCCAAGAAATTTGGAATTGTTTGAAAAATTTTCTGTGATAACGAACTGTTGTACCCAAATTAGATTTTTATTTTGTATCATATTTGAATGAGACTGATCTAATAAAATAATATATATATTTGATTTTACAGTCACTCATTGGTGGTCTGTTTTAAGAAATTTTTTTAGTACTGTGCCCTTTTTTCTTTGGACCCCCCCCCTCCCTTGCTGAAATGCCTAGATCCGCCCTTGACGTAGATCCACTTTCGCTAAGTAATAAGTAAAAAGATCGCAAAATGAAAATATGATACTTAAATTATCCTAAATAATATAAAATTATGTTTCTCATCATTGAACAGTAATTTGAGGCTTATTCCCTTGTGAAGAATGACATCCGAATTTTAGTCCCAATAGTATTTGTCGAGTAGATGTAATTTTGTGTATACCAAAATTCTGGGGTAATTTTAATTAGCTTCATATTTCTCTGTCGCGTTCGTACTGTTCGTCCGTTCAGTAGTTGGATGACGGGGGCCATCCTCTGCTTTCAGATGTTTTAGGGACCCGTGTTTTGGAGCCATCGTAAAGCTGTAGATCCTCTCCGTCGTATGACCCTTGCCGTTACGGAGGAGGTCAAACAACCCCAATTATTATTATTATTATTATTATTATTATTACTACTATTACTACTACTACTACTAGCATTATTAGCGAAACCAGAATCAGTGAAGGGACACTGTAGGTGCTAAATATGGTTAAAATTAAGTCATATCCTTTGAAATGAGGTGTATTTCGTTGTTTTTGGAAAGGTTATTTCACTAAAGTTTTCTTTACAGCCGCGTTCTGTACTGACCCCGAAGGAGAAATGTCTTGTACAGAAGAATTCTGCCTTGAACACGGAGGTTTCCCTTCTACAGCGCCACTGTAAGAACCTGTCAAAGGAGAACCATTCCCTCGTAAGTAATGATCCTCAGGAGACCTCTCCAGTAATGTTACTCAAAATAAATATTCAGAATAAACAGTAATGGATTCGTGTTTGCTTTCGTAGTTTGGACGAATGTTCATTATTATGTCAATATGTCATTAATAATTGAACTTACTGATGATTAAACGATTGTAACCTTCTTAAATTACCTTTATAAAACTTTAAACCGTCTAATGCGTACCTTCGGGTAACAACCTTTACTAAGCAAGCCATGCGACTTTGGCTGTTTCAGTTTTTTATGAAGTTTTACCATCTGAAACTGTACTGAAAATTTGAAACTTCATCGCCATTCATAATGTTTTTCATCTTCCAGAAACGTAAAATGGAGGTTGAATTGGATCGACCCACGGACCGCATAGAACATGACAAAGAGAAACAAAAAGAACTTCACAAATTGAAAAGGAAAAACAATGAACTTTCCACCATTACTCGTAAATTGGAAGAAAAAGTGAAGAACTTGGAGAAGGTTAGAAGCTGTAATGCGAAGGTTGGATACCATCGTCATAATTCTGGTAGCTTCCGTAGCTCAGTGGGTAACGCCGTTTCTCGTTAGGCGAAGTGAAGACACTGAGGTCGGGGGTTTGACCCCCGATAGTGCTGATTAATAATAATAATCCAGGAGTTAACGCAATGGACCGCATTAGTCTGGCCTGACCGTTGTGCCAGTTTCTGGCCCGCCGAAATGATGATTATCGTCATAATTCCATGAATGTAAAAAACGATGGTGATATTCCAAAACTTCGTAAACGCCACCTTCCAAATTTTTTCTTTTTAAATTTTTCGCTTTAATTCGTGTTGGCACGGCACATAAACCTGCAAAGAATTAGAAGTCATTTCTATTCGTTTCCCATCGTAACAGTTGTGTTCCAAGAACTCGTAAACGTTTCCTTCATTAGACGTTTAGACATTACATCAGACGTTTCAATATTTTCCTATTCATTTAAAACTGTTTTTGCTACTTAACGAGGTATTGATATATCACCATCGATAATTTCTTCTTCATGAAAGTGCGGAAGTAGAATCTCTTTCACCTTGCCTGTCGATTGCCTTACGTGTATAGATGTACACCTCTGTTAGTTAGCATCCGTAGCTCGGTGTGTAATACCGTTTCCTATAGCGAAGTGAAGATACTGAGGTCGGGGGTTTGACTCTTGGTGATTGTTGGTAATAATAATAATAAGCGCTGTGCCAGTTTCTGGCTGATTACTCCCCTGTTATCTTCTCGAAGAGTGATAAGTTGATAACTGTTGATCTCCAAGTGTGACATGAATCGAATTCCTTAGAAAAGTATGTACTGTACTGTAAATAGGATTACTAATTTCTAGTGGTGCACCGATTAATCGGTATCGGCACCTGGCATGCCGATATTAGGAAAATACCTTGCATGGCCGATTAATCGGCATGAAAGGTGCCGATACCGATTAATCGGTGCACCACTACTAATTTCTAGTAAACTCGTTTCCCCATACTTGGGAAATGGGATACTGAGGACATGTACGGGTGTACGTAAATATTTTTTAATAAATATTGCATTAGTTTTATATGCGTTATTGTTCGTAAAGAGGCCACGTATCATTTCTGTCAGATATTTTTGGTGAGTTTTGTCCAATCAAATTCTTCCTCTCTCGGTGACATGGTTAATGATGGAATGAAAGTACCGTAATATGGGTATTGACAGTATATGCTCTCGCATCGCCAAGCCCTTGCTTGCAATATCGTAACCCCCCCCCTCTTATTGTTGTTTGTGCTCGAAGTGAGCAAGAATTTGGGGCAGTGGGAAGAGGGTGAAAAATTAATATTTGGTATGATTGTCTTGGTAAGTAAAGGAATTGGTGAAAGTGGTGACGACCAGACAGAAATTGCGTAAGGTTCATAGGAGGTGAGATACATTATGGATCTGATAAAGTACAGTTTGCCTCGTCTTGTCAGTATATTTATTAAACGAAGAGCTCTTTTACTAAGAAGTATCATATATTCTGAGTGAACGCCCGCTGCAAGGTTATGGAGTAGCCTGTGCTTATGGTATTGTCACTACACGGTAGGTTCAATTTCGGGTAGTTTTTGTTACCTATATTAAATATGAGGTAATTGCATTCTGGGGAAATTATTATAGTACATTAGATAACTTTTAACTCGTAACTTTTATATTTGATAAATTAAATAAATAATAATCAGTAATCAGCTAATTTTAGTGATAAAATTATACGGGAAGAACTTAAATTTTCCTGAAATTTATAAAAAAAGTGGTTACCGTCAATAGCTTTTATTTTGGCATTGATATAACGGTCAAATTTGCATTCCAGAAAACCAAAGAATCCCCATCATCGGGCCGCCACGCCCAGCTGGTAGCGAAACAAAAAGAGAGAGAAGCCGAATACGAAAGACAGATTAGCGACCGAGACAAAGAGATTCAGAAGCTGAAACAGCGCATGAAAGATCTTGTGCGGAAACTCACTGGGAAGAATGGAGAGGTAAAACGAGAGAAGAATTGCTTCTTCAAAGCGAAACTGGACAAAATTTTTCAGTATTTATTTGAGAGAACCGCATTTCTCGCAGTAATTTCGGTTGCCTGCAGTAATATGCTTTTGTCTCTTGATGTACTACAGACTCTACTCTATTTAGTTAGGATTTTGTTCCAGGAGGTGGCTGTACTGCGGATCTAGTTACTTATTTTAGTGTGTTAATTGTTATTTAGAGAAAATGTTTTAGAAAGCACGTTATTAAGCGCATTACTTCATATCTTTTGTGGTTGTATATACTAAGATTTTCCTTTGGAGCTTTAAATTTTGCTTTAACTCTGGTAACGGTCGAATAGTGTCTTAAGCCCATTAACACTATCAGAAGCTTTGTATAATCTTTGAACGTTAGTAATCCGCTATAGTATATTGCTTTTAATTCTTCTTTTGAATTAATACGCCATTTCGAGTAAGAGAATGGTTCAGGTCTGTTTGAAATTATTGATTATTACGACACTGTATACAATTGTAAACTGCATACGTATACGCTTTGCGGGCTTAATTCTTTACAGCCGAAAAGAACGTTTCTGTCCTTTAAATGAACTGTTTTTGCGCTTTCAAGATCTTTAGCTTTAGGACATTCAGAGTTCAAAGTGCAAGATGGGACGGATCCGTCCTCTGTATATACAGGGTGTGACATAAGTCCGGTCTCATGTGAAAGTTTATTTTAAATTAAATTTACAAAAGTAATACATTGGAACTAAAACAATGTTCAAATTGATGTTTTGTTTGGGAATCTTTTTTTTTTGTTGCAACAAAAAAAAAAGGTCCCAAAATAAGACATCAATTTGAACATTTATTTTAGTTCTGATGTATTACTTTCGTAATTTAATTTAAAATAAATTTTCATATGAGACCGGACTTATGGCACACCTGTATAGTGTTTTTTGGTAATAACTTTGTTTTATTTTGTTTAAGAGCTTAAATTTGGGATTTCGTCTACTTTTTCACTGAACACTTTTGAAGTAGCTCGTTAATGCAATTTCTGTTTCTTTTCGCGTCATTTCGTTACATTGTGGTTAATTTTACTATGGATTAACTTCTTTCCCTAAATTTTTCATTTTAGTGTTTTGAAAGTACACTAACCCTACGAATAAAAAAAATGAAGAGGTAATTGTCTCGTTACCCCAATTCATAATCGCAGATCGAGGATATTTGGCGAGATGGTAAAGCTGTACCTCTTCCTTTGTTGTTCTCACGAATGATTCGTAACGTTCATATTAATTGTTAAAACTAGTTGTTTTCATAAGTGTTGAAGTAATTCCACCCAATTTTAAATATAATAGAGATACAATGCGATAGCTGTGGTGAACTTAGGTTGTAGAGGATATTTAACAGTACAGACATTTTCTAGATTATTTCGTTGGCACTCTATATCAGTGGTTCCCAACCTGGGGTCCCCGGACCCCTGGGGGTCCGCGAAGGTAGTACTGGGGGTCCGTGAGCTTTCAATATTTCGAGAGGCTCCAATGGAAATCGTACATTTACCCACGATAAGGGCGCTCAGGCTAAAATTTCAAGTTCCCTTGCTCTTGGCTGGCATTATTAATACTTTTTTAATACGCCGTATTTTAATTGCATACTCACTTATATGTCCTTTATTTGATAGTGAAAAATGAGAAAACGAGTTAATTATTAGTTAATAAAAACAGTTTGTTTGGTGGACGGAATCTTTCAAAAACATGGGGTCCGTGGGAAAAAAATAAAAATAAAAGGGGTCCTTTGTGGTGAAAAGGTTGGGAACCACTGCTCTATATGATGAACTCTCTTTATTCCCCTCCCCCAATTAGGGACTTATTTTCTGATTAAGTGTTTTTTGTTAGTTGCAGTTGCATAGTTTAGTTTTCATACTAACATCCATGGTCGTATGGCAAAGAGGACCTACAACTTAACATGGAATCCGAACCACGGGTCGCTACATCAGCTGAACGCGGAGGATGGTTCCCCATCCAACTATAACTCAGAAGCAATGTCGCTTAACCTTGCTAATTTACGGGAATTGGTGATACGACATGGCCACGGTATCTTTTTCTGACAAGTGGGAAAATAATCAATCGCTCATAGTTTTCAGTGTTCTTTTATGCGACTAACTGCATTTGTTGACCAGTTCACAGTTTTGAAATTATATTATTTCCATTTTGAGAGGTTACGATAATTTGATTAGGAAGTTCATTTCAGCTGTGAACACATTGTTTGGAGCTATAAAATTACTTCTTAAAGTTGGTGAAAAGTAAAGGCAAGGCTTTCTCTAACTTTTTTTTTGTGTTTTTACTTGAAATTTAAATGCTCATTTATAAGTTTAAAATTATGGATTACACCAGTACACATTTGAAAACTTGTCGATCGATTTTTACAAACTAGTCGGTGATTCTATATAATTTGAGTGCGCTGATCTCAAAAATATAGTTAGTTTTTCCCTATCACGTATGGTTTTCTTACTACAGGGTGTGTCATAAATCCCCCATTTATCCCCAAATGTGAACCATCTTATCGAGACCAACATTGGATTGCACATGCTAAACCATAAATTTTGTTGTTATAGACTACAGTAACGCTTACATAATAATGTAGGGTAAATATATATAACAACCAGTCCCGTTCCCAGCAAAATCTCTCTCCCCTCCCATCAATGGGTGGTTAACATTTGGGGACAGATGAGGTATTACAACACCCCTTGTAGCACGAAATCTTTAGGTGATAGAGTAAAACCTAATTAAAGCAGAATTAAATAGCTCCTAGCTCTTGGACAAGCATATTGCTTGTTTATGAAACATAAAAAAATAACTGAAAGAAACAAAATATATTTACCTTCTTTACTTGCAAACATTTCAGGACTTATTCCAAAGACTTAAGACTACGAAGGTAGATCTGACTAATGACGACTAAACCGGTGCTTCTTTGATGTTTTCTTATGCTGTGCGTTAGGCTGATCTCGTTGCAGACACCAGCAGTAATCCGCCATCATATTTGTATGCCATCTTCCTTGATATCTTCTTTCCATGGTTTTGATGTCCTGGTGAAATCGTTCCCCTTGCTCCTCACTGACATCTCCGAGATTTTCGGGAAAACGGTCAAGATTCGAAAATAAGAAGTGAACTTTCAGGCTCATGTTGCAGCCTAAGGCGCAAAACTTTTTAAGCATATTTTCCACCAGTCTTTCATAATTTTGGCTTTTGTAGTTTCCCAAGAAGTTTTCAACAACATCTTTGAAACCAAGCCATGCTTCTTTTTCTTTATTGGTAATTGTGTTCAGGAAATGATCGTCTGTCAATAACTTTCTAATCTGAGGACCTATAAAAACACCTTCCTTTATTTTCTCGTAGCTAATCTTTGGATATTTTGAACAAATGTACTTGAAACACTCACCTTCTCTATTCAATGCTTTGACATACTGCTTCATCAAGCCTAACTTAATGTGCAAGGGTGGTAGGAGGATTTTATTTGGTTCAACTAGATGTTCATGTAAAATGTTCTTTGATCCTGGGGTAAGATTCTCTCTAGGAGGCCAAGTTTTCCTCTTCCAGTGCTGGTCACATGTTCGACTATCCCATTCACAGATGAAACATGGCATCTTAGTGTATCCTGATTGCTGCCCAAGTAACATGCAAAGGACTTTGAGATCCCCACACAATATCCATCTGTGATTTTGATACTGAATTTTTTCCAGAAGCAGTTTCACGTTATCATAGGTCTCTTTTAAATGAGTAGAATGGGCCACTGGGATTGATGCATATTTGTTACCGTTGTGCAGTAACACTCCTTTTAGACTGGTTTTAGAGGAATCTATAAACAACCTCCAGTCACTGGTTTGGTATTCGATGCCTAGCTTGCACACTAATCCTGTGATGTCCTTGCAAAATACCAAGGGACCATCTTCGAAAAAGGCACGAAGTCTTTCTCACGATTTCTGTACCAAGCGAAGTATGTGTCGGATGCCAATAAATTGTTCTCCTGCAATCTAGACCCCAAAAGTTCTGCAGAGTCCTTAGGCAGATTCAAATCCCTGACTAAATCATTTAGTTCGGCTTGGGTTAATGGTTTAGGAGGATCTCGTCAGCTGTTGGCTGTTCATAAACATCATCATTGTCTGGATTTGGAGCTGAATCAGAATCTGAATTGTATTGATCCAGACTCTCGGGTGGGCGGGGAATAGGAACTTCTGGACCATGGGGTACCGGCTTTATTGCAGATGGAAGATTTGGGTATTGAAGGCTCTCTTTATTCTTTGCATTATAACCTTTAACATTGCAAGAACAGAAGTAGCAGTCGTCGGTGTGGTTTCTAGGCTCGCGCCATACCATAGGGATCCCAAATGGCAAACTTTTCTTTTTACCTTTGCTCCAATTCCTTAGTGCCGCAACACACGTAAGACAAACCTTGTGTGGAGCCCAACTTTTGTCTCGATCTCCTAATTTAATTCCAAAATAAGCATGATAAGCTCTCTTAATGAAGGTCGTTACATTTGTCTTTGTTTTACAACAACATACCGACCACAATATAACAAAATATGTCTGGACTATGGGTACATCCTCTAGAAGCCATTATTAAAATTTTAAAGACGTAATGTTATAATTATCTATCTGAAAAATATGAAAAAACGAAATTAATTAAAGATAAAAAAGGTAAAAAATTACAAAACGCCCCAAAATTGTTTTGCTAATAACTTTAAAACTGTGGGTGATAGAAAAAAACGTAGCATTTTTTAATTCAGCGCAGCGAACTGCTTCAGAATCACAACTCAAAATAAAGAAATCGATTTTCATGCAGACCGGTGTTATTAGCTTCGGGATATATTTGATGTGGAAGAAGAGGAAGATGATGTGGTCTGGAAGTATGAGTGTCGCTTACGTAGTCGTAGTAATGGGTGATCTAGATCAGAAAAAGTCGGAATGGGCGCTGATCCTGGAATGAGCGAAATATACGGTATGCCAGGAAGGAATGACAGTGATTAGATTATCGAGTAAGAGAAAGTCTTTGTGTTGTAATTGCGGTGCATTGGCATCCCTAAGCTTGTAGGAGCTGGGCATTTTAGGGAGAGAGTGAAGCGAAAGAACACCCCTACCACCAAACTAACCTGATACTTCTGATGCATATACGAACGAGAGAGCTTTGAAATGTGATAAGATTTGAATGGAGTCGTTTTAATTCGCGCGACAGTTTTATATGAACTCGTTTGATGTGTGTTTTAAGAATAGGAAAAAGTTTTAAGTTGGTGACTGAAGATAGGAATCTGAATTTTAGAAAAAGAGAAGTGGCCTGTCAGGTTATATGAAGAAAAATAAAAATTTTTGACAATGTACTCGATATAATTATAATCACGTCAAAATGTTTCACTTTTTATGAAATTTAAGATCAATGAGTATTTGACTCTGTCGGTCTTGGTAATTATTTCGGTGTTTTAATAACAAAAATGTATGAAAAAATGGATTTAAGATTCAGAAATACAGAGTATTTAAAAAAAAAAAAAAAAATCAAGATTTTCTTTCCAAAATGGTGTTGAGAAAGATTGCATTAAAATTTTACCATGAATCTTTTAAGAGTTGTCTACGTACATAAAAGCTACAGGTATATAGTTAAGATAGGTTAGGTTTGTTTAGGTTAGGGCAGTTTGGTTTCCGTCGTGTATGTTAGTGCAGATCCAAACACTTTCGTCGAGAAATTTTGCATTCGAGAAAAAATTTCTCGAATTTAGTCTGTCGGTCATAAAGTTTCTTTCAATTTCAAAGGTCCCAGAGCAGCAGTTTTATAGTATTTAGCATTAAAATAGTAAATTATATAAAAACATTTTTGAAACGTTTTGTAAATATAACTAATTTCAATAAGGTCTCATATTCTAAAATTGAAGCTACTTTTAATTTTGATTTAGAAAGAGTTATATTATTAATTTACTTCAAATATTAATTAGAGCGATCTGCATTTCGAAAGAATGTGTCCGGATGTGTATTTAGAAATTTCCTGAAAATTCACGTCACCACTCTGAGAATTGGTTGGTTGACATAAAAATTTAGTGAATTATTCGTGACGACGTTACCGGGTGGTATGACTGTGTGTTAGGTCGATAACACTGAACATGCATACGCAGTTGTGATCGCTGAACAAGTAAGGCGCAGAAACGTTCACGCATGATCAGTCCCTTATACGCTTTCAGTCTCAAAGAACAGCGTTCGGATCTTTGTCTCAGTTTGTTGACTCAGTGTAGGAGACGTGGAATAACCTGATGTATATTGTAACCCCGAGACGAAACTTGAATAAGATTCTATGAACAGGAGAGTAGCCGGCAGTCCAAGGAATGGCGGCATCCCACGTCTCCTAAACTCATAACATTTAAAGCCGCACCATCTGTTGGAAAAGTGCTTGCAACCACCTTGTGGACTGTAAAGGGCGTCATCTTGGTGGCTATACTGCAGGATCGAGAAACAGCGAATGCTGATTACTACAGAAAGTTGCTGAAAAAGTTATTCATCAAATCTTTCTCAAAATCGTTCCTGGATGTTAACAGAGCGATTCTTCAGTATGACAATAAAGCACCATTAACAGCTCACCCTCTTCAAGAACTTAATTGGGAGGTGCTTATTCATCCTTCATACAGTACTGGCGTGCTCCAAAATTATTTCCATCCTTTCCCAAAACTGAAGGAGCGCCTAAGAAGAATGAAATTCACGACAAGAGAAAGTTGGAAACGGCTGTTTGCCAGTGATATACACATCAACCAGAACAATTCTTCGCAGACTGCTGTGGAGGCCTTGTACACTGATGGAAAAAGTGCTGTGATGTTCAGAGGAATTACGTATTGAAAAAATGAAGCACCTTTTCTGCTCTTTCATTACTCTCACCTACTAATAAATTTTCCTTGAAACTTCGGGTTACACCGTCGTATATTTAAGAAAAGGAGGAGATTGTAGACTCCCGTTTCTCCCGTCACGGTCCCCTTCAGCTGATCTTTTTCCGCGTCTCATCTACCCTGTGAGCAGTCCAGCATGCTCTCACACACATACACACACACACACACACACACACACACACACACACACACACACACACCTCCCTATATTTTTCACTATACAATCGTCCCAAGATTTCTAAAAAAAATGGCATTATGAGCCTCGGAGATCTTGATTTCGTTTCTCTCCTTCTTACATGGGCATTTTTTCGGGCGCTCGCCCTTGGCCCCCTCCTTCCTGCATAAAAAAAAAATTCTCGTTTCTGCCGTAGGTTGAGTTTTAGTGAGTTTCTTGATTATTAAGTATTAAATAACCCCACATTAGCTAAAACTGTGTTTTTATAACTGTAAATGAATGAATGAAGTGTACCATTGTATGAGCGTACAATTCATTATTAGCAATATTATTCCAAATACTATACTTGTTTCTAAAGCAGTGGTTCTTAACCTTTTTACTACCATGCCCCCTCTAGGAATTGGTCCTTCCCTCCACGCCCCCCTTCAATCAAAATAACATTCTCAATAACTTCTCAATATTAGCCCATGCTCTCGTTAAGAGAATAACAAATACAATTAGAGAAATTCCTGTTTCTAGGGGGGCGCGCCCCCCCGGTTAAGAACCACTGTTCTAAAGCATCATAATACTAATAAAATTGTCATTAGCACACTCTACAAATGAAGGACAGCACATTATAAAAGGTACGAGGCTTTGATATAAATTAACTTAATTTATTTGTGCAATAAACTGGAAAATATTTTTGGAAATATAAAAAAATATTTTTACATATATAATCTGTACATAAAAGAAAACCGGTTAAACCAACCAAACTGCAATGGGCTATCATTTGACAACCATTCCAAATAGTCGATTCAACCCATGTTGTGATTGCGCTAACTACGCTTATTTCTTAACTAACTTAAGTGGTTGAACATTTGAACTGACATCGGCATATTTTGAACGACGAGCGTCCGAGACGTCTACATATTTTTCTCAAATGCACGCAATTTTTTTAGACGAAACAAAACTGTCTAGCCTAACCCAACCTGGATAACGTAACTCAATTTAATCTAGGCGAACCTAGCGTAACCTAACTGGACATAATCTAATCTAACCTAACCTAATTAACTGGGCATTATGTAACATAATCTAATCCTTTGGTTTTCAAACTTTTTCAAGGGGTGACCCATTTTTTTTTCACGAGACAAAACTTGCGACTCGAGTTCCATAATCAATATGAGAAAATTGAATAATTATCAGACAATTAAATAATTGCAAAATAAAAAAAAAAAGTTCTCCATTTATAAATAATGTTCATTTAATCTTCTTTACTCGCATTGAGTTTAAAAATGAGTCAAACATCATATATATATATACTTAAAATAGTTGTTACTTTCAAATATCAAAAATATTTCAGTCTTTATTGATCCCATTTAAAATGTATATCATTTCTTGTTTCTGATTTTATTCATTGAGAGATACGCGCTTGTTTGTTTTTCACGATGATCCCATCGTGGAGTAGTTTCAGCGACTCACTCGGAGATCTGTTCCATCTACAGCTTGTTTTCTTTATTTTTTTTATGTCAACCCTGGTGGAGAATCGTAGCCCACGCGAGTGTACCGTCAAGAAAGGGAGTAGGGCACGCGTTGCTCGCATCGATGGTTGTGGATATTCCTGGGCAGCAGAGCACCAAAACTTAGCACCTCTTCCTGAAATACAGCTGTTATTACGAGAAAGCTCAATTTACTCCTGTTGAAGCTCCATTTCAAGATCTAAAGTCTGAATTTATACACTGAATGGATTTTCAAGTCGACTTAAACCTTGGAAGGGAAGTCGGACTCGAACGCTAAGGACAATTGTTCGATATGTGCAAAACTGAGTGCCTGCATATATATTCCCAAGTTGCACCTCTTCCAAGAACTCGATAACCGAAAGAAACATCATGACTTTTTCAGATTCAACTTCTTTCCAAACCTTGAGTTTCTTCTTTAATGCCTCGATTCTTTTTGCGCTGACAAATTTAGTTGATAAATAAGTGTGAAAATGTCTGCTAAATATGTCAGTTTTACTATCTGCAATGAGTCTTCATATTTTGAAGGAAGAGTAGAATTTTTTTCTGTGAGAAGCTGCAGTACTTATGTACTAAGTGTGAAGAAGGGTTCTGTTGCACAGACCTCATCTCTGAACGCATAACTTCAAAACAGCGAGTATTTAAAGCAATCCGCTTAATGAACTAAATAACTGTTACAACCTCTGTTAACACATTGTTTAAATCGGGTGATTTTTTCAATGCGAAGGCCTCACAATGTTTGAAGCAGTGCGTTCAAACTGCTTGTGAAACTACTAGTACTACTCTCACCAGCTTTACGAGTCCGACGTGCTTTCCTGTCATCAAAGCACCACCATTTGTTGTAATTCCAATACAATTTTCCTACTGTATCCCATTTTCTTCAAAGAACCCATTCAAGGCTTCAAAAATGTTTCTGCCGATTGTTGTTGTCTATAATTCCGTAATGAAAACCTAGTCTTCCTGTTTCTCCTCATTGAAGAAGTACTAATGTAGACCAACAACACTACATACGAGTATTTCTCATTCTCAGTAGATTCATCAAACTGAATAGAAAAGAATGATGATGGAACTTTGACCCGTTCATTGAGTTGATATTTTATGGGTTGACTTATACCACAAATTCTTCGACCAACTGTGTTATCAGATAGGTGCACATTTCAACTTATTAGCTGCAAATTGTCTCAATATTTCACTACAAATATCGATTGCAGCTGGTGAAACCAATGGTATGGGCTTTGTTTAACTCAATTCATTAAGAAACTAGTGAAGATGCCTTAAGAGCAGACTCTGAAATAGTACGTTTTAAACATTTCATATGTGTTTTTCTTAACCCATTAGTGCCGAGAGGCCTTTCCCGAGACTGAATAAAATCGGCTGGCGTTAGCCAGAACAAAATCAGTAAAGTGACGCTCGGCACTAATGGGTTAATCTGGTCTTTCAAACGTTTGAAGTATTCAACAGACTTATTTTTGACGGATGGCTGTACAGTCTTTAAGTGTCTAGTCAGTTTTGAGGGTTTTATGCTCTGGTTTGCTAATGTTTTCTCACAAATAACACTGGCAATAAAGTAACTCCATCTTCATTAGTAATAAACCCATATTTTAGATATTCATTTTCGTAAGGATGTAATCGTATTTGTTTTAGACTTGTAAATTTTCATTTCCTTATCTGAAAGTTCAGAAATAGAAGACGGATGCTCAGCGCTCAGGACGACCGTCAACATCAACCAGTGGTGACAAGCAGGAAGAAGCCAGAGCCATGATTTTCGATGACAGAAGATGTACAATAAAAGAAATTGCAGCTTCATTAGACATCAGTCAAGGGTCAGCCTATTCGATATTCATGACATTCTTGGCTTTCACAAGGTTTGTGCAAGATGGGTGGCCAAACAGTTGACAGAAGAGCACAGGCGTAATCGTATGGACGTCTGCTCTCGTCTTTTGGCGCGGTATCATAATGTAGGTGAAAAGTTTTTGGAGCGCATTATCACTGGAGATGAAACCTGGATCCATCACTATGAACCAGAAAGCAAACGACAGAGCATGCAATAGAAGCATCCAACATCTCCCGTTGCAAGGAAGTTCAAAGCGCAGCCGTCAGCAAGTAAAGTTATGCTAACACTGTTTTGGGATACACGAGGCCCTATCCTTGAACAATATCTAGAGCGTGGAACTACAGTAACAAGTGCATCGTATTCTGACATGCTTCGGAATGAGTTAAAGCAAGCAATTCGCACAAAACTGAGACAAAATGGAGAGGGAGATTGTCGGAAGGTGTTATTCTGTTACACGACAATGAGCGCCCTCATACCGCTGCACAGACTAGAAAATGTCTTCGAGAACTTAAATTTGAAGTTCTCGACCATCCAGCCTACAGTCCAGACCTGGCACCTTCGGATTTTTACCTGTTTGGACCACTAAAAGACGTTTTGAGAGGTCAGCGATTCCAAGGCGATGATGACCTGAAGGAGGCGGTGCATGACTGGCTACGCACACAGCCAAAAACATTCTTTTGTGATGGCATTAGGAAGCTTGTAGATCGCTGGACTAAGTGTATTGAGAAACAGGGAGGCTATGTTGAGAAGTGATGTGTTTATAATCTATCAGATGTGAAAATAAAAAGTGCGGATACTTATTGAATTACCCTCGTATATACATTAGGGTGTCAATTTTGGGAGTGAAATGACTAAATTGAAAATCATGTGATTTGGTAGCAATTTAATGTAATCATTTGGCATACAAGATAATATCTTTCCTTCAAAAACAATAAAAAATAACTCCTACCTACATCAATTTTAATTAAAAAATTCCATTTTTCCGTAAATTCGTAACAAAATAACAAATGTGCGCAAACATCCTATCAACATTTAAAGTGGCAATAAGATATCATTCAGAGTCTTTATTTGAAAGTAACCAATGCAGTCATGTCCTTTTTGCTGCCGTTCCTTGACATCAGCATTCGGCTTGCTACTTGCGCTTTGATGTAGCCTTCTCGCCTCTTGTGACTGTAAACTTGACTAGCTGCTTCTGTGACCATTTTCACACATCTCTCCACACTCTGAGTGTGAGAAGGCCACTTTGGCACTTGCATTGGGCCTCTTTAAGTTGTGTTAAATCTTGGTTTGTTATACATGTTGTCAGTGGTGGCTCCAAAACTTCCGAACTCAAGTTAACTAATTCTGACAATTTCGTGGCATTGACGTTTATCGGAGGTACCTTCCTTGTCTGAACAGAGCAGTCTCCCAGCTGGTTATCATCTAGTGATGTTCCTCTAAGCTTTAGAATGATTTCCACAGCCTCAGTTCGCTCTTTGGTACATTGGCTGCAGAGTATTGCTTGCAAAACTGTCTCTGGCCTAGCATACCAAGCGGACCTTCTCACCACAGGTAACACGATGTCCACCACTACTTTCCTTTGGGTTCTCAGTAGCTGTAATTGAAACAAGATGTGGTTGGGCCCCTCCATCCACATTGGATTAAGTTTTACATTGAACCAGTGAGGAAGATAAAACCCAATAATAAATTCAACAATCAACATCAAATTCTGTAGCATTTTGCCCTTCAGTGCATGTTTGGAAACCCAAATCCTGCAGAAACGAATCGCTGTAGTTAACCAACGACTGTGACTTACGGGTCCAATCTCCAAGAGAGCCAGATTTTGAGGCAACTCTCCTGATCTGATTGCTTTAACAATACGATAAGCATAAGATTGATCCGTGCTGAGGTCTTTGATAACTTTCAGACAACACTGGAAGGGGAGGGCCTACTTCGACCTTTGGAAATTTTGTATTTATTTCTAGTTCCGTTGCTTCATCTAGCATGTTGCCAAGGGGGCCTGACCACTTGTTGTTGCTCTTTGTAGGACCATCAAGTTCCTGGATGAGACGACGAAGAGGTAGTTCCCCTGTGTGCAAATCACATACAATCCAAACAAGCCTTCTTCCAAGTTTTTTCTCTAAATGCGTCATAACACCGCCCTGCCATCCAGTGTTCACCGCAGTTGAGTCTCCGCCAACGGCCTGCAGTGAACTGTCAAGTCTTCTTTCTTGAAGCCAACATATTATTTGATCAGCAATTGCCTCTGCATGTTTCTTGCCTTCTACTTCTGCTTCAGGAACAAAGTGAAACAAACAGCGGCCACCAGGTTCGGAACACACAGAGTAGTGTTCTTCTTTGATGAGATTGGGAAACTTTCTGTCCATTCCCTCCACCTCTAGGATAACTTTTTTGTCATCTCTTCTTCCATCAAACAAAAGGCAAGAGAGACCTTCCTCCTTCAAATCTTTTTCATGCTGATCAGATATTTCCTTCATTATTTTTTCTTGTGCTCTTCTTATCTTATTATGATCTATCACTAAGGATGTATCCTCTCGGCTGATGAGGCCTGCATCTATCCAAGCGGCAGTGGCAATCTCTGCAGTCTCTCGTAGCCCCGTATGGTGGCGAATACTGGCAAGGGCAATGTTTGAGATGTCTTTAGTGTTGTATTTCATTCTCTTCGGCGAAGGTTCAGATGGCATTTTGGAGCTATCTGATGTTGCTTCTTTCTGTTTATCTGAAGAGCTTTCAAAGAAGTGAGAAACCTCTTGATAGAGCTCTTCATCTCTTTGGGTGGCTTTTTCACTCTTCTTTTTCTTCCTTTCTTCCCTCTCTCGGATTTTCTCTTTTTTCTTAGCAATAACAATCTGTTTTTTGGTTTCTGAATAATCTGCCGAACCAATCTGCATACTTCCTTGGCCTCCTGCCTTTGTTCTCTGCGCCTTTATGAAAGCCAGTTCCAAAACAGGGATCTTCTTCTCACGAGGACAGCGACAATCAATGTGAGGGTGAGGTTCTCTTCTGCATGAGGGAGAACAATTGGCTTCAGAACACAACTCTATGGGACACTGGCAGTTAAAAATGTCAAGAAGAGTATTGCGAAAAATGCTCTGTATGAATTGGTCCACAATTAACCCACCCCTTATATCTCCAGTCTAACTATAGAGTAGATCAAGTCTAGCCTAGAGGGGTCAGCCTAGAGATTCCGGAAATGGTCCAGAGCGGGCAGATAAATTGAGGTCCACAGTAGGATTCCTCACAAGATTAGGTTAGGGCAATCTACCTTCACCTTTGTTAAGCTATGAGTTGATGCTGGGTCTTAGGCCACAATGTAGGCCTAACTTGTCTGACCCAGCTTAATTTAATGTTATTAACTTACTGGTGTAAAAACTCAATTAGTCACTTACTTTTAGTTATTGGAGTCTCTCCCTTCTCCGGTTGTTTTGTCGAGAGCGTACTTTGCTGGTACGTCCTCTCGCCCCGTTCTTCGTTTTCGTTCTCCCTTTGTTCTCCTCTTCGCGGGGCTTCTTGCACCAGCGTTGTCTTGGTTTATTCCTCGGTTGGTTGAGCGGTAATGTATCTCCATTACCGAGCACGCTCCTCCCACACAGTATATAAATACTAGTGTGGAGAATAACTCTGGTGAGCAACCAATTGGTTTCATCCACCCAGTTATTGACATAAAAGGAATTTAATAATTGTTAGATTAACTACCTACCTACTCAGTGAACCATTTTCGTTACCTCCCAACTACCCACTCATCAGTTTTCCATATACTGGGGGCCCCGGGAGATAAAAATTTTGGTGTCATTGTCACCAATTTTTGTCTGAGTGTAGACTAGCTAACTATTTAACTGTAAATGCCTGTTAATCTGATTAACAGTGCCTATCCTCACCTTCTCATGGAGAAGGTGTAGCATTTAATTAGAAGAGAAAATATACATCCATAGGATGAAACTGTCTATGGTCTTTACCATAAGAAAAGAAAAAATGAAAGTTAGAAGATAAAATTACAATTCCCCAGCATCTATTTTTTGTTGTAAAAATAGTCGCGCCTTTAATGCTGTTTGTCGCTGAGGTCTTGTGTCTGTCAATGTTGTAGTAGGATGCGTTACCACTCCTACTGTCAAAGGAATAGTTACTGGAAGTTCAGTGTCTCCAGTTGTTACTGTCAGTGGAGAAGGTTCTCCAAAGTCCATTGTTTTGGGTCCAGACTCTAAAGGGTACAAAAGAGAAATGTCTCTTGTTGTGTCACCCGTTGAAGTCCTTAATTTGACCACTCTTGTTACCCCGTCTGCCCCTGGTCTGAGTTCTGAAACTCTAGCCAGAGGCCAGTATTGTCTTGGAGTACTGTCATGTATGAGAACAAGGTCCCCTACCTTAATTGTGTCAGACCAATCCTTCTTAGTCATTTGTTTATGTCTCTCCCTTAGACCCATCAAGTACTCAGTTTTCCACTGTTTAATGAAATGAGCTTTAACTCTAGTTAAATGTTGTAACTTAGTCTGGAGCTCATCATGTCGTTGAGTCCAGTTTGGGTCTTCTGAAGAGTCTATATTGTAGTCCGGCAGGAGACTAACTTGTTCTCCCCGAATCAAATGATTTGGAGTTAATGGTTCTGGGTCATTAATGTTGTCACTCACATAAGTGAGTGGTCTATTGTTAATGATGTTCTCAATCTCAGCCAGGAGAGTGAGTAACCCAAATAAGTGTATCTGTTTTTTGCCAATTGCTTTCTTCAAGCAATTCTTTACTGTTTGTATATTCCTCTCCCAGATAGAACCATACCAAGGAGAGGCAACCGGAATATACTTCCACTTTATGTTTGATTTTGTATATATAATTGTGTGATTTCATTGCTTAACAAGTCGTGGATGACTTGTTCACCAGCTTTGAAATATGTAGCATTGTCAGTCCAAACTGTCTTTGGTACTGAATGTCGTGCACAGAATCTCTTAAAGACAGCAACAAAAGATTCTGCTGTAAGGTCCTCCACAACATCCAAATAAACAGCTCGTGAGGCAGCACATGTAAACAGTACAATGTACATTTTTTGTTCAGTGTCACCCACCCCTACAGTCAATGCTCCTGTATAGTCAATGCCTACAGTCTCAAAGGGTCTGTTGAGAGTAACTCTCTCCTCTGGCAAAGCAGGAGGATTTGGTTTCCTATAGGGCCTAGCATGAATACGCCTACATGTGACACACTCACTCAGGACTGTTTTAACAGTGATCCTTCCCTTGGGTATCCAATAAGTTTTTCTTAATGTAGTTAGTGTCTGTGGTACCCCCATATGATATACATCATTGTGTGTTTTTCTGATGATTAATGTTGTCAAATAGCTAAATCTAGGTAAAAGGATTGGATTTTTGCTTTTGTATGACAGTTTTGATTTGTCTAATCTCCCTTTACACCTTAGAAGGCCTTCCTCATCTCTGAACAAGTTTAGATCCACAACTACTGATGGTACAGGTTCTTTTGTTTGTTTCCCATTAGTTAAGAATTCTAACTCTTTATTGTACTCTTTTTGTTGTGCTTGGCCTATCCAGTATTGGGTTGCAACTTCTGTATAATTATGATTGTTTTTATTTAGCTGTTTGTTAATTGTAGCTAAACAGTTGTGAGCAAACCTCAAACAGTAGGCTGTCACCCTGACAAGTTTGTTGAAATCAGAATACTTTTCATAATTAGTGATTGGTTCAACCTTTTCATTTGAAAAGATTAAATTTAATGTCAAGTTAACTTGTTCCACAGGCCATTGGTCTGTATTACAGAGCCACTTAGGTCCCATAAACCAAGTTTTGTTTGACTTCAACAACTTGTAGGATAAACCTCTGGTCAGAAAGTCTGCTGGATTCTGTTTAGTTGGAACATAGTGAAAGTTTACTTGTAGGCTTTCATTAGCGTCAGCTATTTCTTTTAGCCTATTTCTTACAAAGATATTCTTACTATTAATGCTATCATTCCGTATCCAGGCAAGACAAATCTGACTGTCAAGCCAGACGTGGATATGTTAAACACATCATAGTAAGCATCCTTAAGCAATGAAATGGTTTTAATGGCTAATGTAGCAGCCAATAGTTCCAATTGAGGTATGGTTCGGGTAGGTTTGAGAGGTGCAACTTTCCCTTTTGCATAAATTAGATGACTTTCTGTAGGGCTTACAAGATACGCACAGCACCCATAAGCTTGTGTGCTTGCATCAGCAAACACATGAAGTCTCTGGGGCTTATCCCTAAACCCACAGCACCTTTGAATTTTAATGTTCTGCACTTTTGTTAAATCAGTAGCTAACTTCTTCCAAGATTTTTGATTTTCATTTGTTATTGGATCATCCCACCCAACATTTGTCCTCCAAATTTCTTGGAGGAGAATCTTTGATTTTATTGTTGAAGGCAGGAATAGACCCATAGGATCAAAAATTTTGGAAGCCTCTGATAATATTTGTCTTTTAGTATTTGCTTCCTCATCAAGTTTAAAACCTTTAGTACAGATTGAATCATGACTGTTAGAAGTTGCATCCAAATACCAGTTCATACCTAAAGTTTTAACTCTGTCTGATGGCTCAGTAAGACCATTATTATCCTTTAAAATCTTTTTGTTTAAATCCTCATCATTTGAAATCCACTCTCTAAGTTCAAAGTTACCTTGTTGCATAATGTTTTGAGAGTGTTCATAGACTTCAGATAATTCAGATTTTGTTGTCGTTGAGCCTATTAGATTGTCTACGTAAAAATGTTCCTTAAGGAAGTTCAATGTTAGAGAGTTATTAAACTGGTTTAAATGATGTCTAATTGTCAATGCTAATAGGCTAGGTGAGCAATTGGCTCCAAACAACACAACATTAAATCTATAGGTTATGAACCCTTTATTCAAATCAAATGGATCCTTGAACCATAAGAACCTAAGTTGGTTCTTATCATATTCATTTTTAAGATTTATTCTCAAAAATGCCTTTGGATCATCCCACCCAACATTTGTCCTCCAAATTTCTTTTTTAACTTTTTCAATTCCGCACTGTCCATGTCTAAGTCAAAATTGTTTAACTGGGGATCGTAATGAAATAGAGGACAAGAAGAAATTACCAGAGAAGAGAGAGCACAGACAAAACAGTCGAGTTTAAATTTGGTTTAATCCCCCCAAGTACTTATGTCACTCAGGTCTATGCTTATAAGAGAATGAGACTCCTTAAATGTAAATGTTTCCTAGTTAGGCCCTAGGTTGTAGACCTAATTAGGCTTGATTAGCTTAGGCTTAGGCTTAGGCTAGACCATTTAGCCTAATTCTGCAATTTTTTGTTAAGTAAGGTTAAGGTTTGTAAATTCCCCACACACGGACCACCAATGCGAAAAATGCTCTGTATGAATTGGTCCACAATTAACCCACCCCTTATATCTCCAGTCTAACTATAGAGTAGATCAAGTCTAGCCTAGAGGGGTCAGCCTAGAGATTCCGGAAATGGTCCAGAGCGGGCAGATAAATTGAGGTCCACAGTAGGATTCCTCACAAGATTAGGTTAGGGCAATCTACCTTCACCTTTGTTAAGCTATGAGTTGATGCTGGGTCTTAGGCCACAATGTAGGCCTAACTTGTCTGACCCAGCTTAATTTAATGTTATTAACTTACTGGTGTAAAAACTCAATTAGTCACTTACTTTTAGTTATTGGAGTCTCTCCCTTCTCCGGTTGTTTAATTGTCGAGAGCGTACTTTGCTGGTACGTCCTCTCGCCCCGTTCTTCGTTTTCGTTCTCCCTTTGTTCTCCTCTTCGCGGGGCTTCTTGCACCAGCGTTGTCTTGGTTTATTCCTCGGTTGGTTGAGCGGTAATGTATCTCCATTACCGAGCACGCTCCTCCCACACAGTATATAAATACTAGTGTGGAGAATAACTCTGGTGAGCAACCAATTGGTTTCTTCCACCCAGTTATTGACATAAAAGGAATTTAATAATTGTTAGATTAACTACCTACCTACTCAGTGAACCATTTTCGTTACCTCCCAACTACCCACTCATCAGTTTTCCATAAGTATCAAGTGTGTGCAGAAATTTATTTTTCTTTGCTAGTTTTCCTTTACCGTGATGCCTCAACTGCTTTGTGCCACAGCTTTGTTAATTTTAGCTCAATAGTTCTATACTGATTGAGTACAGGTGGTTTGAATAACACATTAGCTTTTTTCCACAGATGTAGAAGAGGGGGGGAATCATGTCCCTTATGAGCTCTTTCTCTGTGTAGTTCCTTCTATCATTTGTATTTTGTTCACGAAGGAGTAACCCTAGTCTCAGCATGTCTCGCACGGTTGGTAGTTATGATACGGGAAGCTCCTTGCCTGTACCGACTAACAGGCTCAAGTGGCATGACGACTGGCATCTTGTCTTCAATTTTGGCATCTTAGGAATATCTGAAAAGAAAGAAAAACATTTAAGTATTTTATATCAATTACGATGTTTCAAAGTTTTAGTCATTCGATGTTCTAAAATTCAATAAAAAAATATTTCATGGGATTACAACATAATTAGACAGAAGAATATGATAATAATAAATAATTGTAATAATCAATAATCCATACTTACAGTTAAACTGTAGTATTCGTCTAGTACAGTGGTCGGGGAACAGGGGTAAATTTAAAAATTTTGGGGGTAATGCGTGCGGTATGAGAGACACCATATGCAACAATTTTAAGAGCAATTGGCTTGTTTTGTTTACTTTGAAGTCTGGAGATAATTTCATTTTACTCAAATAGATTTTGGGTAATACCCAAAAAAGTTCCCCGACCCATGGTCTAGTACTGTAGAATATATATGAAGTAGGTACAAGAGCAATAACAGCAAACCCACCGTCTATGACATCTAAGAGGCAACTGAGGAGTGAGGACTGAGAGTGAGGGACAGTTCTATTCATGTTTTGACTTGTACATTGTACAACACACTATATGACCTTGAAAACACTCCACTCCAGTTCGATCAGTGGGATAATTCTGTGACAGATGAATAGTTAATC